>CM054112.1:256244248-256740429 GCA_028673005.1 Tanypteryx hageni | reverse complement strand
TTCCATTTCCGTCCTTCGAATTCTCTCCTCTCCCCTTCCTTCCTCCTTTTCACCTCTCCTTCCACTATCCTTGTTTCCTGCCTCGTTTGCTCCTCGTCCCTTCTTTTTGCCCTCCGCCGTGTTGCGCCATCCACATACAGAGGCACATATTCCCATATCTTCCATATATCCTTGCCTCTCCAAAGTCACACTTCGGAATATTTTTTTTCAGCGGTCTTATTATTCGCTACCCGACTGCGCTCCTATTCCCTCCCCTTGTCCCGTTTCTTCCCGGCCGATCAGCCTCCCTCCTGCACCCGTCGCCCTCTCTCCCGTTTCCAATTTCGTCTATTCCCTTAATCCTCATCCTGCAGTCATCCCAATCCAATCTATGCCCCCCTCCTTTTCAGCCAATATGCTTCTATCCCTTCCTCCCTCCGCCTCTCCCTTTTCCTTCATTTCCCACCTCCACTGCCCTTTCTCCTCCCATTACGATTTCCTCCCTTTCTCCATCTGCCCCCCCCCCTCGTCCCTCCCCCTCCCCATTCGTCCCTCCATCCTTCCATCAATCTGATCCTCTGAAAATGGGGGGTGGGGAACTGAAGAGAAGAGGGAGGGCGAGAGGGAGAGGAGAGGCAGGGGAGAGGGAGAAGAAGGGAGAGAGAGGGAGAGAGAGGGAGAGAGAGGGAGAGAGAGGGAGAGAGAGGGAGAGAGAGGGAGAGAGAGGGAGAGAGAGGGAGAGAGAGGGAGAGAGAGGGAGGGGAGAGAGGGAGGGGGAGAGGGAGGGGAGAGGAGGGAGGGGAGAGGGAGGGGAGAGGGAGGGGAGAGGGAGGGGAGAGGGAGGGGGAGAGGGAGGGGAGAGGGAGGGGGGAGAGGGAGGGGAGGGAGAGGGAGGGGAGAGGGAGGGCCGTGCCAAATGGGAGATATGATAAGGTCTCCGGGAAAAAAGGACTACGTATTTCCATTGAGGGCCTCCCAGAATAGGAGACTGCGAGGGAAGGATGCGGAAGATGACGAGAAGAAAAGAACAGCGCTATTGTCGATTTCGAGAATTCTACGCTCCCTCAGATACCAATCTCCTCCTTGGCTGCGAAATCAAGATTTGAGAGATGAGAGAGAATTAGGTTATGATGTATATTCGATGGGATTTGTTCGCGGCGGAGAGAGGGTTGGGGAAGAGGGTTTCTGCGTCTATTATGCTCGGATGGTACTCAATAACGCAACGTGGCGAGCGTTTCATTTGCCTACGCAAAATGTAAAGATGAAATTCGACGAATAATCTTCGCGGAGGAATATTTTTTAAAAGTCATATTTTTGCTTGCTTATGAAGTGTTTTTTTATTATAAATCTCTCATACTTTTCCAAAATCTTACGTAAAAATATTAAGATCAATATTCCTCTGATTCATAAGAAGATTTGCTGTACACACCAAATAATATCAAAAGTGGCCCTTTTTTATTTTATCGAGGGTTTCACACATAGAAAAGCATTGTATTCAAAACATTTTCTTTAATTTTTTTATCATGGAGGAGGTTTTGAGAGGATAATTGTTAATTGCTTATTACATTTTTTGTGTTACTGAGGTAATGAGGCGAATACACACGCTAATCTCTTATAAAATCAAGAAATGTAGTCGTGCAGACCTTTTGTCCATTAAATTAACAATGAGAAAAGGTTCCAATTTCTAATTGAATGGGGTTCTTAAATTTCCAATATAATTGTCAAAGAGCCATAAGGTGAGACTCCTTCCTGTGTAACATATCATCCAGATCTGTAAAGCGTAAAGACATTCTAGGAAAATAAACTCACCATGCTAACTTTCTGTATCCACGATAAAACCAATCTTTAAACGCTAATTATATTTTGATGTATGATTATATTTCCGAGTAATTTTCGCATGCGCGTAAAATAAAGAAAGGTTTATTTTAGAGCTTAAAATAAAAAATGTATAGTCCATACTGTTAGGTAAAACATTCATGAAAGTTTTATTTATGCATTGCTCATTTCAGTATAAAATGAAATCATTGGTATTAATTTGTCAGGTATAGCATAGAAATGTATAGAAGTTAAGTCAAGAGCCAATACAGCGTTAATTGCATTAATTTCAATAATTTAAATGGTAAGTCATTATTATATCCTTTAATCTACAGAGGAATAGGTGAATTTCCGAAGTCATTTGTTAATTATTAAAATATATCTGATGTGCTCACCACATGACTTTCTCCATACCTATTTATATTTCTAAAAAATCCAAATAGGTGAAGTGATAATGAATCTTTTAAGGACCTTCGAGAAACATATAAAGGCTTTACAAAGAACAGAAATAGACTCAAACCGTAGCAATCTGATATAGGATTATAGCCAGAAATCTCCAACAATTAAGAAAAAATGGAGCTTTACTAACGTAAGACGTAACTATGCGTCAATTGTTAACAATTGTCGGGACCTTAAAACGTGAACTTCCGTTGAAATCTCGAAATCGTTATTTTTTCATGAAAACAATAATTTCTCCTTTACTACGTATGAAGAAAGTAAAAACATAAGATTTCATGAAATAACTTTAGGATAAGGTATTACTATATGATTTCAACTTAATGCACTCATAAAGCCGTCATCAACTAATAGAGTGTAATTTGCTAAAAAAAATTTCATCAGTATTATTCATTATCTTATGAGCTTAAACGTCCTTTTGGAAGTGGAAATGGACATTTCAGTGCCTGCAGAACTTTCGCCGCAGGCCACTTTGTTTGCCTTGCATATGATTGAACAAATTTCATTCAAATTTAATGTAAGAAAAAGAATTTTTTAATCATTTAACCTATTTGGAATTTTTAGAAATACTACATACATGTAGTATTTCAAAAAATTCCAAATAGGTTAAATGATAATAAATATTTTAAGGAACTGCGAGAAAAAATGTAGACTTTACAAAGGACAGAAATAAATTCAAACTGTAGCCTTCTGATATTGGATATAGTCCCGAAGCTCCAACAATTAAGAAAATAAAAAGGAGGGTAAATTGTTTACAACAGTCGCCGGTAGGTGATGTGGTGGTGGCAGCTAAAAAAATTAGTTTTAAAAATATCTCTTCAATAATGCATTATATAGAAAAATGTTTTTAAACAAGCATTGTAGAGCATTAAATTTCCTACAACTTACAGTAATGTTTTTACATTTATAAATTATTAAAGCAAATATTTTTTTAAAAGAGAAAAGAGTAAACACCCACTTCCGTTTTGACCGATGTTTACCAAAAATAAATCAGCACTTCTTCCTTTAACATAAGTGTCAAATATACAATATTACGTTGACCTATTTAATAGTTTTTGAGTTAGATCATCCACAGAATCCCGGACACAGACACACAAACACACACACACACACACACACACACACACATAAATCATCGAGAAAATAGTAAACCCGAGTTCAGGGGACCTTAAAACATCTATTCCCGTTGAAATCTCGGATTCGAGTTTTACTTTCTCCACACGAAGTACAGTGGAAAGTAATGTTTTCGTGAAAAATATCGATTTCGAGATTTTAGCGGAAATACACGTTTTGAGGTCCCATGAACACGTTTTCACTATTTTCTCGATGTCTGTGTGTATGTGTGTGTGAATATGTGATAGCTTTCTTGTGGGTGCTTTAGCTCAAAAATTATTAATCAGGTCAAAGCAAAATTTTATATTTAACATTTTTATAAAAGTCAAAAGAACTGATTACTTTTGGTAAAAATCGGTCAACCGGAAGTGGGTGTTTACTCTTGTCATTTATCTGTTATTTTGAAATATTTACTTTAATATTTGATAAATGTAAAAATGTACTGGAATAAAAGTTGTAAGAAATGTAATTTTCTACAACCTTTGAAACATTTTCCTGTTTAAGGCATTGTTAAAGAGATATCTTATATTTTTAGCTGCCACCACCACGCCACCTACCGACCACTATTGTTAACAATTAACGCTTAGTTATGTCTTAGTAACGCTCCCTTTCCTTTTCTTAATTGTTGGAGCTTGTGTCTATATCCAATATCAGAAGGCAATAGTTTGAATTTATTTCTGATCCTTGTAAAGTAAGATTTGCTGGCAGTTTCTTAAAATATATATTGTTAGGTAATCTATTTGGAATTTTTAGAAATACTACTGATATGGAGAAAGTCATGCGGTGGCCACATCAGATTTTTTTTGAAATATTTGCTCTAATATTTGATATATTTAAAAACTGGAATAAAAGTTGTAGAAATTTTAATTTTCTACAACCTTTGTTCGAAACATTTTTCCATATAATGCATTGTTTAAGAGATATCTTAAAAACTAAATTATTAAGCTGCCACCACCACGCTACCTTCCAACCACTATTGTTAATAAAATGACGCTTAGTGTACATCTTAGTAACGCTCCTTTTTATTTTCTACATTGTTGGAGGATTTTGGTTATATTCAAAATTAGAAGGCTATCGTTTGAGCTTATATCTGTTCTTTGTAAAGTCTAAAATTTTCTCGTAGTTTCTTAAAATATTTATTACTAGTGTATTGACGCATAAATAATAATATTCCCTCACTCCCTCTCGACGTCCCTCTCTCCCTCTCTCTGCCCCTCTCCCTCACTCTCTCATCTATCTTCTCAGTTCACCGCCATTAATGCAGTTCATCAATGCAATACCAGAGGATGCGATTAAATTACTAACTGCACTTCATAGAACAGAAATTTACAACAAATCCTTTGCCGTCACTGCTTGCAAACTCTGGAATGGCCTTCCAACGTTATTAAAAAACTCTCCATCTCTAAGCACTTTTAAACGCTTGTATCACAAGCATCTCCTCTCACTCTCCATTCACTGAACCGCTCCCTATCTTCTCTTTCAGGCTGTCACAAGGATGCGATTATTAGGCATAAATTCATAATTTTATTTTACATTATTTTCCTGTATCATAATTACGATGTAATCTCCCAGGCATATCTTACCCTGCAATCCCTATTTCCCTCTCACCCCCACCCTTATATGGTATTAATGTATGTATTTATATACGATTTTTTCTCTTTTTCTCAAATTATAGTTTTTTTTCTTTTTTCTTTGAACTATTTAGGAATTTTTCGCTGTTTTTTACACCTCTCTTCTCTTCGTAGGTGTTTTCCGCAGTGGGAAATTTTTTCTGTTTTAAAATATAGTTGATACGCAGTTTTTTTTCGACCCACAAAACTAACATTATTCTTTAGTAATACTCGGTGATCTATTAACCAATATATAATTAACTTGTAATTTGTATATATTTTACTGTAATATTTATGTAACTTAAGTTCTTTTAATATGTAAATATTGTGATTACTTATATGGCGAAAGGGTTAAATGTAAGAAAGGACTATATAGTCTCAATTTCGCCCTAAATAAAGTTGTTTGTCTGTCTGTCTCCCTCCCTCTCTTTCTCTCTGCATTCCTATCTCTGCCTCTCTTTAGTCTCACCTCCCCTCTCTCTCATTTCCACCTGTCCCAATCCATAGCTCTCCCTCTTTTTCTCCGTCTCCCTCTTTATCTCTTTCCTCCAGTCCTTTTCTAATTCTATGCCTCTCTTACTCTCTATGTACCTTCCATTCTATATCCCTTCCTTCTTCTCTCCCTCCCCACATTCCCCATACTCTTACTCTGCATCTATATAGTCGTTTAGATATGCAAAAGAATCCAAACTAAATCCCAGTCCCATTAGGATTACGTAATTTCTCAAAAAATCCGACAACAATTTAAGGCAATCTATGCCCTCGTATATATTGTATTACACATGCGGGTTGAGATAATAGTTGATTATCCAAGTTTAACAATGACGTGGTCCGCAAGGCAGCATCTCGTTTAAAAGCCGATATTTCCACAAAATGTGTTATTTATATGTTTAATATGAGAGATTTCGAACGGTAGGCTGAAAAAGATGAGTAGAATAAAATACTTCATTAATATTCCTTAAACGTAGTTAATATTCGAAGATCGTATTTCAATTCTTTCTAATTTTAATTTCCAATAGAATAAAAGCCTGCATTTTAAAAAGTTGAGAGTGTTAAAATGTGCCATTGATAACGTCAGCGTTATACACAAACACCACCATCTAGGATTTTATTATAATAACTAGCTTTACCCGCGCAGAGCATCTGCGTGCTAGTACTTTATTGCTCAGTATCATAAATTTCTTTATACACATAATTTTCGATCTCTTGAGTTGCTGATACAACAGTTGGAGAGTAGTCAAATGCTCTCGCCATCCCTCTCTCCCTCCCTCTGTCACCCTCCCTTCCTCTCTCCTTCACTCCCTCTCACCCTCCTTCCCTTCCTCTCTCCCTCTCCCTTCCTCTATACCTCCCTTCCTCCCTTTTCCTTCCCTTCGTCTATCCCTCCCTTCCTCTCTCCTTCCCTCTCTCCTCTCTATCTACTCCCTCTCTCCTCTCTATCTACTCCCTCTCTCCTCCCTCTAATATCAAATTAATAATAATAATCTTTATTACAGATTTTACAATACAATTCTAACATTATGGTACAGGATCTGATATGTTTCAGCCGTTTATATATCCTGTTAATTAGCAACACAATGTTATTGTGTGCCACGTATTGCCTTAGCATTATATATATATATATATATATATATATATATATATATATATATATATATAATATAGTTCTCTCTCAGTAGCTGAAGAAGGAGTAGTTCCGAAAGCTTTACGTTTGTGATGTTTCTGTGTTTTTGTGTTATTTTACGTGTGTCGCTTCGACATCCCCGGGGCCTCGCCAGCCTGAAGTCGTCTGATTGGTGAGTGCTCACTGGGTTTCCTCATCCCAACACCTTGTTGACATCCATATATATATATATATATATATAGATTATGTAACCTATTTGGAATTTTTAGAAATATTACAGGTATAGAGAAAGTCATGCGGTGACCAGATCAGATTTTTTCATGAAAACAATACTCTCTCTATACTTCGTATGTGGAGAATGTAAAAACAATGGAAATGCTGATGACAACGAAATTTATATATGATGTTGCATGCATCTTAATAAATGTTGTTCAGAATTAATATATAGTTTTATACAAAACATTATAATAACACATTATTTAGCCCCGCGGTTCTCAAGAACAATTTTTGTGGCCGCATATGCGGCCACCAAAACTACCCGGTGGTCGCACTTGTCATGTTTTGTATATTTCTAATATAAATGTCTTAAAATTCTTATATGACCAAAAATGGAGTTACTGATGTGAAATTACTGGTTACTGATGAACATAGAAATTTATTATACAGAAATTAATCCGCATTCTTGTTTGCTAAAGTTGACATTTTGAGATTGAAGTTCCAATTGGAGATTGAGGATAAAAACAATATCGATAACTCCATCCTCTACATCAGCGGTTCTCATGCAAAAAATTGCTGTGGTCGCAATATATGCCTTAAAACTCTTCTAAGAGTAAAAATTAGTTATTAATATTAATTTACTGGTTGATATATATATATATATATATATATATATATATATATATATATATATATATATATATATATATACCTTTTATGTTAGAGAAGTTTATTAAATGGAAATTCATCCACACTTCTGTCCTCGACAGCTAATCGGAGCGCGGCTTCAAGATGCCATACCATTGTATATCAAAATATATATATATTACTACTAAACATATTTTATACGCAAAACTTGGCTTACTTTTACATTATCACTGAATGGTGTCCGGAATCGTTCCTTAAGTTTCACTGCTACATCAAGGGTAAGAATACTTTTTATTGCATCACGACAGACGCACATGTTATTTTATGCAATGTTCACTATAACATGGGTGAAAAATTCAAAAACTAAGCACTCAGCACAGCATTTTAGCAGCAGACAATCCGTATGCGAGATGAACCTACTTCCTACCGTCAGATGCACTCTATTACGAATGACTTTTCTACAGCTATTCCCATTACCTCGGTGAGTAAAAAAGACATCTGATTTCTAGAAGGGTCACACTTAATATAGTCTCCTCACGAGCAATATTGGATCTGTAACATCAAGCAAGTAATGGGCCGTTTTCCCTTGTCAGCACTTAAAGTCAATTACATTTCCTTTGTAAATACTGGGTAGCATCTGGACCATATCTTCTTCTACTGATCCTGACAAAGGCAGCATTCATTCGGTCTGTCTAGTCAAAACAATTCTCTGAGATGTTTGAGACTTGGTAGATGAAAAATATCGGCGGTGTTGATGATCTCTTATATGAAGGGGAAGTTATTGGTGGATGCATACCGCCACGGCGGCCCAATGACGTCACGCCCCCACCGCGATCCACTCAAAATCTTATCATTCATAAAAGACATTCTGAAGAGATGAACCGTACTGTGCAACAATTATGGGTACTTTATTCTTGAATATTTTGAAACAAAATCCGAATTACTCAGAAACGGCTATAAGGATTTTGATTAAAATCCATCCAATCGTACAGCCTGATGTCACAAATAATACGATATATCGTTCAGTGGCATTATTTCTTTACAAGACGCGCAGCGCACGCGTCAGAGGGGATGAGGAATCCCGGGATTCCCTAGTCTAAAATTCTGTACTTTTCTGTTAACTCCACGCGCTTATTAGTGAGAGGTATTAGATGTGAGAGGTTGATGGATTCAGTCGCTTTGGTTCTGTTGTTACGCATTATTAACATTATGATGTTAGCGGAACATACACACACACGGACACCGAGACCATCTCATAATCTACTTTCCATTTTTTCGAAATTAGGTTAAAAATCATGATATCGACGCAGGCCATTATAAATTCGCATTTTTAGGCTGGTTTCCAAAGGAAACACAGCCTTATGAAATGGTCCGGTCTGTGCGTGTATGTGTGTGTGCCAGGGCATCGAACCGAAATTTTTTTCACTCCGGTTTTCGTTCCGGGTCGCACAAAACAAAACAATTCAGTTCGGTTCCAGTTTCGCTCCAGCAACAACCGTTGAACGGGTTCGAACCGGCTTTTTTCGCTCCGACTGAATTTTTGGGAAAAATTTCAAGGGAATTCCAAAATAATCTTTATTAATTAATATTATTTTTTATTTTAGCTAAATACGCCTTTATTATTGCAAGTCAAGAAGACAAAAATAGATATCCGCACGTAACAACGCCAACTAGTTAAAATGACTTCTACGGAAAATATGGAAAAAAAATTACTGAAAACCTAAATTTTTTACGGACATATTTTGCGTAATATTAAAATGTCTCAAAAAGACATAAGTGAACAATATTCAATGCTGTCATTCATAAATGTCAACCTAATGATATTTACGTTAATTTAGTGCACTTATTTGGCTTAGGGAAACAGGAAATTTCGAATGTGTTCAGTAAAAATTCTTGGAACACAAATACTACCTGATTTATCATTCAGAGCATTTTGTTTCATAGTTTTAATTTGTGCCCATTGAATAACAAAGGTTGTTTTACTTTTAAAAATATAACCAAAATGAGAATATATAAGATAAACATGTTTTTTTAATCAGGGGTATTCAAACAAAAGTACGCCTAACCCTGGGGATACGCGATATCTTTCAAAGAGATACGATATTAAGGATATCTAATGTAAAAACATAGCGAAGCAAAATCTAATAATTATCTCGCATAAAATATGCGTATGTAAATCATATAATTAGAAAGTACAAATATGTAATTGTAGGATCTGCTCAATAATAACTGAGTTTATTAACATTTCAATATACCAGAAAACATGAATTTCGTCAAAAATATTTTAAGGGGTACGCCGACTAAAAAGCTCGACTACTGCTATGAGCCTCTGGAAATTTCTGAGCATTTTAACGGACATCTAAATATTTTTACGGACCTCACGGACATGTCCAATTTTTGCTCTTTTTTTACGGACTGTCTGCAAATTTACGGCCGGTTGACAACCCTGATCCCGTACCATCATGTAACGAACAGTAAAATATTGTATGAATTCCCTTCTTACATTTTTCTTTATTAAATTTGTAAACGGCTCCTTTTATACGACTCCGTCTAATACTGTTCCATAAGAATTTAAAATGTATTAATTTTTCCTTTTTAACGCGTATAAAAGCTATTAAAAATGTCATTTATTTTGTAGTCTTTAATTTGATGTAAACCCGTTGTTATTCTTTCAAAAATCAACATTTATTTCATTTTATAATTTCAGTATATGCAGATACTCTCATAATCATAATCAATTTACTCCAACAGTACTCATGCACGTACTTGAACAGGCACAATAATATTAATTCACATTTGTATGTATAATGTAATTCATTGAGATTTGTTTATACTCCAAGCTACCAAAATTCGATCTAATTGATAAAATGTCCTCCAATTGGGCACTGATTCATAGGAAGGAATGGATATAAGTGACTGGTAGGAATAACTACGGGAAAAAAGGTAGTAAACAAGATCAGTAGGGAAAGACTTAAGAGGAAAGGGGGGTGAAGAGAAAGAGATAAGGAATAGACGAGGGATTGATGAAGCATTGCGTGAGAAGGGATAATTTAAATATGGAATTAAATGCAGCTATATCTACAGATAAATATATTACAATTGATTCCCGTTGCCGTCATTTTGGACGAGTACTTGCGATATTATGTACATAATAGAAAAGATGTCCGCTGAAATTCAAAACGTAAAACATTTCCAAGAAAGAAGAATTCAATGAAGTTGAAATACAACAATATGTATTTATTATGTACGAGCCTAGAGTAGAAACGCATATTATACTCTCTTTCTCATTCTGCTTTATCCCTATCCTCACTTGCACTCCCTTCCCTCCCCCTATTTATTCCGTCCTCCTTCACATCTCGGGGAGATTAATCGAAGACGATTAGAAAAAATAATTGCTTTTTAAATGTATGCATATTAAGCAGGAGAATGATGACAATAATAGAATCAAAATATATCGGTTATTAAGGACCTAAAATGATAAAATTAATAAAAACGTGAATCTCTGTAGAATCTTGACTCAGAAATAAAGTTCGATGATAAGAAAATATATCTACAATATTTTATCTTTATGGTCATGCAAATATCGCGCCAATGTCTTAGATATTTTAATTTAATAACAAATAAGCATCTAAGGACATAGTCTTTTACGTTTTTCCATGGGATATTGAAACGAAACCGACTTTACATCGCTATATTAAATATCCTCTTGAAATCAAACACACACACACAGAGAACGAAAATTAGAGTTATATATTGAGCGCGTCATGAACTCTCTCTCTCTCTCTCTCTCTCTCTCTCTCTCTCTCTTTTCAAGCGGAGTCTCTAAAGTGCGTTTTTGCAGTCGGCAAAATACTTCGCTAAAAATAACAAATTCGCATTAATCCTTAATCCCTCTTAAGTTTTAAGCAACGAATACTAATATGTGTGCAAATTTTGTTTAAGACACACTATATAAATAGAAATTTGCTCACCTGTAACAAAGGATAACATAAGTCAGTGGTTCTCAAAATTTTTTGAGCCGCGGCACACTTTCAAAGATAAAGAGGCTTTCGCGGCACCCCAGTCTTCTGACAAGGTTTATATGTTTTTGGATACGGATATTACAACCTTTGCACAGATCCATTTGTTGATGCTAATACATAATCAATTTATTAGAAGAAAAATTATTGCCCTAATTACCCACCAACACATCGAAATCATTTATTTATGTACTAAACAAATTTTTTCGCGGTACCTCTAAATTTCTACTGCAGCACACAGTTTGAGAGCAACTGACATAAGTAAGAATACCTCAAAAGCACGACTGCGGAGCGAACCTTCTTGAATAAGTTTTAGAGAAAGACTGCCAGAATATAAGGGTTCAATGCATATGGAGAAGGGATGACAGCTTATGGGGACAATAACCTTCAACTTTAAGCAAAATAAGAATTAAGAATAGTGAAACATTTTTATCCGGAACACTCCACGGGGTAGGCTCAGAGGAGAGTACCAAGACGATTAGCGGCTGTCTTCGAAGTACCACTAACTTCCTTTCCACTAGCCTCGTTTAAACAGGGTTCTGGGAAACCTCAGCAGGACGTATCCTTGACCCTCTCTCTAAATAGAACGAAATAAATAACGATTTTCTGTTTCGGTTCGGGTTCATAAAAATATTTTTTTTCTGTTCGGGTTCGGTTTCACTACAGCTTAAATAACGGTTTTTTTCGGTTTCGGTTTTCGGTTCGGTTCCGGTTCGATGCCCTGGTGATGCGTGTTTGTCCCCCCCTACTTACAACTTCTGAACCAATGGACCAATTTTCATGAAACTTGGTATGGGGCTCGTGCTGCCAGGGCCCACCTCCGAGCTGTAATTTATTTGGCGAAGATTTAAGTTCCGGGTTCGATTCCAGGAACGTTTTTTCCCCATTTGTTTTACATAGGAAATCTCAAATCCATCGTGCAGTGATTTTATAATTTGCGGTTTTGTTTATCTTATTTTTCTTTATTGAAAAATCGATGTACCGCACAATTTAGCGAAGAGTTTGGTGCCATTAAAATCCGGTTCTTTCATACGAACAATGGAAATACGCCAGTAAATATTTTATAATTAGTGTGTCGGAATATTAGTTTTTGCGTGATCTGATGTATAGGGGAATATTACAAAAGTCGACCTATGACATAAAAATAGACATAGTCACGTGATTTCCTGATACCGGCTCGATCCGAATTCAGCCGCGTTGATCTCGTTGCGGTTGATGCTGGTAGATCTCCTTGGTTTGGAATTTTAAGCCAACCAATCCGAATACGAGATGTGAGATTTGATCCGCACCCAGAATTACGCATATCGATGAGAGCTGGATAACATGAGTGACATTCCGGGTAAAAACTGAACGTTCCAATGATTATAATTTTCCAAAACGAATACAATTAGCAGTCTAGCGGATTACTTGGGCGATAATATATCCTTGCCACTCACAAAATGATTCGGAAAGAATCACATAAAATCGTCAATAATGATTTTTTTCATATTTATTCGGAAGGATTATTCAAATTTAAGTGGGAAATGAAAGTGGACGCATGCGTTTGGGAACGATGACCTCATTCTTCTGTTACCTTTATTCTCTATCCTTCCACACTACCCTCACTCCCTTTTCTCACTCCCTTCTCTCGCTCCCTTCTCTCACTCTCTTCTCTCACTCATCTCACTCCCTTCTCTCACTTCATTCTCTCACTTCCACTCCTCCCTCCCTTCTCTCCCTCCCTTCTCTCACTCCCTTCTCTCACTCCCTTCTCTCACTCCCTTCACTCACTCCCTTCTCTCACTCCGTTCTCTCCACTCCCTTCTCTCACTCCCTTCTCTCTACTCCCTTCTCTCACTTCCTTCTCTCACGCCCTTCTCTTGCTCAATTCTCTCACTCCATTCTCTCACTCCCTTCTCTAACTCGCCTCTCGCGCTCAATTCTCTCACACCGTCCTCTCACTCCATTCTCTCACTCCCATCTCTCACTCCCTCCTCTCACTACCTCCTCTCACCCCATTCTCTCACTCCCATCTCTCACTCCATTCTCTCACTCCTTCTCTCACTCCCTTCTCTCACTCCATTTTCTTGTACTCTCGAAACTCATTCCTCGTTCGCTGAGATATACCGGCGAAATGATTATCTCCTCGTACGTAATTAACGTTTCGAAATACAAATGTGAGAGGGGAGGGGGGGAAAGTGGAGGAAAGAGGTAGAAAGGAGAGAGTTTAGGAACTATAGAGATGAGGGGGAGACAAAGGGCGTGGCGGAAGGGATGGGGTTATCCCCGCGACACTGATCCCTGAGTCATCGTCGCTCAGACCGAGCTTACAATTAGTCACAATTTCCTCTTCAGTCGGGTTCCCGGATGAAAGAGTCGGGTCGGAGGGGGCCACGTGAGAAGGGATAGGGTGGGAGGAGGGAGCCACGTGAGAAAGGTGTCTCTGAAGGCACGATCGGTACTTGAGAGGGTAGCGAGGTCTGCAAATGCGGCATCACGGTAGATGGAAAAAGGTCGGTCATATATGGCGACTGCGGGGGGGGGGGGGGGGAATGGAGGGGGAGGTGGTTCCTCGAAGAATACTCATCTTCTTTTTTCCGCCTAGAGATCCTTCTCCTTCTATTTCCTAATCCCTACAAGGGTTCCTGAGATGTTTTCCGAGGCACTCGAAAGGAGGCGAAGAAGACAAAATTCCACGCCTGGAAGTGCCCCCGACTTCCTTCCTCGAATCCGAGGTAAGGCTTGTCTCTCTCTCTCGCCCATCACTCACTCGCCTCCTCCTCCTCCACCAATCTCTCTCTGCTTCTACAACGAGTTGTCCCAGAGTGGATCGACAGATTATGGTACGTCCGCTCCACGAACATTTCAGGTGATTTAAATAAAGGAGTAGTTATCAAGCTCTGGGATCGACGCTAAATATCGGGATTATAATAATGTCGAAAAAAGTACTAGAATTCCAGGACTATAATTCAAAAAACTATCGCTACTTCAATGAACGCATATACTTAAGGATGTTTTAGTATGTAGAGTATGGATAAATTATATCAGAGAGTCACGACTGTATATATCAACTAATTTTCAATAGTAATTTTTCTGAAAATTATTATTTATGTGTTAGGAATTTCGAATTACTTTTAATTATATATATATATATATATATATATATATATATATATATATATATATATATATATATATATATATACACGCACATCTTCTGGGAATCTCCACTCCACCTCCGCTACACTCTCTCAGGAGGTCTCCCTTTGTTTCAACCCGCGAACCAAGGATGCACCCCAATTCTCCGAAAACCCCCAACTCCACGTGCCCCGCAAACCCCTCTCAGCCAGATGATGTCCTGAACCTTTTTTCTCATGCTCTCACCCCCGCCGATAATGCCCTTCTCTCCCGCGGTTTCTCACCTTCCCCCGAAGCATTCCCACAACCCCTCTCCACCTTTAGACTCCCTTCTCAATACATCCTACCCTCTATTACTCTTCACCACCCCATCGACCTATATGCTAGCTACGCCATTCACGCAGTCGCTCAGCCTAACCTTCCCGACCTTCTTGACCACCACGAGAAAAAGACACGTTATTTCTACGCTGAAACTCAACGACAGAATTATTATTCTCCCTGCAGACAAAGGTACCACGACTGTGGTAATGGATTTATAACGACGAAGCCCTCCGCCAACTATCTGACCAAACCTTCTTCCCTCCAACCCCACCGACCGCCATTCCTCCGAAATTTCTGCGTATCTGCGATCCGTGGGAAAACAAGAAGGCCTCCCTGATTCCACCATTTTCCTGATGATCCCCAATACACCGCGGACCCCAACCTTCTACCTTCTCCCAAAAATACACAAACCCAACATCCACGGCCGTCCCATTGTTGCCAGCTTAAACTCTCCGACGGAACGCTCCTCTGCTTATGTTGACTCTCACCTACAAACTCTCGTTCGTCAAATCCCATCTTTTATCAAAGACACAATCATGTCCACTATAGACGTCTGCTCCCTCTACACCAACATTCCTTACACAAGGAACTGTCCACCCTGAGAAAATCACTGAACTCAAGACCATCTGACGCTAGACCCTCCACCCAATTCTTACCGGAGCTGGAATGGTGTTCCCAAAAACAACTTCTCTTTCGGAGGGCGCCACTACCTACAAATAAAAGGTACCGCGATGGGCACTCGCATGGAGCTTTCATATGCCCATGTCTTCATAGCTGAATGGGAGGAAAGCTTCCTTGACGTGTACCCCAGACCACTCCTATGGCTGAGGTATATTGATGACATATTTCTTCTCTGGACGCATGGATCTGACTCCCTATAATCCTTCCTACTACACCTCTCTTCCCACCCCACGCTTTTCTTCACCTACCACTCCTCTGCCTCCAACATCACCTTCCTGGATGTCGATCTCTCCATCCGGAAAAACAGAATTCACACCAGCGTGCACCTCAAGCCATCCAACCGCCTTCAATACCTCCACTTCGAAATCTGCCATCCCCTCCTTACCAAAACCTCAATTCCCTACGCCCTAGCCCGCCGAGGGCGGATAATCTGCTCGGACACAGACTCGCTGTCCGAGTACTGCTCCACCCTCGAAAATGCATTCCTCCAGCGCGCATACCAGCCGGATCTGATCCGGGATCAAATCCAGCTGGCAGTCGCATCTACCACCACAAACTACCAACCCAATGCCCACGCCGTCACTGACTCCACTCCCCAACTCACCCTAACCACCCTTTTTCCCCGGTATCCACGATATTTTGGGGAATATCCTGAAAGCCGCCAATCCTATCCTCACGTCCTCCCCCACCAGGTTTCATTACCTACACCACCAATTCTCTCCTACCGCCGACCCTCTAATCTGGCAAACATTTTATGGAAAAAAGAACCCCCAGCACCCACTTCCCTGCACCCTGCTGGGTCTCACCCCTGCGGTAGACCGTGATATCTCCCATGCCCAATAAACCTCCCCTGCAATTCCTTCTCCAGCCTCACCACGAACATCACCTATCCCATAACTTCTTCTACCAACTGCACCACCCGTAATATCATTTGCCTCCTGAGATGCACCCAATGTCCCGCTTTTTGTTTGCTTCACCAGCAATATTCTCAACATCCGCATGAACGGCCACCGCAACAGCGTCATTCATAAACGACCGCTATCTGTGGCCGTGCATGCGAACAATCACAACTTAAAATTAAATGATTGCTTTACGGTGAGAGCCATTCGCGCTCTTCCCGATATTGCTTCGTCCCCCCACCTCCGCCAGTGGGATTTTTCCGATATCCATCTTCTAATCTCCTTCACTCCCCCTGGCCTCAAACTTCGCTAACAATTCACTCCTTTTTGGCCATTCCTCCACCCCCTCCGCATCCTCCAATCCCCGACTTTTCCGCTGTACCCTTCCACCCCCATGTCACCACCTAGTGTCACTGCCATCAGTAGATTCTCTTCTGTGATGACGAAGGGATCCCCCCGGAAAACTTTCGTTTTTTGATTTTTTTTGTTATTTTACGTGTCACCCCGACACTCCCAGCAGTTCGCCAACCTGAAGTCATATATATATATATATATATATATATATATATATATATATATATATATATATATATATATATATATATATATATATATTAAATTAAGGAAATGAAAAGGTAGTGATGAGGGTGGCAACAAGGTGTTGAAGGAAGCCCAGCGGACACTTACCAAGTCGGGGACCAAGTTGGCAGGCTGCTGGGGGCGTCGAAGAGACACAAAGACACGAACACAAAAAACAAAAAAACACGCAAGCTGATCTGGCCTATGCCCTTCTTCAGCGATAGAGTAACTCACACGCACACATTTTCCAGATATATTCGAGATAAATTCATTGGATATTAGTGATTATATGATATTGGGAGGAAAGTTAATTGCCGTTATTATTTTCTCTATTTTTAGTAAAATGCTTGCGAGAAGAATACAAGAAACTCCATTAGCTGCATAATATGCTTGTCAAACTATTTCCAATCAATTGAATCATTTGCTTTCGTTTATTGTTCAGCGTCGGAATTATTGCAAGTCAATTATCCATTGCAGTTATTTGTGCGTCAAATCATTATAAGGGTCGAAATTGGATTAAAAAGGCGAAAGAGAAGGCTTAGAAAGGGACACCAATCCAGTACCGCAACATACGTTTTTATTTTGCATACAAATATTTATTTTTGCTCCGCTAAATTGACGCATAAATACAACCATTTATTGTTACTATGAAAATGGAACACAAATTTCTCATTTCCCGAAATTTAATTTTCCAATTTTCTGAAAAGTCTTTCAAGAGGACGTCCTGCGTATTTTATTGAGAAATGAAATTAATTGGGCTTATCGTGTTTAATATAATGCGTCGAATTATTGATTTATAATTAAAAAGGGTTCATGCAAATGTTTTTAATCACTGATAACGAAAATCAGAGAATTGGCTTATTAACGCATTTTTGCGTTGCATAATTTTATGACAAGATAAGGGAATTTTTTTAAATATTTGCCGTCCAACTTCCAAATACATAATAAATATCCTTTGAATTTAATTTCAACGATATAAAGACTTTTTAGATTTGTTTATTCAATATGAGTTAAAAGGAATATAAGGCTGCCATAAGCTGATTTCTTGACGCTTGAATTTACCGCAACGGCATTACCTTTCAAAAATAATTACAAAGAACATAGCATCGCATTATCTCCGAGAGAGGGCGGCACGCGCGTTTTCGAACTCGTGCATAATACTGAAAAGGGAAGCGCACTCCGATTCAATTACTCTAAGGGAGTTAGTTAGTTAATGATAGCAATTCATGAAAATTTCATCAACTCTTAACTGCTTTTAAGCGTAGCGCGTGCCCATGAATATGTACCCATTTCACACACACACTCACACACACACATACACACACACTCGGCAACGAGACAACAACGGCGGCACAATCTCTCTTTCTCTGTCTCTCTCTCTCAATCTCGTGATGTCTATCTTTTTCTCTCTTTCACTGCTGAATTCGGCTCCTATTCTCCCTTTTCCCTCTTCTCTCCTTTTACGCCATCCACATATTCCGCTGTATCTCATTTTAATCTCCATTCCCCACGCACAACTCCTCTCCCTCATCCGATTCCTTTCCTCTTCATACTAACCGCCTTCCTCAAAACTGTTCTAGTACGGGATGATGCGGAGTTGGAGACGCAGGGATGAAAGAGAGAGGAAGAAGAGCAAGAGAGAGATAACCGCAAAGAAAATGAATGGGGACGGAGTGGGCGACAGAAGAGGTATCTACAAGGCGACTCCAAATGGAGGGGCAGGACAAGTCGTGGGGGGGCGGATTTTGGAGGGGGGAGAGGCGTGTGGGGAGGCTCCTGGGCTATCATCGGTTATATGGAGAACAGGCGGCTTAGGCTGGATCCCTGACAAGGACTCCCTTCCTCTTTATCTCGTGTCCTTTAGCGGTTTTCTCGAGCGACGGTCGGGTGGCACACGAGCAAGGTGGGATCGCTTTCAATTTTCCGGGCCGTTATGTCGCTGATAGTATATGAGAGTTCTCCTCATCCTCTCCTCTCTCTCCACAATACCTCCTTCTCTCGCCTCTCTCTGCCCCACTTCCCATCTTTTTCCGCTCTCATCGTCCTTCATTCTCGCCCTTCTTCCTCTCGACTTATTTTTAGTCTTAAAAAAAAATTTCGGAAAGGGTGGATAAGGTGTTAAAAAGATCCCACTCGTGGCGTTTAGTGTCGACTGGTAGCGGTGGTGATGTGAATTTCCGTGGATCAGATGACGAGGGATGCGAAGGAGTGACAGGCAATCTTCTCCCTGTGAGGAGGGAATGGGACGATATTGTCCCGGTTTATCCGTTTACTCGTTGCCACCTATTAAGAATCTCTCGCTGACTTATGTGACGGCGACCGATGGTGCAGAAAGAGAGAGAGAGAGGTGATTACGGAGGATATCTTCTCCCTCACCCATCGGATGGCGTGACGCTCATTATAACACTTCGGTATAAAACCATCGAGATGGATCGACATACATTCGCCGTTGTAAGACGGAGATTGATTCCTCGGCAAAAATCGGCATACTGCTCGCGAAACTGCAATTGTACACCGATCCTTAGAATTTAACAAAAGCAATTTCATGGTAACCAATTAAAATTATGGATATAACATCTTTTATAGAGTATTTTTTACTCTATGAAATATTTAGACTTCATTTTCATTTACATAGTGTCACAGAATCTCTGAAAAACTGCCGATACGTATCCGACCCGCCGAAGCCTTCGAATGCGGCCCACCGTTGAGAAAAGGTCCTTGCCATAGAGGAGATGGGAATAACATCCAGCTCCTGAGTTATGTTCGATTACTTATTGCGTGGACACTCACATGCGGCTCTGTTTAATCTTCCCTCGGTTCTGTCTCGTTCCGCGAGAGATTTCGGAGGAGTGCTTCGTGTCCTATGCTCGAGATGTTGAAGGAGGACGGCGCGTCGCCTTCCAATTCACTTAAAAGCCCCTCTCTCTCTCTGTTCGCCCTCACCCCTTCCTACCTCTTCCAACTCTACTACTCCGCGCGTTTACTCCCTCCGCCGCCTACAGATTGAGCCACCGTCGCTGCAGTTGCGTCGCGAGGCACACATCAAAGAAACGCACGAGAATGATAAGGAGGAGTTATCCTTCCGCGAACTTCTTTCGGATCCTACTAATTTCGTCGGTCTTAAACGACATCAGCGCGTAGTGTGCGACTCTCTCTCTCTCTCCTACTGCTCCTTTTCCCTGCCACAGCATTGGGGGGAGGGAAATAGGGTTCGCTGTCCCCTAGGATCCTTTGTTTTTGTGTCGAAATTCTCTCTCCCTATATATATATATATATATATATATATATATATATATATATATATATATATATATCCAACAGCAACCTTCTTAGAAAAACAACGGTCCAAGACTACAACCAACTATGAAACTGTCGTGAAGTTAATGATGTGGCTGTGGAGAAATTTTCACAATACAAAAACGCGGTAGCATGTACCCGCAAGTTTCTGGCATGCGTCGAATTTAGGTTAGCTTTTTACGTGTGTCTCTGAGGAATATATTCGGCATCAAGACCGCATTTTTCAGAAAAATGTGCACCGAAATGTAATATTAAATTATAGATTGTTTTTACTTGGGAATTTAATGAGATGTTCCAATTAGCATGCTTCAATAACATAAATTTTATATTAATTAAAAATCATCAAATATATAATTAAGCATCAAGTATATAAATTTGGATTGTGAAAAAATAAATAGGTGTGTAGGTATTTTTAAGCGACAAATGCTCATAGATGCGATGCCAAGCAGTCGACAGTTTTATTTCTGTAAAATGAGTTTGTACTTTAAAAAGTAGCGAATCTGCTTTTAGAACACAAAATTTATTAGCCCCAATAATATAAGTTAATTAGAATCATTGAAATTGTTTAAATATCAGTCAATAATGACGGAACATATAACTATGTATTTATCTATTATTTATTTTTTGGCCCTCTCTTTGTTTGCCCCCTCTCTTCGTGGTTCATGGTGGTCCGGATTAGGGGTTTTCTAACTTTAATTTTTCTTACAATTAGATATATCGATTTGATTTGAAAATCGCTTGAAAAATAATGACCTGCCAATAAAGCGATTATATTATTTCACTCCATAAATTATTGATGTAATGTAAATATTTCCAGCTATTAATGCATTTTTAATAAGTTTCAATTATCGAGAATATTGAATTTAGTCTTATAGAAAAGCCGTTATATTTACAATATGATCTTATTTAATTATAAAAATTCTATAATGCAGAATGATTTTTAAGGATGGCACAGTTAATGACATCACAGATAAAATGTTAAATAAATGCATAGGCTTCACCACAGCTGCATTACTGCTGAGTATGTTAACTTTTCAGCAAAAAAAGAATATCGTTTACTCAAACATTTAATAGCTACGGAATACAACTCAATCGTCTTTGGAGTCAATAAATTCTATTATTCATTTTTAAGTTTTCATAATTTGAAAACGAATCGTGAAACATTTAAATAAATTCTGAGATCCGAGACGCTTCAATTAGTAAGGAACTCATCTTTAAGCCTACCTAAAATAGAAAACGTTTAGATATCAAGCCCGGGCTCATCAATTTGAATAATAATGCCAATCTGCAGTATTTCATCGAGGCTTTGGAAAGCGAAACACTCTTTATCCTGCTTCAGCTGGTGTCCTAAATCTTATGAGTATGTTAATTGCATGAAAATAATCTGCTTCTGTAACTTTAAAGCCTCCTTTTCAAAAAAAAACAAATATTACTCTGGAAGAAAATTTTTTCGGAAAATCCAAACCCGCCCTATTTCCTCTTCCTCCGTCGTCTCCTGGATTACATAAAGCAATTCCTCTTCTTAGCGAAAACCAAAAATCCAATCCGGTTGACTCTTCCCATCTCAGAGAAAAACTGACGCCCTAATGGCTCTTCGGATTTTTCTTTGGCACGCTCTTGGGATAGGAGATGAGAGTGAGAGAGAGAAAGAGGGAGGGAGAGAGGGAGGAGGGTAAGTGGAGGTATGGAGGTGGGGAAAGGAGTAGAAGAAGAGAAGGGAGGGGAAGGGTAGAAAGATGGATTATTACCCCTTTTCCCTTTATATTTCTCGTCCCTTTAAGTACACGAGGAGATAAATTTGAAAACGGTTGAAAGAAAGGGGGAAAACTAAATGGAAGTTGAATGAATAAACACGTTGTGGCCTTAAAAACTCATTCTATCACTCTCTTTCTCTCACTAACTCTGTCTCGCACACTAACTCAGGCGTCGCTGTATCCGCGCTGCCTGGGGCGCAGCGTCTTCGTAATAGTCTGGATTTATTGCGTGCCACTTGTCTTCATTTGGAAAGGATTTGAGAGCAAAGGAGGATTTTGAGAGGGATATGTGAGGGAGAGGAAGAAGGAAGGAGGAAGAGAGAGGGAGGAGGGAGTGAGAGGAGGGAGATAGGATGGAGAGAGTGAAGAGAGAGTGGAGGGAGAGAGAGGAGGGAGAGAGAGGAGGGAGAGAGAGGAGGGAGAGAAAGGAGGGAGAGAGAGGAGAGAGAGAGGAAATTAGCAGTCTCATCGGCGAATCTCTCTTTTTCCTTCTAAAGAGCCCCTCTCACAATTCCCTCCTTTCGCCTCTTTTCCATTCCCTCAATATCGCTTTCCCTCTCTCGCAAAACAATTTTATAAACTTATCACATAAATTCTACTCAAATATTATTTGGTATATTTTAGCCTCGAAAATTTTTGCTCACGTAAAAGCAATAACAAACTCCATTTATTTTCTTTCTTCCAGATTTACTTAATTCCTTTTTCATCTCTTCCTCTCAAATTCTTATTTTTCTCGCTCTTCCAGTATGTCTAGTTTTTTCACTCTTTAATTTATCAGCGCGTTTTGTTTTTAAGATATCTTTTATAGCAAGCTCAGCATCCATTTATCTTGCTCTATATCTGCTTCTTTGATTCTTTTCTTCACTTTCTTTTCCTCTGCCATCCCTTTCAAAATCCGCGTCGTTTTCCATTTTTTCTCTCTTTTTCCACATCTCTGTGGTTCTTTACCCATAAAGTCCACCGACTCTTCCTTTCTCTCTTTGCTTCTGTATCTTTTCCTCTATCTCTTTCACTCTCTCTATCTCTCTCTTTAACTCTCTCCCCCATTATCTCTTTCACTCCCTCTACCTCTCTCTTTCTATCTCACTTTTCCATCTCTCTTCCCTTTTCTCTCTCTCTCTCCATCCCTCTATCCCTATATCTCTATTTCCCACTACCTCCCTCTATCTTTCTTTATATCTCTCTCTCCATTTCTCTCTCTCCATTTCTATCTCTCCATCTCTCTCCATCCCTCTATCCCTATATCTCTATTTCCCACTACCTCCCTCTATCTTTCTTTATATCTCTCTCTCCATTTCTCTCTCTCCATTTCTCTCTCTCCATCTCTCTCCCTCTCCATCTCTCTCTCTCCATATCTCCCTCCATCTCTCTCTCCCTCTATCCCTTTCTCCACCAGCACGTACACCCGTCGTCCTAGACTCCCCTTCCCTCCCTTCTATTACGCTGGAAAGACAGTCTCCCTCTCGCTCCAAAAGAGACGCGGTGACAGCGCTGGTGCGGGAAGCTGGAGCATGGAAGGGTTGGGAATGGAAGGGGGAGACTGGGAGTGTGGAGAATGGAAGGGAGGCAGGGATGAGTTGAGCGGAGTAAAAGAGATTCACAGAGAGAGAGAGGGACTAGAGAGAGTGAGGGAGGGATAGAAGAGAACGAGAGGAAGAAGAGAAAGGGGCGAAGCGAGGCTTAAGCGGGATCTGTAGGACCGTGCCTCACGGAGCGGTTGCAGCCACGGTAGGCGCCCTTGAAGCTGCTGCAGAGGATTATAGGGTTGTGGAGAAGAGGTGGAGGTTTGAGAAGAAGAGAGAGTCGGAAGGAGGAGAAGAGGAGAGGATACGGCGGAGGGTGAGAGAGTAATGCATTCCGGGTATGCGGGGGTGGGAGGTGAGCGGAGGAGGTGGCGAATCCTGCACGGTGGATTTAAGAGATGGTGGGAGGAAGAGGGTAGTGGACGTTCAGAGAGGAAGTCCGAGGGGGGAGAGAGAGCCGAATACATTAGACTGCACCCGACTGCGATTCTTTTCCCCGCTGGCGGAGTTCTTTCGTCCTTCCGACCTCTGCCCAGACTGCCAGACCCTTCCTCTCCCCCTTCTCAATCTTCCGCTATCTCATTTCCCCTTGTTGGCTATCTCTGTCAACTGCATGTGAAGGACACTAAATGTATTGACTCGGTGCGGAGTTTTATCTTTTACTAGGAATTTTAAAAACATTCACACGACGTACAGGAATATGTTGAAGTCTATTGACTTAAAACTACTGAAATGGCCGATATGAACAACTATGTCGGCGAGGAAAGCAAAAGGCTCGGAAGGATAAAAGTTTCGCGATGAATCTGCGCCGTTGGTTCTTGTCACGCGAGTCAAAAGTATTCCACTATGCCGATATGCATGCATTGTTCCTTGAGAAGTAGTTTATCGGCAGGATCTCTCTTTTCTCCAGCGAGTTTAACGCTGAAGAAATGCACTAATTTCGTTTGAAAATCGATCAGTGCAGTTGATTATAACGATATGGATCATAGAATATATCCATGCAGCATGAAACAAATGTAGGAATTCTCAGTATGGTCTGTCAAGGAGACATTTTTGGATGATGTGTTGAAGATATCGTAACTCAATAACGCAACGTAAAAGATATGATCTTCCATCTTTTCTGGAAATGATGAGATTTCAACAAAATGGGGAAACTTTACGCACAGCACACAGGGAATCATGCGCACAATCAATAGAGATTTTGAAGATCGTATCACTTCTCGCAGGCGCATTTCCAATCGGCTTAAGCTGTCCAAAATATATCTGTGGGGAAGATAAACATCTCAGACTAAGCCAACAATCCCAGTAGGATAGAAAGCTATATCCATACATGACATATTGACTAAATAACTGCCATGTATATTTAAGGACCAGCATTCAACTTTTAAAATGAAACTGTTTAACTAGTTAAAACTTGAGAGGATTTCCCTCTGATAATTTTCAAATATTTTTGACAATCAATTAATTACTCATAAAAATATGCTTTACGGCTACATCCGTTCTTGGTGACGAACTCTATGGCACTTTACTTGATGATAGCCCTATCAAAAATGGAGACGAATTCACATGAAAGATAAATCCATTTAGTATAAATCAATTTATCTGTACTCAAACTTACTCAGGCATTTCTCTCATTCTTTATAACATCTCCATCCAATTGTTTAGTAAACATCGAGAAAAAAACGAAGGTCCTCAGGAAACTATTCTGTAGCACAATAGAAAATAAAAAATAACGTGCGCTGCGGTAAAAACAAATTACTTCGACAAATTAAATTTTCTCACAGAAAAATCCTCGGACACTCGAGCAGCAGCAGAAACGTTTTTCATTGCTGTCCGCGCCGCTCTTTAGAGGCGTCCAACTTGTCCTTTTAAGCGGACGCGTCAAGTGGCCACCGCTAATTAGAGCCATCATCCCGACCGCCGCAACCGCCCTCGGCGTCCCCGCCTCACCCCTTCCATCCACCCCAGCCCCCTCCCCTCTCTGCCCATCCTCCCACCTCTGCTGCCCCCTTCTCACCTCTCTTCTCCATTCACCCAACCCCCTCCCCTCCCCTCTCTACCCATCATCCCACCTCTTCTGCCCCCTTCCCACCTCTTCTCCCTCCTCGCCATCCAACTCCAGCTCAACTGTACCGGAGGTATGCATCATTTGCGCCAGTCTCCCGCGCCGGATTCCTCACTAAACTAAAAGACATAGCTCACTCGAGTTCATTTAGGAACACTCTTATTAAAAGCTTTAAATCTCGTTTTAATGCAATTCTGCGGACCATTCACTTATGTACATTATATCGAAAGTACATATGCTGAAAACTTTTTTTATATACGAAACTTTAAAAAAAATCGTGCTTCATCACCGCACAATAAGTCATGAGACGCTTGGAATTGTTTTATTTTCAATAAAATGGCTTTTTAATGTGTTCTTTATATCTTGGATTGAGGTTGACATTTTCCTTCGCGACATGACAGTTTCGTCAACATCTCATCCAGGGTGGGCCGTCAATAATACATTTCATTAAATATTAATTTTTTGCTGAAAAATCAATATATATATATATATATATATATATATATATATATATATATATATATATATATATATGGAAGTGTCCTGACTCACTGATTGAATCATCAAAAATATCTCCTACTTCCAGATTAGCTAGAAAGCTAAAATATGGATCTCGAAGTGGGTGAAAGGGGAGTTCATTTATTCATTTTCATCTCTCATAAGAAAAGTATGGAAATCGGTGCAAGGCATTTTATAAATGCTTTTTTAAATTACTCAAAATTAAAATACGAAAAAGAAATGCACACGCCTGTAAAGATAAAAGAATGATGTTTCTTATTTTTGAAAACAAAATTTGAATCCAAGCAGAATTAATGGAAATTTAACTATTTAACCTCGAAAAAAGGATATTTTTCCAGCTTTCCACGATCATACTACCAAGACAACGATATTTAGTAATCTTCATATAAATAACCGGGTCGACTAAACAGGGCTACCACAATATCAAGGTTAGAATTTTTCTGTAACTATGAATTTCGAAGGTATTGGCTGAACTGATTTCAATAGGAAATTTCGTTTGTATGGCGGATATAGAATGGCAAAAAGAAATGAACATGTTAGAACGGATCTAAAAAGCATTATATAAGAAAAAATAATTTTCTGATTTCAAAGCAAATACATTAGTATACGATTATACTACGGCGAATTTGACGAAAAGCACTCCGTTTGAAGATATCTCAGAAATGAATTGACGGATTTTGATGAATCCTCCACCAATATCAATGTTGAGCCAAGAAACGCAGAGATTAAAAGTTGGTATTCACACTAAAGAGACGTTGAGGATATGCACCTCGGTGTCAGAACTTTGATGTCTTGAGGGGGCGGGAGGTATCAAATTTGAGTCTATATTTTATTTATTCATATCAATTAATGAGGAATATTGGTCACTTACCTTGAGAGTACCTTGACTTTGGATGAAAATATTACCGAGTGGCATGTGCATGAAAAATTCTGAACTCTAAACTCAATGCAAAGCCCGGGAAATTACGCTAGAACAATATAACGAACAAGAGAGAAAATATGCACGCTTCGTGCTTGGCAGAGACGTTCTTTACAATTTATGTAACCATGTCAAAATATGATACCTAAATACAACTTGCTTGGAATAATGTCTAAGTATTGCAAACGATGTATCAGAAACGATGTCAAGGAAATATTTAATTTGTGATTTACCGATTTATTTTATTATCAGTAGCAATCAATAAACATTCGAAAATAGTTTTAAACACATCTCACTTGAAATTAACAGTAACGGCCACGTTCTTTCCTTCAGCGTCATTATTCATTTCAGTTCACTAAAAATGCTGTGTTCACACACAAAGAAAATAAACTTGCTTAGTTAATTACTTCGTCTTAGATAATCCATTTCCTTTCATTTGCTATATGCTGTGTGCACACCAAAGGAAAGTAAACGCATTTATGTATTAACTAGAATTTTAGCCCGTCACTATGCAGAGAACGAAACTTGGGTTATTGTGCAATTTGACGAACCCAATCTTATTATTCGTTTCGGTTTTAAATGTTCTAGACGCTCATTTATTTTTCGAATGACAAAATACATTAATCAATTATGCAAAGAGGTTTCTAGGGTTTGTTTAATTCCTTTGCTAAAACTAATAGCATAAATAAATCCTGCATTCAAGAAGAAAGCGTATAACTGCTGGATTTCATTGAGTAAATATGTTTAATTTTCCTTCATGCACACACTGTGATTCATAAAGGTGAATCAAAAAATTGTTACAAATAACGACTACATGCCTCTCTCTTGTACTAACGAAGGCATCACTCCCGAAATCCCCAACCTACGTATTTAAATGTTTCTCCGACATCCTAGAGGATTACTTATCGGTAAGTGTTCACTGGCCTTCCTTACTTCAGCAACTTGTTCTCATCTATTTGTTTTATTTGAACTTTTTCTTCCTTAATCATTTATATATAAGAGCGATTACAGCGTTATTACAATTATTTGTTCATTTATATATTAGTATGTAATTTACCCTGTAACGCCTTGTTGCCACCATCGTCACTTTCCTTGGCAACAAGGCATTAAACGGTAAATTAAATACTAAAATGCTAATGAAAAAATAATAGTAAAAACGCTGCAATTACCCTTTTATTTTAACAGACGACCAAATACATCAATTAATACGCAAAAGTATTATGCAAATGAGCAACGTTTCTAGGGTTGGCTTGTTTTCGTTGCTACAACAAACGGTTAGACCAGGACAAAAACACAAGTAGGCTTTTATGTATAGTAGTAGCAGATCATGGTAACTTCAGTTGCTACGAAGATTGTTTTAATTTACAACATTTAAAAAGTCACTGAATAATTGGTCTAGGTTCAAGTTGAATTACGACTACCTCGTTTTTTTAAGGTTTCTTCTACGTTAAAAATGTATTGGGTAAGAAATATTTTATTTAACATTTTCTGCAAATTCTGATTGAAGATTTTTAGGTATGAGTAATATTTTACGAGATATATGACGTAGTCATTTATTGTTTCTTGTAAAATGTCACCACAGATTGGATTTTGTTAACACTCTATATCAGTTTCTTATTTTATTTGCCCTTGAGTCCCAAATACCAAATTTAATGAAAATTCGCCCTTTAATTTCGATGATGAAAGTTTGATCGAAATAAAATAGTGGAAATAGTAGAAATTCCATTGCTGGGAAGACATCTCAACAGACACTTGGTTTTTATATAATATGATTTTCATATAATTTTAATTATAAAAATATCTAACTTTGAAAGTGATTAAATGCGCGCTCGTACAAGATTTTATAGTAAATGCCGTTAAGA
Organism: Tanypteryx hageni; assembly: GCA_028673005.1. Taxonomy (NCBI): domain Eukaryota; kingdom Metazoa; phylum Arthropoda; class Insecta; order Odonata; family Petaluridae; genus Tanypteryx; species Tanypteryx hageni. The sequence goes on along the minus strand of CM054112.1, from coordinate 256,711,413 downwards.
TTCATGCGTGGGCATTTATTCGTCTCAAATGTAAACGATTTGTTTTTGAAGAATTTATTAGTTCCAACAGAAAAATACAGAAATAACTGCATAGGTTAAACCTTTAGAATGTGTGATTTAACTTGGCAGGCTGATGTCTGATAATAATACGATATGTTTATTTTTGGGAGTCAGTGTGTGTTCAGTCAAACTTTTCTGAAACAGATGAGAGAAAATCTTCTTTTGCGGTATCAATATTGACTGAAGCGACCTCCAGCACACCAAAGAGCTCGAGTGCATTCGTGGTGGTATTTATTCTTGTCTTTCTGTAGAAATTTAATGCAAGTTGATCATCCAACCACGAAATCGTATCTAGTGCATACATTTCCGTCTCTCGCGATGCGCTTGTTTTATTAAAAAAGCAAAAATGCATTTCATTAGCTTGGATTTATTTGCTGTTTATTTATGAAGCTCCTCGTGATGAGCGGAATGAGATGACGTGTTGAGGAAAACATAACTGGGAAACTGGGAGTGAAGTAACATCTGGCGAGATGGCCCAAAAGAGAGGGAGAGATGTGCAATAGAAGGGAGATAAAGGAGAGAGAAAGAGAAGAGGGAGAGAGAGAGAGGATGGGGAAGAGCGTGGAAGATGTCACTAAGGGCCATTCGAGGTTATGGCTTTCAGAGGCATCGAAGAGGAGATCCAGAGAGTGGAGGGCGGGGTAAAGGTCTTTAAATTGCCGCCGTCCCAGCGGCAAGATGGCGGGTGCTATGGGCAGTGGAGTAGAGTGATGGGAGGGGGCGGGGGAGGCAGAGGAGCATCTTAGCTCGCATCTTCCCATCCGCACCCTTCTCATCACGGAGAAGGTTTTCGCTAAGGCCTCATCTCAGGTGTTCCCAGGTCGTCGCCATTTTCACTCCCTTCTCCGTATACACTCTCTTCTTCGCCATAGCCCGCCCCCTACCGCTCTTTCCCGCCATCTCCCGCCCCCTCTCTCGCCCCCTCCCGCCCCTCCCTCGCCCCACCGATAGGACGCATCCCGCCCCTTCGACGTCGAGGGAAATCAACTCCTAGGCTAACTCCATCGTCGGAGGGCTTTTCCTTTCATTTTGCGCAAACTCGCCTCCTCTTCTTCACTCGCCTCTTCAAAGTAAAAGGTTTTATGCCTGTCGAGAAGAGGTCTTGTGAAAAGAGGGAGGAAAATGGGGAGAATCCAGAGGGCGTGGCGGAGGTGGGGGTGAGAGGCTTATAGGGAGTAATTCCTCTTTATCTACTCTCGATTTGAAATTAAAAAAACCTCCCTCTGCCTTCAAGACGCTCCCGCTGGTTTCATTTCATTTTTAGTCTAATTTTTTGAAGTATTTCGGTAAACCCATTTTCTCTGCTCATTATGACAAGTTTTATGACTGAACTTGCTAATTCAAAAATTAAAAAGTCAAAGATGTATTTGCTCGCTCGCATATATGTCAAATTGATCTTGAGGCAATAAAAAAATCGAGTAAACTAATAATAGCCTTCGTCAATGGCAACAGAACTGTCGTTGACTCTATAAACAAGATGGAAAAATATACTCCATAAATGGAGTACACATAGATTTCAAAGGCGTTCGTTAAGGGAAATATACTTATTTAAAAAGATTTTGAAATATTTTTATCATCTTTTTATCTTCTAAACTATAAAGTCCTAATTATGTAGTCCCGGGGATTTTTTGTGACAAACGTAGTATTCTATCCGAAAGAATTTTTTACGTATACCTCACAGATCATATAAGAGCTTGGAAAAGAAAAATATATATTTGACTGTAGCTTTACGTATGCCATTCAACGAGATGCGAGTATAGGTTTATTTATGTGCTTATGTAAAACTGAAGTTCTAATTGACGTGTGCAGTTCAAATCGTAATTGGGCGATAAAATTTAATAAGAATCACTCGTACCTAATTGAATTAAAATCCGTCCAGCTGTTCAGGAGATGAAACTTACGACAGACGGACAGAAGAACTAGACGTGTTCCTGAGGCATCCCGCAGCTACCGCTTTGCTGGTAAAGAGCCTCTAATAATGCGCTCTTTAATGCTACCGCTGAAGAGGGCGATTTTTCCGCTGGAAAGCTCAACTGACTGCTTCAATTGTTTCATGGATACCAAATTTACCTCTTTCTTTAATGCCTTGCTATTGACTCTGATTTAGCTTATTTAGTTTTAGCGCACAATATTGTTTGTTTTTGGCACAGTCCGGTGGCGATTTTCTCCTCCTCGCCTCTATTTCCGATTGCGATTTCAACGTTGTAGTTAATCTGTTTGTTTTTCAATACTTATCTGCAAACTTTGCTTTTTTATGGCCGCAATGCGATAGGTCTAGTTTAGTTGAGTGTTTCTCAGCGCACCCTCGAGGATACGCGAGAGAATTTCTGGGGTACGCCAACACGACGACGGGAGTTTTACCTATTAATGGAATAATAAAAACAATCCTAATTTTGTTTATGCAAACAAAACAATTAAGTATGTAAAATTCTGAGCAAAGCAAAATTTTTTAATGGGCAGCTTAATGGAGATTTGACGATGGTTGGGATTTCCGTGCATTATTATGCCCATAGGGATAGAATGCGTTAATTGCATTTTGCTCCAGACTGCGATAAAATTATCGATAGGGACTACGAATAAATATTTCAGTTAATTTATATTTAATCCAACACGGTTCTTTTAATTGGACATGTGCAAAAATCTCTTTCCCATCCACTTTCATTCATCAATTGTCTTTCAAAGTGAATTTAAGCTAGACTGCGACGCACTACTTCAATGTTACCGACAAATTTTTCGTAATAAGCAAAAAACGCTAAGCAGTCGACCTTGGACTCTTTTTTAATACAGAGGTTTATTGATCCCCATAAGTGTCCCAGGAAAGATATTTTGATTATGAGCTTTAATTATAAATTACTTTTTTTCATGTACTTTCATGTACTTTTACTGTTTCTCTAATAAATGAAAATGATATGATTATATATTTATGCATTGAATGTGTGGCAAAAAATACCATTTGTTAAATTATTTCCCTTTGGGCTCTTAAGGAATACAGTATCCCCTTCGAACGCGGATTTTTGCTTAACGCGGAGTTGTCAGGGACGCATCCTCCGCGTTAAACGAAGGTAATTTGTACCTGTAAAAATTTTCAGGGATACTTCATTCATTTTAAAAAAGGGTACTTCATGGAAAAAGGTTGAGAAACCCTGTTCTTCGGTACATATTAATTTCCTTTCATACTGAATTAGTGATTACAAATCCCGAAGAAGGTTAACTTTATTTTGGATCTTAGATATTTGTACTATAAGATTATTCTCTATAAATATTTATATTACCATAAATAATATTTTACGTCCATCAATATTACTAAATTAAAACACAAAGTAATTTAAATTATAGCTGAAATTTCTTTCTGTATCTGCAATGCTCAGTCCCTGTTCATGATGTTTATTACTCTTCTTACCTTAGTCGTGATTAAAAGTCTCTAGGAAATTTTTATCTTTGTAGTAGTTTCTATAAATATTAGCAGTGCCGTGAATAATATTATTAAATTAAACCACAAATTAATTTTGGCTAGTTAGTTATTGTTCATGATGAACGTATATATTTATGAATTTAATTATCTTTTACACTCTTCTATATTCTGCTATAAAAAATCATTGAAAATAATATAATGTAGTGGCTGTATTAGCATGTGCGTAAATTTCATTATAACCTGTTCTCTGTATTTATTATGTTAAATCTTCTCGTTATTCTGCCGCTCTTTACTGCATTTATAGGGTTTTGGAGCAATTGTGCGCTTAATATGAAGTTTTTAATATAAACTGAATTTATTAATATCACATATGCTGAATTTTAATGCGTTAATTACCTATACAAAATTGGACGTATTGTTTTCTGTTTATTTTACATCAAAAACTTTTGAAAACATCACACGAAAATGAATGTATTTTCATTATACTTAAATTACTGATCATAAAAGGGCTTTGATTTTAACTATCGATTTGCTCGTTCCAGCATTGCGTGCAATTGAGCACGGATTTACATTCTTTCTTCGGGAAAATATACTTAGTACTTGGGGCTTTATAAATGTCTAAGTCTCAAGATCGATCCTTATGTATAACTAGCATTTTAAAGAATAAATGTTATGGATATAAACGCAGGGCGTCAAACCGGAACGGAACCGAAAACCGAAACCGAAAAAACCGTCATTTTAACTGGAGTGAAACCGAGCCCGAACCTAAATAAAAATATTTTTCTGAACCCGAACCGAAACAGAAAACCTTTATTTATTTCGTTCCGTTTTTTCGGTTCGCCTACAAAGAGGGATTGAAAGAAGGGTTTTTCTTTTTGCTTTAATAAGAGTCTTTTATCAAAGCCACGCATTTAAACACCGTATATAGCATAGGTTAATGGTTTTCTTGAAAATGCATGCGCCTAAAGGCCACATTACACGCTGACGCTTTACCCGAGTATTGTCGTAAAAGAGCCTATACCCGGGTAAAGCCTCAGCGTGTAACAGGCTAAACACCCGAGTTTTATGCGGGGGAAAACTTCAGACGAGCTAGATATTTTGCTCGGGGCCTGGCGTAAATGCTCGAGTCTAATAGCGATGAGGGCTTTACGCTGGCGTATTCCACTACTGCGCATGCGCCAGAATGAGTTCGTTCATCCGTCCGTCCGTACGCATATATCAGGGAATAATTGGCTTAACAGATTTAAAACAAATTTCGCACATTGAATACTGACGTAAATTAATGTCCTAAAAGGCATATTCGGACCGAATCGACTATGCAGGAGTGCCACGATTGCAAAGTTTAACTTTTTGGTAATATAGAATTTGGATGGAATTGGCAAAACCGATTTCAACGAAATTTTGTATGAAGTAGGCATGCAATATAAAATAACAAAATCAGTACGTTAAGCATAGATATAGGCAGCAAGGCTGCCACTATGCAAGGATAAAAAATTATTTTTACACGTATTTGTGTAGAACTGTCCACATCATTTTAACCGAATTTAATACTTATAATATACACATATATACAATATTGGAGGAAAGCCATTAGAACAAGACTATAAATACCTTGGTAGCAAAATGTACGGATGAGATCAGGACTAGAATAGGAAAAGCAAAAGCGGCTTTCAGAAAAAATAAACACTTACTTACGGGGAATATAAGGGAAGATATCTGTAAGTTCATTACATGCTATGTATGGAGTATAGCTTTGCATGGAGCGGAAACATGAACGCTAAGGAAAAGTGACATCAAATACTTGGAAAGCTTTGAAATGTGGACTTGGGTGAGAATGCTGAAGATAAAATGGACAGATAGGAGAAAAACGATTAAGTATTACGAAGAGTAGGATAGAAACGAACGATTATACAGAGTATTAGAAAGAGGAACGCAAACTGAGTTGGACATTAACTGAGAATAGAGAGTATGAATAAAGACGTGTTAGAAGGAAAACTAGATTGAACATGTAGGGATTTACACGGGTTCCCCGTGGTACAGAAGTGTTTTTCGTCAAATTCAACGTAGTATTATTGTATACTAATGTATTTGTTCTGAATCAGAAAATTAACTTTTCCTTATATGGTGGTAGTCCTACTTTTTAGATCCGTTCTAAACATTTTTATTTCGTATTGTCATCCTATATTCACCCTCCATTTGAAATTTTTTTTTATATCGGGTTAACCTTAACCTTCCTAATTCATAATTACAATAAATACTAACGTTGATATTGTGGTAGCCCTGTTCAGTCGATCCGGTTGAAATATGATATTTTTGTTATTTATTTATATATGACTATGTATTCCATATTTGATTAAAATCCATTGGATCAGTTGTCTATAAATACGTGCGAAAGAAATATTATCTTACTTTTTACTGTGGAAACTCTGCTCTTTATTTCTGCTTGAAACATTGTTTTCATTGTAGTATGCTGTACAAATCTTATATATAAAATTTATTTGAAATCCGTTCTGCCAATCCCTTCCAAATCGATAAATACCGAAAGAGTTTAATTGATAATTGTGGCACCCCTGTTTGGTTAATCCTGTCCAAATATGCTATAATTGTTTTGTAGATATATGTTTAAATTACAAATATTAAATCGATATCGATATATCGTTCTGTCGAAGTGTTCTGCTCCGTTAAAGCCCTGGTGCTTTTTACAATTTTTAAGTTATTTAATTAATACGAAGTGACATCATTGCACAGTAAATTAACGAATATCTTAACTTTAAGTAGAAGTGAAGGCACCTCGAGGGAAGAAGAAGTTTTGTGATAAAAATTGTCTTTAATACGGTGCTGAACGTCGCCATATTTGTTTTCATTGTGAACTGCCTATATACGATTAATAAATAGTCTGAACTAAAATTAAGTGTTCTAAATGTCAAAAAGATATCCAAGATGAGTATGAAGTTATTTGTAGTGGATGCGAATCTAATTTGCATTACACCTGTGCTGGACTAAAAGAAACGACATACGTGTCGATGACAAAAACATCACGGAAGTCATGGAGGTGTCGAGAATGTAGAGATAAGAAAAAGGCGGCTGAAGAAGATGATCAAGGTGCTCTGAAATCCAACGATAATAATCTAAATAAAAGATCCAGAAAGAACATAGATGTCAAAAGGTTAGAAAAAATTGAATCTGATATGTCAGAAATCAAGTCAGGTTTGTCGTTTCTGTGTGAAAAATACGATCAGCTATGTGTTCATGATTCTGTAATTAATGAGCTTAAATATATAATTAATTCCCTTAAAGTACAAATACAGGAAAAAGTCAAAATCATTGATAGTTTACAAAGTAAGGTTGAAACTCTGGCACAACAAAATTTAGGTAAAACTGTGGAAATTGTAGGGATGCAGACCAAAGGAAAGGATATCTCTCCTAAAAATGTTGTTAATAAAATTTTTAAAAGTTTAGAGGTTGATAATTTTAGTGATAATGATATTGATGATATTTTTGTAATAAACAAAAATGTGCAAATGAAAAATAAAAACAAGATTGTGGTAACATTTACATCCACAAGAATGAAGGAGTGGATTAAGAAGAGAAAACCTTTGGTTAATAAAGATATTACAGGCTTAAATAATTATGAGAAAGTTTAGGTGAATGAAGCTCTATCTCCTTATTTTAAAGAGTTGTTTTGGAAAGCCAAAAGGCAAAGAAAATAATTTTAAGTTTGTATGGGTAAGAAATGGCAAAATATTTGCCAAAAAGAGTGAAAATGAAAGAGTATGTAGGATAAGTAGTTTTAAGGACCTGGTTAAAATCGCTTAATGATGTTTGGGAATTGTTAAATAAGTAGAGCAAATTTTTCTAAATGGAGGCATTAAATGTTTTAATATTGGATGGTGTGAACTGTAACACAGTCGATATGGTAGATGAAGTATTAGTAGATAAGAATGGTTTTACATTAATTCACTTAAATATTAGGACAATTAGAAGAAATTGGAATGAATTTTGCTTATTATGAATGACTTAAATTTTAGAAGGAAGATTATTTTGGTTTGTTTGACTGAAGTTAATGTATCTTGTGATATAATAGATTTGTTTGAAATTGAAGGATATTCCAAATACTATTGGTTGAGAAGAGACAAAAGAGGAGGTGTAGTGTTGTATGTTAAAAACTACTGGAATTTTGAAGAAATTCACCACACGACAGATTCATTTGAATGTGTACAGGGGATACTAAAACTAGGAAAGTTATCAATGACTGTGATATGTGTATACAGACCTCCACAAAATAATATTGACATGTTTTTAAATGGACTTGAAAATATTTTGTGTAAATTTAAGGTGGGAAATTTGATAGTGATAGGAGATATTAATATAAATTTAAAGGATAAGAGTAAACATGATACAATTAGATACAGAGATTTAGTGGCTAGTTATGGTTTTAGGGAAATTATTACTGAATACACCAGAGAAGAGGTTGTGGTAGATAGATTAACCAAGTCATGTGTTGACCATATAATGTATTCAGGGACATGTAATGAGACTGAAGGATTTGTTATTAAAGTTAAGATTTCAGATCATTATTTGACTGGAATAACTATGAAAGAAAGGTATTAACCTATATTAATGATGAAACTTAAATGAACTAATAAATAATACAGACAAGTATAGTTTATAACCAAGACAATGCTGAGGATATGTACAATGTGCTGGTGAATCAATTAGGTTTACTATATGACAAAGCACCTATAATTAAAAATAATACTAGCGATAAATTTAAAAAAGGTTGGATGACTCAGGAATTACATGAAAAGATGAAAGCAAGGGACAGATTACCGTAAATACCCGCGTATAATGCGCACTTATTTTTCGAAATATTTGAGTTAAAAATTAGGGTGCGTGTTATATGAGGGTACATAATCTTTCATATTTCCACAATTTCGGCACAGTAATTACTGCCCGGGTATCCTCATAATTTTATTGGTGATTTTAACGAAAAGTAAGATAGATAATAGTTAAAATTTATTAAATAATTCTACTAACATTCATTAATTAGATATGAAAAGAATGAATTCAGTATTTATTCATTTTAAAAACCAAGAAACACTTCGTCACTGGACCATTCTTCTTCGATGTTGTTATCGGAATCGGCATCTTACGGATGACGTCACCCTACACCGGCGCCCGGCCTGGTGATACGTGATTTATTCTTCATTCTTAGTCTGCAGTTAATTATGGTTATTTGCTATTGTGTTTACGTGCTCCAGAGTGTTCTAATAAGGGTAAAACTGAAGGTTGGGCGAACCCGTCCACCTGAGGCGTGACACAAACCATTGTAAAAATAGGATTATCGTCATTCCTTCATTTTATTAGCTCAAAGAATGTCATATGCCATACTATGAAATTAATATAATTGGATTTATTGTCTATATCCTAATATCACCTTATAAGTAAACATAGAGTACGCAATGATTGAGTTAGCTGACGTTCTTTTGGAACGTTATTCGAAAATTTCATTTCGCACTTTCATCATGTTACCAATACATAATACCAATAATTCAATCATTGCCTTAGAACACATTACACTATCTACTTTATTCTGGAAGAGTAACGCTAAAAAAAATCGGTGCGCACTATACGCGGGTATATAGAAAAATAATAGATTTCGAGGCTGAAAACCCCCCTGCGCATTATACGAGGGTGCGCACTATACGCGGGTATTTACGGAATTTAGATTGTTCAGAAATAATCCTACAAATATGAATAAAAAGAGTAAATATCAGGCTTACAGAAACTCCTTGAATAAAGAAATTAGAGAGCATAAAATTAAGTTTTATGGGAAGAAATTTATAAATAAGAACAGCTCAAAAGAAATTTGGGAAAATATAAATATCATTTTGGATGGGAAAACTAAAAAAATAGATGATGTAATAGTTAATAAATTGTGCTCAAAAATGAACTTAAAAGAGGTGATTTGTTCATTTCGCTTTCCCTTCATGGGTAAACTATTAAATTTGAAAGAAAAAAATTGGAATAAAAGTAATTGGAAAAGTTCATTGTCAATCAATGACAGTATTATTGTTCCTGAGTGTACTGAGAGGGTAATTTCAAAAATTATGAAGTAACAGAGGAATACAGGAAAAGGATATGATCAGATAAGAATGAAGGACTTAAAAAATAATCCTACATTAATTCCAGTAATTACAAAATTAATAAATTTAAGTCTCTTTAATGGATATGTACCTCAAAGGTTAAAACTGGCTGTAATTAGACCTATTCATAAGGGAGGAAAATATTATGATAGTATCTCGATACTGTCACCAATAGCCAAAATAATGGGGAAGGTTGTTGCTGAGGTGTTAATGAAATCTATTGAAAAGAAGGAGGTGCTTTCAAAAAATCAATTTGCATATCTTAAAGAGAAAGGTACTAGGATTATTTTGGTAAAAGGTATCAGATATTGTTAATATAGAATTGGACAAAAATAAGCATGTCATTATTACTTTTATTGATTATACTAAGGCATTTGATATGATTGCCCATGAAATATTATTGGATATACTGTATAATATTGGTGTATGAGGATTATTATGGGATTGGTTTAAATTATACTTGAGTGAAAGAAAATTGGCAGTTAAATGTAATAATGAATACAGTGAACATAACACACTGAAAATGGGTGTCCCCCAGGGATCTGTCTTGGGCCCATTACTCTACATAATTATATGAACACTATTTTTGAATCACTTTCTTATGTTAAAATTTTGTTATATGCAGATGATACTATGATTATTTCTTTGGGAAAAGATTTTGATAGAGTATGTTATACTATGCAAAGGGCATTAAATGACATTTCTAGGTGGTCTAGAGATCATGAGTTGATAATAAACTCTAAAAAAACCAAAATTATGTGCATAGCAAATAGAATGTCTAAAATGAAAAAAGTTGCTCTATAATTTCATGATGATGTATGCTTATATCGGAATGAGGTACTGGGTTGTACCTGTATTGTTTTAGAACAAGTATTTGATTTTAAATACTTGGGTGCTGTTATAGATTGTAATTTATCTTTCGATAAACATATTAAAAAGATGAATAGTAAGTTAAGGAAAATTTTGTATCAGATGTCATATTTGAAATCAATTTTACCTACTAATATAAAGCGCATAATATATTTTTCACTAGTAGAAAGCATTTTAAGATATGGTATTACTGTGTGGGGAAAAGCAAGTGAACGTTATCTGAAATATTTAAAAAAGAATCGGGATAAAATTGTCAAAACTATTGATAATGCCTTTGAGAGTAACAACAAATTGGAAGTATATAAAAACTTAAATATATTACCTGTTGAAAGTTTGCTAAAATACATTATATTAGTGGAGAATTAATTGATTCAAAGTACTTGATCAAAGAGCCTTCTATGCACTGGATGAAAAAAGGGATTATACCAGATACAATGTTCCTCATTATTACAATAAAAATGGAGAAAGAACTCTTAAAGTATTAATTCCAAAAATACTCAATGACATACCTAAGTATCTTAAAAATAAAAAGGGTATAGCAGAATTAAAAACAACGTTAAAAATTATTTCCTAGGAAAACATGATTAATGTTATATATGTGTAATATAGGTCATGTTATCTTTAATGACAGAATAAGGAATAATTAGGAACCTGCTGACAAGCCAATATGGCTTAGTGGGACCTTTAGGAGAAGTAATGATGATGTTACAGTTTCAGAATTATCTTGTATTTTGTAACTATATGTTGAAACTATATTATAAATTGCCTTTATATATTGATTATTTCACAATAATCTCTGCATATCTATATAATGTCTTACTTCTTGTATATTTGTATTACTGATTACTTGTACTGATTATTTGTACTTTTTGCATATATTGCATTGTATATTCTAATAATAATAAACTGTTTTTAAGGTTAAAATTGATGTGGACAGTTCAACACAAATACATGTAAAATGACTTATTTATTACTTGTATTGTGGCAGCCTTGATGCGTAACTCTATATTAAACATCTTGATTTTGAGTTTTTATGTTCACACTTCTTAAATACAAAATATTTTAGAAATCAGTTTGGCCAATTCCTTCCAAATTCATAATTACCGAAAAGTTAAACTTTTCAATTGTTTCACCCCTGCTGAGTCGATCCGTTCCAAATATGTCATTCTGGTCATTAATTTATGTGAATATTGTGTGCACCAAATTTGGTTGAAATCGGTTTAGCATATTCCTCCCTGATATATGCGTATGGACGGACAGATGGACGAACATCACGAAGATAATAGTGCTATTCAGCAATGACGAAAAATACTAAAAAGCGAAAGAGGTAGGAAACGGTTTCAGATGATAGACGATTTGAAAGGGAAAGACAGTTATCAAGATATGAAGAAAAATAGGAGTATATGGAGGACCAGGTTTAACTATGAATAATTACGGACCTGGTTATGGACAGACTATTTTAGCATATTTAAATCAGTCAGCCAAAATTACAAATGAAACTCTTTCAGTAGTTAAGGATTTTGAAGGAATTGGCTGAACGGATTTCAATTAAATTTTGTATATATGACTTGTACAACATACCATGATGAATTCAAGATGTTGAAAGCGGAGCTAAAGAGCAGGGTTACCATAACAACAAAGGTAAAATAATATTTCTTTTACTCGTATTTCTAGAGAACTGATCTAATTGATTTTAACCAAATATAGAGATGCATGTTTTTTGATAATATGAATCTGTCTGTACAATGTTGGTATTTTACATGCGAATTTCAATACATAGAGAGAGGATCAAGGATACGTCCTGCCGAGTTGTTCCAGAACGCTGTTAAACGAGGTTAGTGGAAAGGAACTTAGCGGTACTTTGATTACAGCCGCTAATCGTCTTGGTACCCTACCCCGTGGAGTGTTCGGGTAAAATGTTTCACGAATCTTAACTTGGATTGTGTTTAAAGTTGGAGATAATTGTTCCCATAAGCCTTCATCCCTTCTCCATATGCATTGAACCCCTATATTTTGGTAGTCTTTCTATAAAACTTATCCAGGAAGGATTGCTCCACAGTCGTGATTTTGAGGCATTCTTACTTCCGTTATCCTTTGTTACATGTTAGTAAATTTCTATTTATACATTGCATCTTAAACAAAATGTGCACACATATCAGTATTAATTTCATACCTCTGAAGAGAATTTAAGGATCATTTCGAATTTGTTATATTTAGTGAAGTATTATGCCGACTGCAACACGCACATTAGAGACTCCGCTTGAAGAAAAACAGTTCATGACGCGTTGAATACACTTATGTCTAATATTTTTCTGTGTGTGTGTTCAATTTCAAGAGGATATTTAGTACAACGATTTAATCCAGTTTCGTCTCAATTTCCCATGGAAAAACGTAAAAGTCTGTCATGACATGCAGACTTTTTTGTTATTATTTTAAAATATCTAAGATATTGGTGCAATATTTGCATGGACATAAAGATAAATGACTCTATATCAATTTTCTTATCGTCGAATTTTTTCGTGCGGATATCAATTTTTGTCTTCTTTACTTGCGATAGTGAAGACATTTTGTTTAAATAAAAAATAACATTATTAATTAATAAAAATCATTTTGGAATTCTATTGAAATTTTCCCCAAAAAATTCCAAGTCGGAGTGACAAAAACCGGTACGAGCTGGTTCAATGGTGGTTGTTGGAGCGAAACCGGAACAGAACCGAAATTTTTTGTTTTGTGTGAACCGGAACGAAAACAGGAGCAAAAAATTTCGGTTCGATGCTCTGTATTATTAGTGACGAAACGTATTAATTATGGAAAAATTTTCATTTAAAAAAGCCATTTGTTCATATATATTCAGCATATCACGTTTCCTCAGATTCTTCCTGACGTTGTCACGTTTATATATACACTAGTGTAATTTACTGTCAAAGTAATAACGGGATTCTAATAATAAAATATTTTTAAAATAGATGAATCAGTTTTATTTTACAAAGGCTTCAGTTCCAAGTTCCTATCCTATATAAAAAAGAAACCTCTGTTACATGGTTACGTAATATCTTTCTGTGCAACGGTCTCCCTCCTTACCTCCCTCCCTCTCCCACCTTCCCTCCCTCCCTCCCTCTCTCTCCCTCCCTCTCTCTCCCTCCCTCTCTCTCCCTCCCTCTCTCTCCCTTACTCTCTCCCTCCCACCCTCCTCTCCCTCCCTCCCCCTCTCTCTCTCGCCCTCCCTCCCCCTCTCTCTCTCCCTCCCTCCCTCTCTTTCCCTCCCACCCTCCTCTCCCTCCCTCCCCCTCTCTCTCTCGCCCTCCCTCCCCCTCTCTCTCTCCCTCCCTCCCTCTCTTTCCCTCCCTCCCTCTTTCTCCCTCCCTCCCACTCTCTCCCTACCTCCCTCTCTCACCATCCCTCTCTCTCTCTCTCTCTCTCCGTCTCTCTTCCTCTCTCTCAATCTCTGCAAGACGGTAAACTCTTCCTTACACACTCTAAGGCCTCTCACTAACATTCTTCCCTCTTCACTAAAAATACAGCTAGTGACCCCTCTAATTGTTCCTCACTTCGACTATTGTGATACTTTATACCAGGATTTATCAAAGGATCTCGCGATTAAGCTACAACGTTTTCATAATGCCTGCATCAGATTCATCTTTAATCTTAAAAAGTCTGGCCATGTCTCGAAATACTTCCGTTGACTCTACTTGCCAAAACTTGAATCCAGAAGAAACCTTCACCTCCTCTCCCTATTGTATCAAGTTCTTAAAAATAACATCCCTTATTATCTTTCTTCTAAGTTTGTCGCCGTTAATACAGTTCACCAATGCAATACAAGAGGATGCGATAATAGACAAGTCAAACTAGACATTTTAGGGGAAATAATTCATAAAGTTTTGAAACTTGGCACATTTGTTTGTTAGAACAACTTAACTAACATGTCAAAAGTTGACATGCCTGACGTGTACGCGTTGGCCGTTTTGGCGCCAAAATATCCGCCGGAGCACGACCCGCGACAGGCCATTCGCGAATAACTCGGAAACGGTCAAATATACGGCGAGACTGTACGTAAATAATAGAGAATAAAGCTTCCTACAAGAAAGGCTCCTTACAGTTTTTTTACTACTGCGATGGTATAGCAGAAAATGAGCTTTTTTTGCGGAACGCAGGCCGCGCGCTGTCTTAAAATCAAGTGTTGTGAGCTCGTTATTACTTATGTTAAGCAATTGAAATAAACAGTGAAGTAGTGCCTCAAGTGGATACCACTATAAAAACGCGTCTGGAGCTCTATTACAGCTGGTGGTGTGGAAACGAGCTCACAACACTTGATTTTAAGACAGCGCGCGGCCTGCGTTCCGCAAAAAAACCTCGTTTTCTGCTATACCTTTGCAGTAACAAAAAAACTGCAAAGAACTTTTTTGTAGGAAATTTTATTTTCTACATTTTTGTTTGCGCACAGTTACGCCATAGATTTGATCGTTTCCGAGTTATTCTTGATAGGCCAGTCGCGGATCGTGCTCCGGCGGCAATTATGGCGCCATAGAGGCCAACGTGTACACGACAGACATGCTAGTTTAAGTTGTTCTAACAAACAAATGTGCCAAGTTTCAAAACTTTATGAAGTATTTCCCCTAACCGTCAAAAAAGTCAATTTGATCCTTCGTTCCGCAAACAACGCTCATTTTCTATACCATCGCAGTAGACAAAACTACAAAGAACCTTTCTTCTAGAAAATTTTATTCTAACTAACTTTATTTTAACTAACTGCCAAAACCAAATTTTAAGTTTAAAAAAAAAATTATTCCACGCTTATTATAGTTTCTGTTTTAATGTATATATAGCATTGTATTTAGGGGATGTGGCCTGTTTTTAAGTTAATGTATTTGTACATCGCTAAACAGACGTTATGCCAAATTTTACCTTAAAAATGCGGATTATCCATGTTCTTCTTTCATCCGTGCCTATCCAAGTTCTAATCAACAAGGATAATCGGGGTTTTACCGTAATTTTAATGTTGTAATGAAAAAAAGGCTTGTACGCTACTTTATTCAAATGGAGAGAAGAAGCGCTCCTGGAATCGAACCCATGACGTCACTGTATAATTTGAACAGTCTAAAATTTAAAAGGGGGAAGTCCAAATAAAACCTGAAAATGTGTTTCAAAAAAATAAACTCGCTGTGGTATTTTTGTTGTTTTCATGCGTTTGTATAGCAGGTTAACCACTTATAGTGCTTAGACTAAGGACTCTCAAACTTTCTGAAGTTGCTGATCCCCAATTTTTAAAAAATCCCCGGAACTCTGACTAACAGTGCAGAACATATCGGTTGTCTTCCTCTCATTCTCTCACTGAACCTCGTTAAGCTTTCGCGGAAGATTAACGCTGCGCGGAACACAGTTCGACGATCCTCCCGAAATATCTCTTCCGCAACAACTTTGAATGTGCACCCACCCACAAACCATCTCTACCACCCACGCATTAAAACGACAACAATACCTCAACACGCGTTTTTTATAGTCTTCTTTCAGTAAATCACACCGAAGGCGGTTGCACTATAGCCGAAACGAGAATTTGATTTTTCATAAATTTTTATGATTATAGGAAATATCTATAACAAATACATACTTATTTTTGCAAAACTTAATACTTAATTGCTTAATTTTGAATTTTTTAGCAATACGTCAATCTCAATATTTCTCTGGTGAACAATTAATAATATTGATTTTTCCGATTCATAAAAACGGCGTTATCATAAAATATGCAAATGCGTGAATATGTCAGAGGACTGTGTTGGAAAAGTTTTTCGATTCCGTATGTTATTAACGTGATGTTAGTGGAAGATAATTCGATTCTTTAAGCATAGGGTTCATTTTGGAATGAATGACACTCGTGCGAAAGATTTTAGCGTGACTCACCCATAGCAAACCTCATTAAAATAAGGTAGGACAGGAGGATTGATGGACACCAACTCTTCTGAACGCGTTCGATTCGTTCTCCATTACAGAATCCCACAACGATTTACCGAGGATGTTTCATTGATAGAAGCGACAAATGGGGATTCTAAAGTGATTTTTTTAGTGAAGGAAAGCTTTAAGGTAAGCTGATTAAAGGAAGAAATCGACAAAGATTTTTGAGAGGATCTTTCAAATCAAGGGGTTTCGAACAATGTTCCGCGCAACCTTAGGGTTCCGCGAAAGCTTGAATTTATTCCTTGAGAGAATGAGAGGGAGATGCCCGATATATGCCGCCCTGTTTCTTAGGGTTATTTGAAATATTTGGGACCCGAGACTTCAGAAAGTTTGAAAATCCCAGGTCTAATAAGTAATATAAATGTTTACCAGAGCGGAGGGTGGAAAATAGAAATAAATAAGGAAAGGTGCATTAAACGATTCCTATAAAGGGTTAGAAAATCCCTATTTTACTAAGCAAATAAAACTTCCAAACATAACATGCTTCATACAAATTTATTAAAATACTGTCGTAATTGCCCGTCAAATATGACGGGATTATAATAAAAGTGTTCCATATATATGATTTCGATATGAAAAATCAGTAAGATATGCTATTATCTGGTTTGGCTTTCATGCACAATCAAAGCGGTGTTTTTGAAAGTTATCTTTATTTTAATTATACTGTTTAAGCAATTATTAGTAGAGAGGCAAAATGATTATCCAAATATTTGCTGAAAATAAGAGGAAAATCGAAATAATAAGATATAATGCATAAAGAAGTAGCTGAAATTTACTTGAAATATTTTAGCAAATTATAAGTTATTTAAAACGTATAGAATTGAACTTAATAAATGAAATATTTTATTCTTATTAACTCTTTAAAAAAAAACAGGATAAATGTGAACGAAGAATAAATTTACCATCAAAGGAATAATGTGTACTAACTTACTTACTATTAACTACGTACTTACATGAAGTGCAATGAGTTTAACCATATTTTAAGATCGCATTTTTCTTTTAACTATATAAGTTTTGAAAATGTTCCAGAAAATTCACATTAGTTAAAGAAATTTAAATAAAATTCATAAAATGTTATTTTTCACTCCTATTTAAAATTCTGTTCGAAATATTTGCTGTATTATCAGTTAAAGAAATCCATTGAAAATTACGTGACCTATATTTAGTTTTTTGAATTCCCACCATTTGGCAATGGCGCATGATTTAATAGTATAACATTTTTTATAATCGATTATAATTTATTATTGTTATTTTTGTACTGCAGCTACTTTTAATCCTATACAAATGCTACGTCCTCTTCCTCAAGTTCTTCTAATTCCCATTCTCTTTCCCTTCCTCCGTTTAATTACTTAATAGATTCAGTAAATAAGTTATACTCATCTATAAAAGTCTGACCCGTGTTAAAGCACTAAATTGGTGCAATTATTAAGAGGCTAAGAATAAAATTCGACAATTGGGACAACAGTTATCCAATATAAACAAAAAGCGTGAAAACGTAAAAAATCTTATTAAAACGTAATTTTTGGAAATTTACGAATGAGATTTAAATTCTTCTCTTCGCATAACTAATGTAAGTTAAATACCTCATCCTTGAAATATTTTAAAATGGAAACGAAAAAGGTCTGCATGTCAAGGAATGGCTTTTTTGCGTGATTCATATATGAGATGCGAATTTATAACTCCGGTTAATTGAAATATGCACAGAAAAATCTATGAAAATAACTATAAAAATAGTTAATTACTAAAAATTTCAATAGGAAGTTAACTGAAAAGAAATTAATGAAAAACACGATTTTAATTATAATTAATTCCGGCCCCTTCTCTCTCTCGTACCAAAGCATTTAAAACAACTTTCCTTACGCATATAGTATAAGAATGATACAATCTCGAGGTTTAACAATGACACGGTCGGCAAGACAACATATCTTTAAAAAGGTTAACATTTTTCCAATAAATGTGATTTAAACGTATAACTTGAGCGATTTCGAACCGAAGGCAAAAGTCGACGATAAGAATAAGAATCTGTTTATTTTTCTTTAAAATAATCCCCGTCTAAAGGTCGTAGGTCAATTACTTCTAATTTAACCCTCCGTTAGTCGTGCCACTTTTTAAAACACATTTAGTCGCGTGGCGTCTATCAGACTCCATTTAATTATTACTTCAGGAAGTGTAACGACTTACAGAGAATGCTTTAAATTGATAATATTTACTCACTACAAAGGTACAAGTAATGTAATCGGTACAAAAATATCTATAATTTTAATGTACATTAACACATATTGTTAATAGATTTGAGCGCACGTTCCTCTGGCATACATTTCAATTTTCTCGCATCGTAAACAATGTTTAACTAGTTTTATTTGTACAATTAACACAAATGTTTTCAGAATGCTCTAAGCAAATATAATTGTTACAGTTTGTACATTTACATTTTGTCATGCGATTCTTTTATCGCTAACAAATGTAACACCCTTTTCGAGCAGTAGTTTTACTCTGTGTTTCTCCTTTCTCTGTCTCCTTGTGTAATCGTTTAGAGGTGCCAGCACTTGACTCGGGGTGTTCCTTTTCAATTTCAACCTGAGTACTATGTTCTACTGTTCTTTCGTTTAATTGTCTTGGTAAACAGGTAATTTGAGACCTTTTTTGAAGGTGTTCTGCTACTAACTCTTTTGCAAGGGTTTTAATGAAGTATCTTCTCATCCTAAGTCTTTGGGAATCAGTATTATTGTTTTCTAGGTAAATATCCAAAGAATTTATTGCTCCTACATTTAGCATTGTATAAAATATAGTCATAGGCCACCGATTGGTGTTTCTTGAAACAGAGTAGGTCGCGCATAATTTATCTTCGACATCAACTCCAGATTTCGTAGCATTATAGAGTGTCACTATTTCTGGTTGTTTGGCCGAACCTGTTGTTTCGTCGATAGCAGAATAATGATGCATTGACGAAAGCAGGATATTTTTCCTTGCTTTGGGTATGCAAAACATTAAAGTGCAATGCTTTTGAAAACCAAAACGAGATGTAAATGGTTCCCGACCTTGTGCTGATGCAAAAGAGAGCGGAAGCTGCCTTTTATTGTTCCTAGTTGTACCTACATATGTAAGCCTATCACTTTTTAGAATGTCTGTAAGTAGTTCACAACTAGTAAACCAATTATCTACGGTAATATTACCTCCACTACCACTAATTGGCATGATCAATCTGTTGACAAAATCATAAGGACTTTTGCTAACCTGAAATGGACCATCTGGCTGTTTCCCTGCGTATATTTCTAAATTTGCTGTGTAAAGCTTTTTAGCGTCTGCCAGTAAAAATATCTTTATTCCATATTTTCCAGGTTTGGTGGGGATGTATTGCCTAAAACTGCACCTTCCCCTGAATTTTGCCAGCATTTCATCTATAGTTACATAATCCCCCAAGAAATAACTTTCACGGCAGTTCTGAACAAATATACCAAAAGCTTCCCTCACAGATGCAAGTTTATCTAAAACTTTTCTTTCATTCCTGGTTACTTTGTCATCAAAACGAGTATTTTGTAAAAGGAAATGAAAGCGTTATATTACTAGACGAAAAAATCAATCCCAGTACTATCAGTGTTCCACAAATCACTTTTATTCAGTTTGCTGTTTCTAAGGAAACCAGCCATATAAAGTAGCCCAATGAAAGCTCTAATACAAAGAACAAAATATAGTAAGTAAATAAATTAACAAATATACTATACATATTTGTTATAAATAAAATACAATATAACGCATTAAAAATGATTGCAATGGACAGCGCAATAATAATGATGTAACCCAATCGAACGTAAGTTGTCGCGTGGCGTCTATCAGACTCATAAAATATAAAAATAGTACTATATAACCCGATGAGGTGACGAAACACAAAAACGTTTAAATGATGGGCAGATAAGCTTGAAATAATAAGATACGCAAAAGAAGAAGTTCCTAAATATCCAAATCTGCTGCGTGCAAAGAAAATAATATTACATGGCGTCCAGCAGACGCCACGCGACTAACGGAGGGTTAATTTGGCAAAGAAAAAAGCCTGCACGTGAAAAAAGGTATTTTTAAGTGTTCTGTTTCCTTATGGGGATTTCTATATAGCGTTCCGGCGGACCAACGGGTGGAAAGACGGACGGACCTACGTACAGAATAAGGATATTATATATATATATATATATATATATATATATATATATATATATATATATATATATATATAATTTTCAATTTCATAATCTTACTAACTGAACAAATACCTACTTAGAAAACATGTAAGGAGGGAAACTTACAAGTCATGATGGGTGACAATATTAACTTTACTTTCTCAGTAAATGAAAAGTTTTTATGCGGAACCTGTTATATGCGGTGACAATTCAAGATTTCCATATAGCGCCACAGTCAGAAAACGAAATTGGCTTGAATAATTCAAAAGTTTTGTCGGAAATTATCCTCATTTCATATAAGATTAAGAAGTTGGTGAAGTTTGAATAAGTGCTGACAATTATAGTTATGGAAAAGCCAGAAATTTTGAAATTTTAATATAAGGCTAAGTATTTTCAAGTTAAAAAATATTATGGTTTCGCAGCAAAACCATAATTTAACAATAACTAGTACCCCTTGTGAGCAGCTTCCACTTGCTTTTAAATTTCATAAAATAAATAGGTTTCTTAAGGGAACGTATGCGTGGATAAGTATTAAATTTCAGGAACTTCCCATTCTTCCTCCTTTCCTCTCTTCCTCTCTCCCAATCTCCTCTCTCCCAATCTCCTCCCTCCCATCATCCCTCCCTCCCATCTTCCCTCACTCCCATCCTCTTTCCCTCGAATCCTCCCTTCCTCACATCCTCCTTCCCTCCCACCCTCCCTCCCTCCCACCCTCCCACCCTCCCTCCCTCCCACCCTCCCACCCTATCTCCCTCCCATCCTCCTTCCCTCCCATCCTCCATCCCTTACATCCTCACTCTCTCCCATCCTCCCTCCCTCCCATTCTCCCTCCCTCCCATCTTCCCTCCCTCCCATCTTCCCTCATTCCCATCCTCTTTCCCTCCAATCCTCCCTTCCTCACATCCTCCTTCCCTCCCACCCATCCTCCCTCCCTCCCATCCTCCCTCCCATCCTCCCTTCCATCCTCACTCCCTCCCATCCTTCCATCCTCCCTCCCATTCTCCCTCCCTCCCATCCACCCTCCCTCCCATCCTCCCTCCCTCCCATTCTCCCTCCCTCCCATCTTCCCTCCCTCCCATCTTCCCTCATTCCCATCCTCTTTCCCTCCAATCCTCCCTTCCTCACATCCTCCTTCCCTCCCACCCATCCTCCCTCCCTCCCATCCTCCCTCCCATCCTCCCTTCCATCCTCACTCCCTCCCATCCTTCCATCCTCCCTCCCATTCTCCCTCCCTCCCATCCACCCTCCCTCCCATCCTCCCTCCCTCCCATTCTCCCTCCCTCCCATCTTCCCTCCCTCCCATCTTCCCTCATTCCCATCCTCTTTCCCTCCAATCCTCCCTTCCTCACATCCTCCTTCCCTCCCACCCATCCTCCCTCCCTCCCATCCTCCCTCCCATCCTCCCTTCCATCCTCACTCCCTCCCATCCTTCCATCCTCCCTCCCATCCTCCCTCCCTCCCATCCACCCTCCCTCCCATCCTCTCTCCCTCTCCTTTCTCTCTCCTTCTCGGGAAAAATGGACTAATTCTATACCACCCTTACTTTCAGTGTACCTTCCATTCTATATCCCTTCCTGCCTATCTCCCTCCCCACATCCCCCTATCTCTTACTCAACATTTATATAGTCGTTTATAGATAAGCAATGCAATCCAAAGTTAATCTCAGTCCCATTAGAATTAATACGTAATTTCGCGAAAAATCCTACGATAATTTAAGGAAATCTTTGCAGTCGTATATATTACACGTATGCGTGTTGAGACAGCAATTAATTCTCGAAGTTTAACAATGACGTGGTCGGCAAGACAAGAGCCCGTTTAAAAGACGATATTGTCCCAAAATATGTGATTTAAGTGTTTAATATGAGAGATTTAAAACGGCAGGCGGAAAAAGATGAATAGATTAAGAAACTTCATTAATATTCCTAAAACAAAGTTTATATTTCAAGATCTTATGTCAGTTATTTCTAATTTTAATTTCCAAAAGCATAAATGCATGCACTTTAAAAAGTCGATTTTTACCTGTTATCTTACGGGAAACGGAAATCGTCCCCCTAGGGTCGAACTCGGTTCTTTCTTCGTATTTTTTTGTCATTTAATTTTTATCTCTGAATAAAACATTCTTGCGAAATTTCAATTAATATAATATATGTAGATCAACAAATACTAGGCTGATATGAGGTTTCTCATTAGTTTTAAAAATGAACATCTGTTCAGTTATCTCAAATAGAACAATTTTGAGTAAATATTATTAAATTTATTTTTCGAGTTTTGAATAACGTTAATAAATTTATTTGTCGTGTTTTCCCATCTATAACAAAATATCTACATTGCACCAACGACAATATATAATTTGTAGGAATTTAATTTTCTACAATCTATGTTTGAAATATTTTCCCATATATTGCATTGTTTAAGAGATATACTTATTATAGTTTTAACAGCCACCACCACACCACCTAACGACGACTATTGTTAACAATTGACGCTTAGTTACTATTGCTTGTCATCCCGGGATCCCGCTTTCCCGGGATCCCGGGGGTAAAATGGTTTTTCCCGTTTCCCGGGAAATCAATTGAATATCCCGGAAATTCCCAGTATATCATAAAGAGAATTTTACTCTCTAGCTTTTATCGTCCATGCGGTTCCTAAAGGAACCACTAACAAGACTATCTTTGTTTTCGAGTTGCTTAGTTTCACTTCTAACGCATAAATTAATATAGAGCACTCACAAATGCTTGAATTCTCGTGGAAATATATACAGTGAAGCTTCGATTTCACGCCCTTCCATTTTACGTTTTCCTTGAATTTATGCTTTTTAAAAATATTTTCATTTATCAGTAATTTCACACACAGCGTAATAGCCAATTTAAAGCGAAATGCCAACAACATAACAATAAAAACGATCACAAACATCCATGCCCTAGGTGGAGAAAAATGCACCTAGGCGGGATTCGAACCCGCGACCTTGGGATTGGCAGGCGAGGGCGTTACCCAGCTGCCACCGAGGCCGGCGTTTGGTCATAATTACAATGATAAATTTTAACGGATTTTACGTTTTCGCGATTTTCCGCTTTCCTCAAATTTACGACAGAAATTTGACGTCCGGATAATATGTAAATGCCACAGATTTTAAGTTTATAATATTCCCAATTACAATTCAACAGAATCGTTTTCCATATTCCTTAATTAAAAAACTATATTAGTGTATTCCATGTTCAAAAATCATTTATAAGAAAACAAAAACGGCTGAAGACCACTGTGCTATAGGGTGAGTTGACATTTATACAGATTGTCTCCCAAATTGAGCATATTATGACAAACTGTTTGGGATATCAAAGTTCAGGTTTTTCTCACGACTGCAACCGGTCTTTTCACAACCAAAATTTGCACAGTACTGTGCAATTTAAGTCTGAACACATTATGTTTTCTATAAAAAGTTACTATAAATCAAATACTATTAGGAAATACGAATTAGAGCACTGTTGTCGATATGATTTTGTATTTATATGATAAATGTATGCCAATGGTATAGATGTTTCAATTCATATTTTATTTTATGTACCGTGTGTATTGGTAACTATATTTTATAATCCCTATAATAAGCGAATTTCAGGTCAATAAATAAATGCTAATTTCAATTATTTTTTATTTTATTCGTGTAACCCATATTTGTTAATGATTTTAACAAATTTCTTCGAACTTCTCAGAGTTCCGGGATCGATTAAAAACCGGGAAACACAAGCACTAGTATAATCATCAATATGTAAGCTTATTGTCTGATACGAGGTTCAAATAAATGAAATGGAGTAATTTTCTACTAAAACATTATATAACACGAATGAATTGACAAAATATCCCAAATCTAGAGTAAAATTACTTATTAAGATTCATCTGTTCATAGAAAAAGTTGTAACACTATTTTTATTCTATTCTTCCTTTTTATAATTTTTAAAAGTTTTTATATCAACAATGGTTCATAAACTAGCAATTTTTAACCTTACTTTTATTTTTTATATATTTTAAATGGTTTTTCAATTGTTTATTGGAATCCCGGGAATTTTCCGGGATTCATAATTTTCAATCCCGGGATTGTGAAAGAACCGGGAAATGACAAGCACTATTAGTTACGTCTTAGTAACGCTCCTATCATTTTCTTAATTGTTGGAGCTTTGTGACTATATCCGATATCAGAAGGCTTTGGTTTGAGATTATTTCTGTTCTGTTCTTTGTAAAGTCAAAAATTTTCTCGCAGTTTCTTAAAATATTTATTTTTATGTTACCTATTTGGAATTTTTAGAAATATTACAGATATGGAGAAAGTCATGTGGTGGCCACATCTCATATTTGTTTTGCTCCAACATTTAGCAATTAAAAATGCAGTGACTATTGTAGGTATTCAAATAAATATTTATTTGACGTTTAACTTTACGAATATATTTTATGATCGTTTTGTCAATTCTGTAGACTTTTCATTCTTTGATTCCCACATTTTGTACTTAATACATGTAATGACAGCTGAAAGTTTTATTTTTTGTGACTCCTAAAAAAATGTAACCTCATAACTTTATTTAATTTATAATGAATATTTCAATAAAAGTGAAACACACACATACGCATACGCACGCACACACGCGCGCCCGCACGCACACACACACACACACACACACGCACGCACACTACGTAGTTAAGAAGTTTCTTTATTTGCGTTAATCTAACCAGATAACGCGTTCATAGCATATATATTGCAAAAGTGGCCGAAGCGAACATCCACATCCACATCCAGTAGAACAAGTTGGAAGGAGACGGAGAAGTGCGGAGAGGAATCAGGCGGCAAAATCTGCGTCGTCCAACCAATTGTCCCTAATTGTAACTGTCATCAGTCGTTTTAAAAGTAAGTACACTTTAAATTTACAGAAATATAAAATAGAGGTGTTCTGTTTTAACTGCTTTTAATAAAAATGAAGATGAGTACCCTTTACATCGCCGGGTTCGAACCCCTGAAAATCATTTTATTTATTGTTTATTAAAAATTATTTATCATAAATTTATTAAATAAAAATTATTTGTATTTATTTAAAAGAAAATAAAAGTTTAAAGAGAAATTCTAGAGTATATCGACTGATATACTCTATCAAGTGGCCTCTAACTAACAGAATGCAATTCATATATTTTAATATTTAATCCAAATTAATAAATTTAAATAATTAAAAAAAGTTGTTTTCCGGGATTCGAACTTGGGTGTTTAAATGAAATGAAAATGAAATTAAGCTATATCTTGTTTATAAATATCCAATGTTCATTTTCTCAAAATTAATCATTGATATTAAATTCAACAATAAATGAACATCCACTTAATAGATGGATTACAAAAAAAGTCTGGTTGGGAAAATAAAAAACACAAAGGAAGATTATTGGAAGAAAGCAAAAACATCGGGTGCTTTAGAAAAGCGGGTTTTAAAGAAAGAAACTGATGATCCATGATACTGCCCATTCAACAGCACCAAAAGTAAATTTAATTAAAATTTTCAATCAAAACCCGGTGGATAATGAACCGAGTTGCAGTAAAAGTTTGGCAATGGAGGTTGAATATAAAAATATTGTCGACACTCTTCTAGATACAAACAATTGAGTTGATGATAAATGTCTTACAGTGATTGATTACAACGACCCTACAACTTGGGATTTACACTCTGAAAAAAATAGAGAGCAACTTATTTCACACGGTCCAGAGCATTACGGCATGGATGAATACCCTAGTACTGACGGAAGAAATTTTAAAAAAGAATGGTTGCTTAAAAAGTTGAGAAGCAATTAAAAACAACCGAGAATATGGTTATTTTATTGTAAGAACAGGGATGTATTGCTTTCCATGTCTTCTGTTTTTGAAAAACTCAAAATCTAATTTTAGCAAGAGGAATGCGGCTTTAACTAATGGCAGCAGCTTAATCCGAGAATAATTAATCACGAATCATCGCTGGAACACATAACCTGCCATACAAATTGAAAATTATATGAGAAGAATCTTGAAAAGGGTAATCCTCTTGATACTTGGAGCCTAAAGCGAATAGATGATGAAGTTAAGAACTAAAAGCAGTATTGAAGTCCATAATGGTTTGTTCAAAAAATCATTTAGCTTTGCGTGGTACTTCAGAAAGCAGAATAGAAGGCAATCAAAAACGCGGGATTTTTCTCAATTTGATAGAATTAATAAGTGAATTTGATCCCAATTTAAAATATTTTTTGGAGTCCAGAAGTAAAGGAAAATTGTCGTACTTAATTACAAAGATTCAAAACGAATCCATAAGTCTTTTATCTGCAAAATTAAGAAACAGAATACTAAATGGAATAAGACAAGCTAAATATTTTAGTATTATATTTGATAGCACTTCCGATGTATCTCATAAAGAACAAATAAAGCAAGCTATAAGCTATGTGAAAATTTTAGAAAAAAGTGTTTCAAACGAAGAACAGTTTGTCGATTTTATCAGTACTACACAGAAGACTGGTATCGGTTTAGCTAACGAAATTAGACAAAAACTAGAAAATGACAATTTAAAAATTGAAGACATTGGAGGGCAGGGGTACGACAATGGAGCGAACATGGCCGGTCTGTATAATGGTGTTCAGTCCCATATAATACGTGGAAACCTATTAGCAAAATATATTCCATGTGCCGCACACAATATAAATTTAATTGGAGTGTATGCAGCAAGTAAAAATATTGAAGTCAGGTTTTTTGACATCGTCCAAAACTTTTCGCTTTTTTCGCATCTTATACTCGATGCTGGGAAACGAATTCATCAGTATGTACTCTCAATTTCTGTCAAAGGACATAGTGACACGAGATGGTGTTCTAAAGCAAGGGCAATAAGGAGTCTGCATCAACAAATAAAAGAACTTGTTCTGGTCAATTGAAAAATTAAAAGGAGTTAATCATCTTTCCCTGGAATTTCCAGAACTGGACTTATTATCAATGCATAACGAAATTGAGTGCTTAAAATTCCAAATAAAGGATATAGCGGGAAATCTTATCGATTTGAGCCATTTGAAATTTTAAAACTGATGGCACAATGAGAATTAATGGATATTTTCCCAAATATCCAAATATCTTTAAGGATTTTTACAGCTCTGCATGCATCAGCAGAAAGAAGCTTTAGCAAGTTAAAATTGATTAAAACCAATTTGAGGAATTCAATGACCCAAGATAGGTTATCCAATTTGTCACTTATTAGCATTGAAAATGAATTGTTTGTGGAAACTGATTTTAATGACATTCTTAATGAATTTGTTAATGTAAAAGCTAGAAAAATAAAATGGATTTAATTAATCAAATTGTAAAAATGTAATGCATATTATTATATAATATTTCATGTGCATATATGCTTAAATTTTGTCTAAAATTGATTTGTTATATTATATAAATAATCTTGGGGAAATAAAAACTTAATTTTCGAATATATCTTAATTTTATTTTTCATTAATAAACGTCTACAATATTGAAGAATAACAGTATATTTAAGTATATAATAAGTTTTGGGTTTAAGTTTAAGTTATCAAATGTTAGTGACTAAATAATACATATATTCTGATGTACATACATTAAGGCGCATTTGCAAATCTTTCCATAGGCGCCAATTTCTGTAGGTATGGCTCTGCGCCTCTGTATGTATGTATGTATGTGTATATATATAACTGACTACTAACGAGTATAATTAATGGTGTTAATCTCTATCTATAAAAAACTCAACCTGCCTGCCTGCCTGTCTGGCTGGGAGTCTGCCGTTTCCTTAAAATATTTCTCTCTTCTTCGGATCTACTAATCCTAATGAGCTGAAATTTTTACAATCGTTAACCCCCTTGATATGGTTCCTAAAAAATCAAACATCTCAGAAAAAGTAGCGGAATCAACTCCGAGAGACAATTATATTTTCCCATAAGTTTACACAGGATTTTCGATTTTTCAAGATTTTTTCTTTCATTCATCATAAATACGTAAATATCACACAATTTTCTCCACTTTTGCTTTATTTGACGGCTAAAACTTTGAAATATCTTATTCTTTCGATGTTTAAATGATATACGTTGGAGTTTGTAAGAAATAGGCATTTCTTTCCGAAATTTTATCGATTTTTCGTACTCTTTCCGTGTCTTTCCTCCGATTGAATTAGTATCTATTAAAACTTAAAATAGACGGAAGAATTACGTTATTGGCTTCGCGCTTTTTATGAAGCATCGAAATTATTGTTATAGCAACATCAAACGTAATAAATTGCAACTTAATTAATTGCAGATAAGTTTGATTGTATGGTTCACCCGTGTGTAATGCAGGCAGAAGATTTTGGATATTAAAAAAAAAAGTGGTAACCCCCAGAGTGCACCAGTCCTTTTGAGTGTTACATTTGTGCCAAAGTTGAGGATTAAATCCAAGTTAGGTTTTTTTTAGATTTTATACCACTTTACTTAGCCATCCTAGCACCTGAAGGAAAAACAACAAATATTGTTTAAAAGAAATTATTATAAACAAAAGGTAAAGTAAGATGATATAATACTATTTTAGATTATTTTCAGGCAGCCTCCGGCATCTGTGTATTATTTTGTTCTCGGACTTATTTTTCAGCTATGTTATTTTAACCTTCAACAAAATAAATACTGTGCCCCTTTAATGTCCCGAGGGAAGCCGGGTACATATGCTAGTTTCAAAATATATCAGGGGGTACGTTGTCGTTTGAAAATGATTTAGGTGGCACGCAAACGGAAAAGTTTGATGACCACTGCGGTTAGGGAATTGATACGAAATATAAGTAATGATTAATAGATAATTTTGTATATTCTCTAGTTTCTTGATATATCGGTAGTTGTATTCAGAGAGGAATAATTCAGTAAAATTTGGTCGGAATCTGTAATCGTCGTAATAGTTACCGTAAACAGAGGAAACTCGTTTACACGTTTTTCAGGGGACGTGGAAAAAATAACGTGTATGTGAGAAAATCGTTCAAGATAAATTCTTCTCGTAATTGAGATTGGACTGCAGTAATACTCCTTGCTGAATGCCATTAATGTGTAAATTCTTACGTAGTCGCAACATGTTATTCAGACAGTACAATGGTGAGGTACTCGATTGAATCACAAATTACGGTACTTCGTGCATAGGTGAACACGGACGCACCTACGTTAGATGGCGCGCCAAAGATGATCGCAATGCTTCATGATGGTCCAAGTACTCGAAGACGTGCGCAATATGACCACGTTCGCCTCGAGTTAGATTCGGATTACCTGAGCAAAATGGGAAGAGGAGTAAATAGACGCAGCGCTGTACATATTCTGTTAACAAGACAACCTTTGTTTTTAAGGCTTATCAGCACATTTTCACTTGTATTCTGAAGTAGGCCACGAGGAATATTTCACAATAGTAAAACTCACATCCAACACAAAGAATTAACACACTCTAGATAGGCGATGAAATGATGTTTAAAGGTCACCGTACGTATCCAAAACAACGCCCGGGTAAAGCTCGAAAAATCGGTTTCTTAATCTTCGTGGGTACACTTCTATGCGGACGGGAAGGAGAAAAGTGTATTTTAGGGGTGATAGGAGACTAGTTTTCTATTTACGTTCATATCATCAAAACGTCGCCTGATGACACTAATTATTGGAAAATCACGTATGACTGAGAGGAAATGGCCGCCGTGGAACTTAAGTTGTAACGTAAAAGTGAGAAAAACGTGCAAACGAATATCGCAAAAAAGAATCGTTTATACATGAAGAAGTGTTTGGTGCCGCGTGAACACCACGAATAAGTGAGAAAAACGTGCATGTGAGAAACGTATAAAGGAGTTTGACTGTATATCCACATACCAGTAAAAGTTTCCTTTCGATTCCGGGAGGTCGACTTTTACGAGTGTTACAATTTTCGGCAGAAAAGCAAAAGATTGATCTACCTGCAGTTTGTTGTTGAAAATTTTATTTATGTTTTTATAAATTTAAACAGATTAAACTATATTGAAATGAGTAGATATAGCTAAAAATAACATATGATTTTTATAAATGCACAAAAAATAATTCAGTGTATCTGTTTTGAAGAATCTGTCTGTTAGGCATAATTTCAATTTGTGCAAATGAGACCTTAAATCCGTGTCAAACAATGGAATACACGTTTATATAAATATGAATTCAGAATTTAAATATATTAATAAAGTTTTAAATATAGATCGCCATTTCCATAACCTGAAGTAGGATTCGGAGTGAATTTATATTCATAGGTTGTAGATTCACAGTTATTAATGATAAATACAGGCATACCTCGTCATGCGCGACCTCTTTTTAAGCGGATTCGTTATAGCGCGAGGCAGGCCCGCGCCTGGCATGTTAAAAAAAGAAATGTGCCATATTATTGAGGCGGCCTAACCATATATGAATTAGAAATACCATTTTGTCAGACTTGTGGATATTAGTAAAATCGTCTATGGGTCCCCAATTAGGGTCACGATGCGATACTATAAAAGAAATGCAGAAAACGGCGCACCGTTTTCATCTCTCGAACGACGGTTATTTCGGCGTTATTATTTTTAAAGAAAGGTGACTTTCCGAATAAAACCTCCTCGCTGATTTATTTAGGGATTTCATTCATACAGGAAATAATTGCAATCTTGCCTGAATATAATGAAGTTTTTAGCTTTCTATAACATTTGAAAATTACCATTGAAAATACGTTATTGAAATAATGTAAAGATTTGCATCTGGCGTTGATGGATGGAAACCGAAAATAAGTTGTTTTTCAGGTTAATGGCTTATTTTTATTAATATTACACTTTAGATTTCTCGTTCATGGTACCAATACTCATTAACATAATGACCACGTATTGTATGAATTTTAGTTAGCGCGAAAATTTCGGGAACCTAATTACTATATAGAACCAAAACTGCTTTATTAAAATGTAACAGATTTCAGAGTGAAATTTTACGAATGATAATTTTCTTAATAGAAAAATTTAATATGAATATCTTCCAATAAGTCATATAGATGTAGGTAAAATTTAAGGAAATGCTACAGCAAAAACCCACATTTCAACTATTAAATAAGATACACTTTTGCACGAAAATATATAATATGCTATACTATGATATAAATTCACAATTAATGGAAAACTCAAAAATCGACCTTTGCCAAAATATTTAGTAATTATTAGTGTCGGTTATAATGCCTCAATAAACCATAAATGCATCTACATATACTGTGTTGCTTTATTCATTTGAAAAAAATTACATTTGGTATTATTTAATACTAGTCATAGAATCAACCCTATTCTATAATTTGCTTGGTTATGTCTCAGGTATAATGCTCGACTGTGGCGCCGCTCTTAAAGAGTCGTTATAAATGAGCGGGATAATCGAGAACTATTTATGACTCACAATCAGTGTAATGGTATTATTAACACACTTTCCGTTAAGGTAGAAGGTTGAAATTTGGTAGAAATGTTTGACGCTTATAATAAAATCCAATTTCATACAAAATCCCAAAAAATACTCGAGATCAACTCTAGATAATAATTTTTATTTTCCATAATGGAGCGCGTAAAAATCAATTTAGCGACGTTTAGCTTTCATTCCTTTGCTCATAAAAATTAGGCAAATTAAACCTCGGTCTTCAAACCGGGACACTTTTAATGAAAAATGAACAAAGTTTCTTACTGTTACAGTCGATTGCCTCCCTCCTTCCGCAAGCGCTCGACTTAAGTGACTTTTTAAAAGAAAATGTAGCGATTTCATGAGAATTTGTCTTCACAACCGCGCCATTGTCGAAATTGACACCACATTATTGTCTCCATTCTCATATGAATAATGCATTCGTACGTATTGAGTGCCTTAATATGAGCCATCAAGCATTTAACGTGCTGCCCAGAGAGTCTTAAAAATGTACAACGGTTTTCTATGCCAAAGCATTAAAGTTTATTTTCATCTATTACGTTAGAATTTTTAATAAAATTTTGATATTTGAAAGATAAGAATAAATTATTTCTATGAATAATAAGTATGAGATTTTAAGTTAAATAATATTTATTTTATTTTATAAGAGTTTTGCTTATAATTTTTTTAACCTGAATTTCTGGATCATTTCGCTACAAATGTCTAAGATGGTTGAAAATCCGGAAAAGTTATAATTTTAATTAGGAAAGACTTTCAAGGGAATTTTATTAATTCAAGGGCAGACTCGTATTCTTAAACCGGTTCAACAATGACGATCCTTGCGAACTTTGGCATTATCAGTCATTTATATGAAGAGGGTACATCCAAAACTATGTTTCCAGTTGTTCCCCAACTCATGCCTTCCCCACGTCTCTCTCCTCACTCAAAACAATCCTCTCTTCTGTCTCCCTCCCCCTCATTCTGCCTCCTCTTCTCTCTCTCTCTCTGTCTCTCTCTCACCCTTCCTCCTTCAAAACAAACCCACATACCCTTCACACTCCACAAAGCCTTCTCCAACTCCACCCCATCGTCATCCGCAAAGCGTGCCCCCCCGCCTCTCCTCCTCCCTCCTTGCTGCACCTCCACGCACTCCTTAATCCCGTCCTCTCCCACATCCTGCGATCCCCGTCCTCCCCGCCTACGCCAACTCACACACACACAAACGCACAAACTCTCTCCTCCTCCCCTTATCTCCCTCACAAGAGCCCTATCCTACCGCAAACTTCCCAAACCGACCCAACATCTATTTTTCATAGAGAGAAGGATGAGAGCGCGGAGAAAAATAAACTTTCCTCTTTCACACCCGTGGGGCCATTCCATAGGTGCGCCCTTCTCTCTCTCTCTGTACCTTTCGCAGAAGAGAATCTTTTTCGTCCTCATCCCTCTCCACCCCCCCCCCCCTCTCCCCTCCAATTTCCACACCTCTCCCTATAGATATAACTCGGTCTCTAGATATTCCCTTCGCTCTCTTTACTCCCTGGAAGGGAAGAGGCGGAAAGAAATAGAAGTAGAAGGGGAAACGGCGGCAGAAGATCGACCAACCCTGGTTCACCTACTCCCCTCGCTCCGCACCTACACCGACCCATCGACACACAAGCACCCAAACACGGCTGCGGTGCGGCAGAGAGGAGCCGGTTCTTTCCTCGCTCACGCCGCCCAACTATGGCCTCACTCCTGTTTTATTCAACGGAGAGCCTCTCTGCTAGTGGTGCATTGCACCTACGATTCCCTTCTAGTCCCTTGTGGCTGGCGATGAGTTTTCTAACCTCCCGTCTTGTCTTTTAGAGGCCAGGAAATGTATCTTCCGAACGTTTTATAACGCAAGAAGATTGGTGGGCCCACTTTCTTCGGCTTATCCTTCTCTTTAGAAAACCTTCCGTTAGGCCAACACACGCGGTGTCGCTCCCTCCTTATTCCCTATCTCTCTCTGTCACACTCTTTTTCTTCCTCTTTTTCTCCCTCCTTGCCTATCTCTCTCTCTCTCCCTTCATCTCCCCGCTTTCGGCTTGTCGTCGTTTAGGATTCCTGGCGGCGGTCGGCCGTACCCTTTTTCCAGGTCCCTCCCGAGCTTAACCTCATGGTGGCATACATCAAGAGCGGACCAACAGCAGCTCCCCTTTTTCTCGGGACGATGCGGAGAGACGAAGAGACTGCGTTCCTTACAAAGTCGATTTGTGAAATCCGAAATCGAGCTCCTCTCCTCCGCGACTCCTTCCCTCTCGCCCACTTTCCCTTGCGTCTTCCTCTTCCCGAACAAGTGACGTGGCGAGAACGGACAAAATGTCTCTGGACAAAATGTCCCTGGACAAAATTTTCCTGCACAAATGTCCCTGCACAAAATTTCCTCGTACATAATGTTCCGAACAAAACGTTCCAGGACAAAATGCCCCCGATCAAAATGTCCCAAACGTATAGTAAGACATAATATCACCACGCACCAGAATAAATATTAGTTATTCCATTTTAGATGTTAATATACTCTTTAAAATCTGTCAGATGATTAATTATAAGGCTTTTAACAGTTTTCGCTATTTATTTTGTTCTATAAAGTAAATTAGTAACATTATTGTGATTTAGGCGATTTCGAATTGATTACAAAATTCGACAACAAAAATAAGAAACGTTAACAATCCTTCTTTATAACAGTCCGCGTCCAAAGATCGATGGTCAGTTCCTTCTAGTTTTAATTTACAAAAGAATGAAAGCCTTCAAAAAATCGGTTTTTACATGTTATTATATGGGAAACAAATTACGTATATCCTGTAGTCGAATCCGGATCCTTTTCGGAGATCTTTTAATCGTCGTTAATTTAAATGCGTGATTAAAGTATTCCTGCCAAATTTCTTCCTAGTCGGGATGTTTGTTAAAACACGTTATATATATATATATATATATATATATATATATATATATATATATACATTAACTTAAGGAAAAGAAAAGGTAGTGATGAGGGCGGCAACAAGGTGTTGAAGGAAGCCCAGTGTACACTTACCAAGTTGGGGACCAAGTTGGCAGGCTGCTGGGGGCGTCGAAGAGACAGAAGACACGCACACAAAAGCTTTTCGGGACTATGCCCTTCTTCAGCGATGAAGATAAACTAAAAGTGACACACTGGGCTGGGAATGACAGAGTAATGTGGGAAGGTTGATGATTGGAGGAGGTGGGGAGTGGGAAGGGTGGATAGCCAATAAGAAGGGAGTGTGGTAAGGTAAAGCGCGAATAGCTACAATGTACCTGAGGAGACATTGTAAGGGGGCTAATAGGGTTAGCGGAGGTTAAGGCCAGGCGGGTAAAATGAATCATGAAGATGTATATGGGCTAGTTCCTAACATCGGAGAAGGGGGGCAGGAATAATATTGGGTAAGGCGCGAACAACCCTTACATCGTAGCAACTATTGAAGGGGACATTGTGGGCATTGGCGTGTAATGCAACTTAGAGAAACGCTATTCCGGTGACCGTTCATGCGGATGTTTAACGGATTGCTGGTGAGGCCTACGTAAAACGCGGGGCTTAAAGTGCAGGTAAGGAGGTAAATGACATTACGGGTGGTGCAGTTGCTTCTAGAGGTGATGGGGTAGGTGATGTTGGTGGAGGGACTCGCGAAAGAAGATTAAGGTAGATGAATAGGGCAAGTGAGGCAGGGAGGTTTGCCTCAGGGGTGAGACCATAAGGCAAGAGACGTTGTAGAAGTGGGAAGTTCCTTCATCCACAAGATATTTCCCAAATTGGGGGGCGGTGGAAGGAGAGGAGCGAGGGATTGGCAAAAAGTTTGGTAAAGAGGGACTGGTGGGAGGAAGAGATAAGAATTGGGTGGGCAGCATGGAGGATTGTTTTGAGGGCTTCGTGGATACCAGGAAGGAAAAGTGTCTAAGAGTGAGTGGAGGGGTTGATGAAGGGATAGTGGGTGTGTGAGGATGGTATCTATCGTGGGTAGGCGTAATCGCCCCATGGATGTTCGCGAACCAAAACTGGAGGGTAGCCACGTTTAAGAATAGCGTCCTCGAGGACAGAGTAATACTGGTGAAAGGATGCTCTATCGGAACAAAGCCTCCATCCTCGTAGAGCAAGAGCATAGGGGATAGAGGTTTTGGTATGAAGGGGATGGCAGCTATGAAAGTGGAGGTATTAAAGGCTATTGGTGGGTTTGATATGAACACTGGTGCGGGTTTTGCTGTCTTGGAGGTAAAGATCGACATCCAGGAATGTGATGTGGGAGGTAGAGGATTGGTGGGTGAAAGAGAGTGAAGGATGGGAGGAGAGGCGCGAGAGAAAGGAAAGGAGAGTCAGGTCCATGCGTCCAAATGAGGAAGACATCGTCGATGTATCTCAGCCGCAGACGTGGTCTGAGTGGTACGTTGAGGAAGAGTCTCTCCCACTCTCCAAGGTAACAATTGACGTAAGAAGGCGCCATTAGTGTGCCCATCGCAGTACCTCTAATTTGAAGGTAGTGACGACCATCGAAAGAGAAGTTGTTCAATTTGAGCACCATTGCTGCCAAGTCTAATAAGAAATGGGAGAACGCTCTTGCGTCTGGCGGTCTTGAGTCCAGGAGTTTACTAAGGGCAGAGAGTCCATCATCGTGGGGGATGTTTGTGTAGAGGGAACAGACATCGATAGTGGCCAAAATGGTACTGGGTGGGAGAGGAAAGGGGAGGTGTTTGAGGCGTTTGAGAAAGTGGATAGTCATGGATGAAGGAAGGGAATTGACGAAAGAGAGGAAGTAGGTGGGAGTCAACGAAGGTGGAGATGCGTTCTGTAGGGGAACTGGCTAGCAACAATGGGGCGGGCGGGGATGTTGGCTTTATGGATTTTAGGGAGAAGGTAGAATGTGGGTGTGAGGGGTTTGTAGGGGATCATTAGAGCAATTGCGGAATCGGAAAGGCCTTCCTGTTTTCCTGAGGATAGGGCGAAATTTAGTAGGAGTGGTGGTCTGTGGGGTTGGAAGTAAGGTGATGGTAAAATGTTTCATCAGAAAGTTGGCGCTCGGCTTCCTCGTTGTATTTGGCGCGATCCATCACAACCGTGGTGGTGCCCTTGTCGGCAGGGAGGATGATGATATTGTCAATATTTTAAGTGTAGAAATGGCATGCCTTTCACGTCTGGTAAGATTGTCTGTATGGTCGATAATATCGGAAAAATTAGGTTGGGAGATTCTGGAAAGGATATAATTGAGGTAGTTCGACAGAGTGTAGGTAAGGAAGGGTGGGTGGAATGTATTGGGATAGAGGTTTTAAGATGGAAAAGGAAGGAGGAAGTTTTGGGTTGGCAGAAGTAAGAGTCTTCTTTGGGAGGCTTGGTTTTAGACGTAGTGTGCGGCCAAAGGACTGGACGTCGGCAAGGAGGTGAAAATGATCAAATTTGATGGTGGGACAAAAGGAAAGGCCGTGTGATAGGAGTTCATTCTCGGCAGGGGTAAGTACGTGGGAGGAAAGGTTTATGACTTTATCTGGTTAGCAATATGAAGAGGTGGTGGCAGAAGTGAGCGAAAAAATGGAGCGCTTCAAACGTATGCGGGTTAGGAAAGTGTGGGTCTTTTTCTTGAGTTAGAATGATGGTGGCGTTGGGAATCCCAGGAGGTCCGCAAGGCAGGGAGTTTGGCCGATGAGTGGTGGGGAAGGAGGTGGTTTGTTGACCTCACCAGCCGATATGAACTGAAAGGGAAGACAAAGTTTGAGGTGCCGGACGCAAATCAGAGAGAGTTTACGGAGAAGTCTGTTGCGATGTGCGGTGATATCATTAGCCGCTTGAAGGAAAGCGGTGTGAAGGTCGGATATGGAATGCGAAGAATGACGAAGATGAAGAACGAGAGATTTACAATTAGCGAAGTGGGTGTTAGAAAGGTTGGTATAATGGTGTATGGTGGTACGGATAATGTGGATAGAGGCGAGATGACACGTGAGGGCTAGGGAAGCGCGGATAGGGGGAGGAAGGCCTGAAAGAGGAATTCTGATAGTGAGGCATTTGGGAGTGAGTCCAAGCGCAATGCAGGAGTTGAGGAATTCAATCTGGCAGTTGAGGGAAATTTGTCTGCGGAGATGATAACGGAGAAGGGTCAGTTCCATGGTGGATGAGAAAGATAAGAGGAAAAGACGACAGGAGAGAAACGTGAAAATATAGACAAATAAGGAGAAAAAAGGACGATATATATATTAACTTTAGGAAAAGAAAAGGTAGTGATGAGGTTGGCAACAAGGTGTTGAAAGAAGCCCAGCGGACACTTACCAAGTTGGGGACCAAGTTGGCAGGCTGCTGGAGGCGTCGAAGAGACAGAAAACACGCACACAAGAAAAACGCCCTTCGTCAGCGATGAAGATAGAGTAACTAAAATTAACACACTGGTCGGGGAATGACAGAGTAATGTGGGAAGGTTGATGATTGCAGGAGGCGGGGAGTGGGAAGGGTGGATACCCAATAAGAAGAGAGTGTGGTAAGGTAAAGCGCGAATAGCTACAATGTAACTGAGGAGACATTTTGAGGAGGATAATAGGGTTAGCGGAGGATGAGGCCAGGTGAGGAGAAAGTCAATATGGAGGAGTCTATATGGAGGATAATTTACTTTTTAGAACAGAATAAATAGCAAAAACTGTTAAAGGCATTATAATTAATTAACTGACTGATTTTGAACAATATCTCATTATTTGAGAGGGAATAATTCCTATGTATTCTGGTTTGTGGGGACATTTTGTCCTACTTTGCGTTTGGGGACATTTAGACTAGGGGCATTTTGCCTGGGGGACATTTTGTCCGGGGAAATTTGGTTCAGGGACATTTTGTCCTGGATTTGAGTCGTACACGTTAGAAACTAACAGAAGGAGGAAATTTGTTCACTGAGAAGAGGTGCGTGGAAGGTCTTTTCAACTGCCACTCATAGCCTTGTCTCATTCACGCTTGAACGTTCCCAGGAACACGCGACCGCTCAGGAGTCAAACGCTACTATTTCCTCCATTTCCATCGTTGCGTCGCTCAGTGCACTTGTATACCCATGTCTCTCTCTCTCTCTCTCTTCTCCATTTCTCTCTGTCTCTTCTCAATGTATCTCTCTCTTCTCCATTTCTCTCCTTTCCTCGTGCTTCTTCTCTAAGTCAACTTCTAAGGCTACTCCTATTCTCTCCTAACGCTGAGCTCTCTCTCTCTCTGTCTCCTCTTTATCCTCTCCCGAAATGCCTTCCGCTTTCCAATTAACGTTTCATAAATTTGGTCAACTCAGTTGTGCATTTTTATTGCAATTAAACGTTCTGGCTTATTTTACACTTACATCCTTAACCGTGACTGCTAGTATGGCATTTTAAGTTTGTTATTGCGCGAAAAACTTTCTATGACCGCAATGTGAATTTCTTTTAAATGTCTTAGCGTTCTTTCCATTACGAATATCGCTGAATAACACTTTCCGCTAATTTTTAATAATCGAATTAAAAATATTTCGTCAGTGATATTAGTTAAGCAAAAAGTAGTCAACGATGTAACATAGTCAATCATGTCGCTGGACCAATGAAACAATCACCTTTCAACAAATTTATGTCAAAAGAGTTACGCTACACAATTTCGATATATTTAAAACTCGGTTCATTCTTAAATGATCCTTAGTCAATTTAAAAAACCGTCTAAAGACAATTTCCATCAATTATAGCATTTTTATTCAAACTATTTAAGAATAGGCGTACGTCAATTTTACCACTTGCTAATAATTTTATAGTTTAATAAGGAAAATAGGAGTATATGGAGAACCAGGTTTAACGATGAATAATCACGGACCTT
This sequence comes from Tanypteryx hageni, assembly GCA_028673005.1. NCBI lineage: Eukaryota > Metazoa > Arthropoda > Insecta > Odonata > Petaluridae > Tanypteryx > Tanypteryx hageni. The sequence continues at coordinate 256,671,585 of CM054112.1, read as the reverse complement.
TCTAAGGACTGATGATGATGATGGAGTTTTACTAAGAAGTTATGAAAGTATTCTGTAGGTTACTTCTATAACGGTAATATTTATTTACTCTTTCTAGATGCAAATACTTTTAACTAGCCAACCTTCTCGATACTTCTTGTCTAAATGAAAGACAGGTGATAGTGCAGACTACCTAAAGTAACATTTATTTCCGTTGCACTTAGTTTTTTCATAATCGCTTACAATGGGTTAGACGATCTTTGAACGCTGTCGGTAGCATACGCGAAATCTCCAATTAATTTTTTTTTATAAATGGCTAATCATCAATAATCCGCAGTCGTAGAGAGATTTTTATTACATCCGCGAACACTAATCATGCAATCTGTTAATACATATTAATTGTGATATTTGATATTAGCAGTAAAATTACTTCACTAAAGCAAGAATGAATCAGAAATGTTGTTATGAAGGCAATAGTCAAAAGTATGGAGAAGGCAGAGAGGAGAGGATAACTTCTTTATTCAGCCTCTTCATCTAAAACTCGTCCACTTCAAAACGCACACATTCCATCTTTTCTTTACTCATCTGTCTTTTTCCCTCTTTATATCCTCCCTCTATCCTTTCTTTTGATATATTTCCTTTTCCTACTCAGCCTTTTAAACTAACGCATCTCTCTCTTACTCTCTCGAAATTCTCCAACCCCCGTAAGACTTCCAGTCACCGCTTCGCCTCTCGGACTGCCTCTGATCCCCAGGAGGGCTTTGCGCCGCTCTCTCTTTTCGTCTTCATCTCCAGCGACGGCTTGGCGGTGACCCTCTCGGCACGAGATAGGGAAAGAGGAAGCGAAGGATATGGAAAAAGAGACGAGAATAGGAGAGAGAGAGGGAGGCGAACGCAATGGAGGGGATTTGGGAGGGGAGGAGGTATGGTGAGGGGGAAGGTGGGAGGTTGCGGTTCAGAGATGAGTCGATATGACGTGGTTTCATGGAGGAAAGGAAGGAGAGGGAGGGAGGCTGGATCGGATGGAGGGAGGGAGGGCGAGACGCCTCGGGGTCGGGAGGAAGCGGCTAAGGTTGTCGTTGACGCTCGCGCTGTCTGAAGGATTAAGTGCGGACAGGATGGACGGGGAGCGGTGGAAAGATGGGGGGAAATGCGGACGCGGTGGATACGGAGGGTGGACGATCGTGGCTGGGTTGGGTGGGTAAAAATGGACAGGACCAACAAGTAGGGGAGAAGGAGGGATGGATCGGGGGTTGGGGAAGAGAAGATGGATGAAGTGCTGAAGGGTGGGCGGTGGAGATTAAAATGTGCAATCGAGAAATAGGGTACGGGAGAGAGAGAGAGAGATAAAACGATGGTGAGAGTAAATATTCGGCAAGAATCGAAAGAAGTAGAATGTTGCTGCAGAGAAAAAGCAAAGTTAACCTTCGCGGATGGGAATGGGTGATGTTCATTCCCTTTAGGATGAATATGAGATGGTTGGACTGGACGACAAGATTGCTTCCTGCTTTTCATTCTGCTGTATTATTTTACCTACCCTCCCCTTTTCTTAGAAAAAGAAAGAAAAAGAGAGGAAGACATTGGATCTTCGAGGATGGGTGTTTTGAATGTGCGCGGGAGAAAAGAAGGGCGTATTATTTTAGTCGACGTGGCACATAAAGAGAGCCGCAAAAGAAAATGAGAACTCGAGTGTTTCATTTGTACGAAAGGTTGGAGATGGATTTAACCGAAAATGAGAAAGTGGGTTCACTTCTTCCTAAAAATTTGTAAGAGAGAGAGGAGATTGATAGAAAATTGAAAGAGATAAATATATGAGGGATGAGTTGGATCTTTTTCTTCGGGCCAGAAAAAAAATATAAACTGATCTACTTTTTCAAAAGAATCCAAATAAAAATATTCGACTGATTAAAACTCTACAGAATTAAAATGTGATATAAGCTGAAAATTAGTTTACCCTTCATATCATCATAATTAGGAGTCATTATTATTTTAAAATGAAATTACAGATTCACTCATTTCATTTACAGGAATCCCTCGCATAGCGTTGTTAATTCGTTCCATGAAAAAGCGTCCTTATGCGAAACGTCTTTATAAGAATATTAAAAACCCATACGAACAATGTTATATTGGATTAACTGGCACCTGACCGAAGGTTACTGGACTCTAAATTCACAAACAAAAAGGAAAATGTACGCGGTAATGTTCAGGTAATAGTAGTGGTAGTAGTACGTGCAGTTGATGTACATTACAGGAATCTTTCGTTTAATGGTGTTGATGGGTTCCTGAAAAATGTCCCGTTACTTAAACACATGATAAATGAAAACGAATTTCCCATAAAAATAGATGAATGATAGAATGCATTTCTGGCAAAAAATACTGCGCATATAGATTTTAAAACGTGTTTTACGGTGTCAATAAATTAAAATCGTCAAATACGCGTTGCCATAGCGTGCTGAATTATGGACCTAACAGTCGAACTTAACAAATCCAACTTATTAGAAATATCAATAACACGTTCACCATCATTATATCTCTTTAAAATATTTAGCTTCTCCACCAATGTCAATTGTTTAAGTTTTTTTAAGATGAAGCACTTGTACAATAACTCGATCTTTTGTGTGACATGATGAATTAATTACTGACGCATTCACAATTTGCGATACAAATGTTGGAAAGCGATGGACTAAAGACACAGGTCCGAAGAAAGACAAGTTGAAAAACGAATTACGAGCGAAATAATCCCAAATCTTATTTTAAACCAATCACCTCTTATGACGAGTGGTGGTCGCGTGATCTTCCTACGCCTTAAACTCCAATTTAAAGCTGTGGTCTCCATGCGTCAGGGACCACTTGAGGTGTTCCCAAATCTTTGTGTTTTTCAAGTGTCAATATGTAAGCTTCCTTTGTAAGAGCAAGATTGGGGAAAACCTTTGTGTTTTTACTGCTATGTTTAGAATTAGCCTCTGGAGGAGAGTTTTTATCGGGAATGATAGGTGCGAAGTTTTTCTTCAGCGTCGTAACAGTAAAATAGATATGTCCTTAATGGGAAAAAGTATCATAATGTTATTGCGTCCTAACCGCGAATCTTCATTGTGCGAAGCGTTTTTATGCGAGGTATGCCTGTTTTACTGATTCCTGGCTTGCTTAATAAATTAGCTTTTTTGACGAAACTTTAGATAGAACAAAATATTTCTTGCGAACACAAAAACGCGCTCAACATTTCTGTATTGAAGGGAATTATATATGTCCCTTAAGCGCGGGTAAAACATTAAAAACCCTAAATCGGGAAAGTGTTGCGTTAGCAGTGGTTACCACCATTGGCCGGAACCAAATCAGTGAATCCTTTATGAGGATGTAACTTAAATATGGATTCCATGACTCCAAAAGTATATTTCAACAGTAGCTTTTACTTCTTAAAAGCATTAGGGTGAACTTGCTTATGAAATATATTATAGCTCTTGATAGGGAAAACAATAATAGAATCATGTATATCTATTAACGTGGAAGAAGAGGTTTTTGGGAGTAATTTGGTGGACTGGAGATTTCTAGAGGGCAAACAGAAAGAGGGAGAGAGGGAGGGAGAGAGAGGGAGGGAGAGAGAGAGGGAGGGGGAGAGAGAAGGATGGAGAGAGAGAGAGGGAGGGAGAGAGAGGGAGAGAGAGATGAAGGGAGAGAGAGAGGGAGGAAAAGAGAGATGGAAGGAGAGAGGTAGGGAAAGAGGCAGAGGGAGGCAGAGTGAGATACAGGGAAGGAGAAGGAGAGGAAGGAAGAAATGGAGAGAGAGAGGGAGGAAGATAGGAGGGAGAGAAGGTGGGAAAGCGAGGGAGAGAGGGTAGGGGAGAGAGAGAGGGGGAGAAGGGGAGGGAGAAAGATATAGAGGAAGGGGGAGGGAGAGAAGGAGAGAGGGGGGAAGATGGAGGGAGAGAGGGATGGTGGGAAGGGAGAGAGATATGGAGGGAAGGGAGAGAGGGCGGGAGAGAGGGAGGGGAATTTAGAGGGGGTATTAAGGAAGAGAGGGAGGAAGAGAGTGTGGGGAAGAGGGATGGAGAGAGAGGAGGTTGTGAGAGAAAGGGACAAAATGGCGCCATTGTAAGATCCGTTACTGCTGTGGGAAGGAAGGAACACCGCAGCGCGTGCGAGAGTCGCACGTACGTAAAGGGACTACTAATTTCACTATGAGGCGTCCTCGCTCTCTCTTCCACAAAGGAAAACCTCCAGCAACAAGGTCGTGCTGACGGAATCCGATTTCGGTTTAATAAAGTGAAATCAGAGCCAAGTTCTGGAGGTAAGTATATGTGTGTGTGTGTGTCTACGTATGCGCGTTTGTGTTAGAATTTCCGAAAGAGAGTCCCAAGAATGCTAAGAAGAGGGGATTAGCACAGGAGAAAGATGAGAGAAAGAGGAGATTGGTCTGCCGGATAAAAAGGGGGGAAGGACAGGAGCGGGTGGTGGAAGAGGAGGGGGAGGAGGATGGGGAGGGGCAGGAGGGGGAGATGAGAGGGGTGAGGGTGCAGTGGCGGAGAGAATGGCGAAGAAGACGAAAAAGTCATGGAATGCTGGTACGTGTCATAAGGATACTTGTTGGGATCCGTCTACGTGCCTCCTGGCCCTACGAGGGAGGTGGCCAGGAGGGCCAATTGGTGCGGGCCTCAAGCTCGATGGGGCCTCAAATTTTGGCACTTGTTCAGAGCGGATTTTTGCACGGGCGTATGAGGTGTAAGCTGGGGGCCTCGTCGAAAAGAGAGCCTCATCAAATGTCGATTTTAACCAAAAACCGTATGTTCCCCTTCCTTTTTGAGAAGCTGAAGACGGGACTACCCCTCGCTCAAATATTCTCCCTTTATCCACAGTCATACTTGCCGCCCATGAAGCCCACTCCTAGGGAATTGCTTCAAAGCAAAGGCATGCTAGCCTAACCACCTCCAATTTTCCTTGCGGTCTTTCTCTCTATTTATGATGGGAAACGTGCCTTGTTGTTTATCTACCATCTTCCTTCTTGAAACATAGGATGAGTGTGGAAGGTGAGGAAGGAACCTTCAATAAAATTGCCGCTTTTCGTTAAGCAGCTCTCTGCCGTATAATATCCTCCCCAAGAAGGTATTAATTTAGATTTTAAAGCATGCATTGGCCAAACCTATGACAATGTATCAAATATGGCTGACAAAGGTGTACAAGCAGTTCTGACTGAGCATTATTCAAGCTGTATTTTCTTCAGCTGTGGAAACCACACAATAAATATAATAGGTGTTGACTGCGCTCAATCATGCAATGAGGCAATTGCATACTTTGGAACTCTTCGGCGAATGTACAATTTCCTTAGAAACAGTAAAAAAATGTGGTATTTTCTGAAGCAACACCTTCCTGTTAGACTGTATGGTATACCCAAAACAAGGATTGGTGGCCTTAAAACCAATTCAGCAGCATACGAATTCCGTGAGAAAGGCAATAAATGAGCTCGAAGGTCTCTATCTCACAGCACAGGCTCGAGCTGAGCTTCAGTCTATTCAGAAATAATGTCCAAATTTGAATTTATTCTAATTTTAACTTTGTGGGTGGTACTACTTACACTGATCTATCAAACTATTCCAGCAATTGAGGCATGCAATGCTACCCTTGGTGTTAAGAGGGATAATATCGAGCGTCTTAACAATGACACTCAACAAATTCGTGAGCAATGGAATGTGATACTGGCGGAGTCCAAATCAGCAACCCAGAATATTTTCATTCCACCTGATTTCCCCGCCAGTCACAAGTTGCATTCGAATTAAAATTAAAACTCCTGAACCATAAAAAAATCCAGATGAGCGCACACACGTCGATAAGAAGAGAAAATGGAAAAAATTAAAATTATACAAGCATTTAGCGAATTTTTCCCGAGTTTTCCGAACGATTGCTCGTGTGCGTATGTGCTTTCCCTTTCCTTTAGGCTAATTTTCGACAACAGGTCCCTGTGGACCAGGGATCTCAAACTTGCAGCCATGTCTATCACTAATCCCGCCGATTGTGAAGTGCGTTCGGTGATTAGATTTTTGAACGCGAAAAAAATTCGCCCTGTCGAATTCCATCGCCAACTTGTGGAAGTGTATGGGATATGTTTAATGAACGAAGGGAATTTGCGAAAGTGGTGTCGTCTGTTTAATGGTGGAAGGACAAATGTGCATGATGACGCTATCCCTTTCTCTTTGGAGGTTGCTCCAACGTATTTTTCTTCCCTTTCACTTTTCCGTTGGAAGAGTCGCTTCCATGTTGCGCTGATGTGCAAACCGTCGTCCCGGTTGAAATTGACTGGATGTTTTTCGATCTCAATAGCTTCGCGAATTAACCTCGGAAAATATCGATCTTCTTTCGCGAGCAATTTCGTTTCCTCGAGCGTGATTTTATGTCCCGGGCCGGAGGCGAAGTGCTCCGCTATGGCCGACTCCCTCCATTTCTTGTTCGTCATGGCCCGTTTATGTTCGGCTAAGCGACAGCGAATGGATCGTCCTGTTTGTCCGACGTATACGTGTCCGCAGCTGCATGGAATCCTGTAGACTCCTTCAGATGTTAGCGGGTCGAGTGCATCTTTCGCAGACGGAAGTTCTTCTTTTATTTTTCTTAGCGTGTTATAACGGACGACGATATTTTCTTTTCGTAGAATCCTGGCTATGCGTTCTGATGTCCCGGCGATGAAGGGAATTTTTGCGTAGGCTGTGGGTTTTGGTCGTTCCACCGAAGGTTTTTGTTTCGGTTTTATATTCCGCCGGATGAATGGGTGACTGTAGCCATTATTCATGAGTGCCCTTCTTATATGCTCTTCTTCGTCTTTTAGGGACTCGGGATCGGAAATCGTCTTTGCTCGGTGCATCAGGGTCTTGATTATTGATGCCTTCTGCTGAGGATGGTGATGAGAGGCAGCAGCATGCAGGTAACGATCAGTGTGCGTCTTTTTCCGAAATACGCTGTGTCCAAGGCTTCCGTCAGGTCTCTTCTTCACCGTGACGTCGAGAAATGGTAGGGTGCCGTTCTCTTCGACTTCCATGGTGAACTGGATGGCCGGGTGGACTTGGTTGAGTAGACGGTGGAACTCGTGAAGTTTATTTGTCCCATGGGGCCAAATGACGAATGTGTCATCCACGTAACGCAGCCAGCATGAAGGACGAGGACCACATGATGATAGCGCCTTAGACTCGAAACGCTCCATATACAGATTGGCTATGACGGGGGAGAGAGGACAGCCCATAGCTGCTCCTTCCTTCTGCTCGTAAAACTGTCCGTTCCACAGGAAGTAGTTGTTGGTGAGGCAGAATTCTGTTAAATCCGGATAGTCTGCCGGAAGTCCTTCAAGATCTCGATGGAGTCCTTTATGGGAACCTTAGTGAAGAGTGAGGTCACGTCAAAGCTTAATAGAATATCGTTCTCCGATACTTTCATGTCGTTTAGCCTTTCTATGAAATGTGCTGAATTATTCACGTGTGACTCCGTTCCGCCTACGTACGTCTGTAAGCTGCGTGCGAGGTATTTTGACAGCCGATATGTTGGGGAGCCGATGGCGCTGACGATGGGTCTCAGGGGAACGTCGTTCTTGTGTATTTTTGGTAACCCATACAGTCGTGGAGGCCTGGATGATGACGGCAGTAGGTTCCGTTGGTCTTCAATAGGTATGGAGGATTTCTTAATCAGTTCTCGGATTTTCCTTTCGGTTTTCATCGTCGGGTCGCCTTTGAGTGTGGAGTAAGTTGGATCGTCCAGCAGATTGCGGATCTTCTCGTCGTAGTCCTCCTTGGAGATAATTACGGTGGCGTTTCCCTTATCAGCCGGTAAAATCACGATGCTTTTGTTGTTTTTCAAATCTTTGATGGCCTGTCTTTTGGCTGTGGGGATGTTGGAGGATGGTGGTCTTGCTTTACGAATAATATGCGCCACCTCTTGGCGTATTTCTTCTGCTTGGTTCGAATTCAGATTTCGGATAGCAACTCGAACGAGCCAATCAGCGATGGACAACGGTTAAACTAGGAAAGCACGAGTGAATATAAAAGTCAGATCCCTACCATCGGATCTCACTTCATCTCCTGAAGATGCAGACTGCAACGTCTGCGAAACGTCGAGAGCCAGAAATGCCGCCAACGCAGCGAAACCCGAAAACCTCCACCAGCATTAGTTTAGTTAATATACACACTGCACTAATGGGTGAATTAAAACTTTAGGGAAATAAATAATGGAAAAATAATGACAAATTTAAATTCTGCGTCTTTTAATTTTATCAACAGAAAATTATTGATAATTTAAGTTCATAATATAAGGAGATGATCCAAACGGAACTTATGATGCCTACTTTACATTTAAACATTTATTTTATACTTATATTGGCTTTTATAGCTTTAAAATCACCGCAGATTGTTAATCTTGGTGTTCCAAATTTCATAATTTAGCGTTATAAAATATTACAAAAACATCAAACGTAATATTAAATTGATCACACGTATTTTTACAGTAAAAATAACGCGAGTATGTATTAGAATATACCGAATCCGGGTAATGAGTGGTGAGTGATAACAAGGTCGGTAATTTGTACTCCATGTCGGGGTACACCGAGTTTCCAAATGCGTTCTTTGAGATTTCACAATGTTCTCAATATTTTTCGCTCATATGAGTATTTAACGAAAAGCTAGTGAGGTACGTTGTAAAATACATGTAAGTCCTGTAAATTTATCGTTATTATGCGCTCTTTGCACGAAGTGAACGCATATAGTGGAGGTCGTTTCTGTCCGTCCGTCCGCATGTTAAAACTCGGAAACCGCTGGACGTATTATAATGAAATTTGGTATTGGGGACTTTTGCTAAAATGGATTGACCTTTTGCTAAAATTAGTCGACCGATTCCAATTCTGGTTAAAATCGGGCAACAATTACGACCACTTTACATGAAGACCTACATGTAGTTTTCATCAAAATACGTCCAGCGGCTTCCAAGGTTTGATATGCGGACGGACGGACGGATGGATACGACCTCCTCTATATGCGTTCACTTCGTGCAAAGAACGCATAAAAACTGCAAACACGCTTGTATTTAGACAAAATTCGAAGAAATACGATAGATAAACTACATTCTACGATAAAAATAAGAATTTGTGACGGGCTAGGGTTTCTCGGAGAGGAAAGGGCACAAATGAAAGTTACACATAATAACACAAACACGTTTAATCGCCTGGGGCGCACACTACATTGCAAGCTTCCACAAGAGAAGAGAAAAAACTGACGCGCACGCTGTTGGCTGCGCGCAGAAACAAAAAAATGAAGAGCAGAGTCAGTTTTCGGTCTCGTTACATATTTTCATTCTTTTCCTCAGAGAATAGCACAAATCCTGCACCAATATTACATTTCTAAGATATTTTAATGTGCAAGAGAATATTACCCTGCACGATGGTTTTCAGGATTTCCATGTAAATTAAGTTGGAAGGATAATTCCTGGAATCGAATCTGGGATTTCCAATATTCGCTACAATATTCAATATTCGGGAGCTCGGCTTCAATAGCAGGAGATTTCCACCAAGTGTTATGAAAATGTGGGGGGGGGCGGACAGACGGGCAGACAGACAGACAGACACAAGGACAAAATGTAAGCCTATTTTCCTTCTGGAAAGTAGGCTAAAAACAGTTCTTACAAAAACTTTTTATTGCAAAGTTTACAAATCGTTGACAAATGAGGAATATCTAATGTCCGCGGGGACATTTTGGCTACAATGAATCTGCTATGGTTTATTTAGCGCTGATGAAGTCTGCTTTATAACTGGAAGTTGCATAAAGTTTTCTCAGTTTTTTATGGTTATTATGACTACCTTAATCATACATAGCATTTCAACCACAAGATGAGCTCGATAATTCAACTTGGAATTCATCGAAATCGATTTGATTTTTTAAAATCTTAATAAGAGTGTTCATGAAAACGCATAGAAATTCGGCATTGGGCTTTATTGATATGAATATTGAAATTAATTAAAATTAAGATGCTAATTTGAGACTTGAACAATTCTATTGATGAAAGAAAAAAAGTGTTTGTTTAGAGAGAATTTGAATCCTAGTCGAATTAATATGAAAATTTGTTTAAATCTGAAAAATAGGAATATTTTGCTTTTCAACAATAAGAAATCTAAGCCACCATGAGCACTCATATTGTCTTTGCATGTGAGAGTCCTGTGATTTTATATTGAGAATTATTTATCGTTATATATGCTTATTTTTTGTGTGTATTTTCTGTTCGTCGTTTGTTACTTTTCAAAGGTCATTCTGTCTATAAGATTTCATGTATGTCACACTGAGAGACAGCTACATTTTTAGAGGAGAGTGAGAAGGTGAGAGCGAGGGAGAATGTGGGAGAGAGTGGGGCTGGGAATTGATAAGAGAGAGAGGGAGAAACGGAGGAATTAAGAGAAAGAGGGAGGGAGAATGAGGGGAGGAAGAGAGAGAGAGGAGAATGGTAGGAAAAGATGGAGGAGAATGAGACGGTGGATGAGAGAGAGGGAGGGGGAATTGGAAGTATCTTAATTATAATACATTTTCATGTGTACATGCCATTTTTGGCATCGACAATATTTATTAATCCTTAGTCAAAAGTTATGAAAATATTTTATTGTTATGGCCAATTACAATATTATAATTAAAGCCATGTTATTTCGTGTATAATATTTTATAAATAAAAGTCTGGTTCAACCCGATGGTAATACTTAATGGAATGTATTTATAGAGAGTACTCGCGATTGTTTATATTTTAATTGATATATGAGTTCAATACTTGATCAAATATAACTGATCAAATAAATTCAATTCTTGTAGATTAGAGAATTTAGTCCCCTGCTTAGCCAAATTCTAAGATAAAATTTAAATTTGAAAATTCCAAATTTTCATCATTTAAAAATTAATTATCTTCCGTTATCTGCACATTATTGCAACGTTAAAGCTTAAAACATGAGATATTATGTTCCGTTAATAAAAAATATCAGATTTTCTTGAATACTAATGCTGCATATTTTTAGTTCATAAGCAATTCTCTAGATTTATAAATTTGCATAAGATCGTTTAGTATTTTAAAATTAAAAAACTTTAGCTATCTAACTAGAAACATAAATAATACCGATTTCCTTTTGCTTGAAAATTCGCAGCATAAATAAGATTTGATAGTAAGTCTACTACACGCATATTAGCTCCTCTAATCTCTCATCGAGTGAACAGGCGTATAATTCGATTAGTATGTGATATAAGGACGTGGGGGAGGAGTGGGGAAGAAGTCGATATACATGATCAACTCCTAATATATATCTATGTTCCATTACTTGATGTAGAATTTATCAATTAATTCCTCAACGAAAATAAAAAGAAGGCTATGGCTGTATATTTAAACAAAGTCATTAATATGCGTTATACAAGTGCCCGATAATGTTATTTAAGGTTCTATACACTCGATGCAAGAATAACAAAGTGGTCTGATATACAATTCAAATGCTCGTCTCCCTCAATGCCTAAATTTATCCCTCCATTTCTGATCTCCTTCAGAGGCCTGACTATATGTTCACCATAAACCGCCCTTTTCCTCCAATTCAACACCGCTGCAGCCCCTTCCCCCTTTTACCGCCCCCCCTCTCTCTCTCTCTCTATATATATATATATATATATATATATATATAATGATATCTCTTTTTCTGTATCTCTCTCTCTCTCTCCCAAATCGAACCTCTTTTCACTGCAACATCATCCCCATCCTTCGCAAACGACCTAACCTTTATTCCTCTCCCCTCAACGTCGTTTCTAAGCCATATCCTCTGTCGTATTCCCTTCTCCCCCCCCCCCAGCATCATCCTTATCACCTTACTCCCACCTTACTCCCACACTACTCCTACCCTACTCCCACCCTACTCCCACCCTACTCCTACCCTACTCCCACCCTACTCCCACCCTACTCCCACCCTACTCCCACCCTACTCCCACCCTATTCCCACCCTACTTCCACCCTACACCCACCCCCTCCGCACCATATCGCCACTCCTTCATCCTTTCCTCACGACCTCGCACATCCATCCCCACTCCCGTCAAACTTCCCTTCCTGCTTTTATTTCAATCCAACATTCAAAAGGAAGTGTGAGCTCCCTCTTGCTCCTCCTTCCCTTCTTAGTCTTACAATGGAACCAAACAGTGTTTTATGGGATCCATTTCCCAAGTGCTTTATATGTAGCACTCCGAAGCAACCTTCAAGATAACCTATCACTGTCAAGTGTACGAGGACATCCAGGTCAGGCGTTTTCCAATATGAAATTCAATTACCTGTGTCGTCCTAAAAATACGCATAACATCATATAAAATCTTATTAAACCATCTACCGTTTTGCAAAAGATAGCTGTCATTAATATTTTTAAACATCTCACGTGAATAATTTCCATTAAGCGTCATTATCTTTGAGATATTCTCATAAACTCCTCATTATATAAATTTATGAAATGACCTGAGAACACAATAGCAAGGTAGAATCGGCTGTGGCGATCTCCTGGAAGAGCGCCACCTTTATTCCTTTCGCTCCTCGCAAGTTTTTCATCCTCACTTTTCCTTGTCAACGGATGTGTTTCATGGACATGTCTCCTTTTCTTAGCCTTTAATTCCCTAGCCCATCACTCATCCGCCTTCGTCACACACCCATCAATTAGCGTGACTTGTCAGCATGTAACCGGCGCTTCAACGAAAGATATTAGAAGCAGATGAGGCGGGAGGTAAGGCAAACCCGAGATCTTAATAAGGGGAGGATTTTTTGTGAAATCCTTCTGTTCCCAATGATGTATAGTTTTATATCAGATCGCATTGAATTTGCCGTGAGTTATTGATATTCTAAGTAGGTAACATTTATAAATTACGTGCTAGTTTATATGATAAAATTCAAATAATGTAGGACACAGATCAAAAATAAAAATATAATAACACTTGAAAGTAACTACACAGATATAGTTTTTAAATTTAGACGATTATTTATATCAATGTTGACTATTTCGAAGAAGATATTAATACTCGATGGGCCTTAATTTTAACACATCTGTGAATTTTTATTTAATTTATAATTTATTTATAAACTGAAGTCAATGAAACATTGTGATAAAACTTTACGGTAAAGTATTAATATATAGAAATAAAAATTTCAAGTACCGCTGTAAAATTTCGCATCAAGACATTACTTACTCGCGTAAAATAATATCCGCGGATACTAATAATACCCTCATTAGCTTAACTCGAACATCGTATAGGATAAAAATAGACTAATGGATAGGATATATGTAGAATTTCTCTAAAAATCTAAATATTATGTTACAGAAATTAAAATACCCTTTCTTCGATTGAGCTTCAATACGCTAATGATTAAATCACTTCGACGAAGAGAAAGATAGAGAGAGAGAGAGGAATTGAGAAAGGAATTGAGAGAGGAATTAAGAGAGGAAGAGAGAGAGAGAAAGGATGAAGCAGAGGCAGATATAGACAACGTGACGGGAGGTTGGGGTGAAGGGAAGATTGTTGCTCTGGATTGCGCATCGTCGATTAAATCGCTGTCCAAATAAAAAAATTGATCAGTTTAGAGAGTTTTCACCTGCTCTCTCTCTCTCCCTCCAGCTCTCTCCTCTCCACCACTCACACAATCACTACTGCCTTTAGGCTCTAATCGTTCCATTCCATTTCCTCACGCCGTCTTTCACTCATCGCCCCACTTCCATCCCGTCTCCTCCCTTGCTTTCTTTCTCTTCTCCTTTATCCATAGTCACCTCTATCCTCATTACCGCTTCTTATTCCTCACTCCCTTATCCATTTCTCTCCCATCATCGTTTCATCTATCATCATTTTCTCGAGTTTTTCTCTAAACGCTGCCTTATTCTCTCTCTCTCTCTCTCTCTCTCTCTCTCTTAAGATCTTAAATTATTTACTGCCTTAGTCTTTCCGTGAGTTTCCATTTATCTCCTTTTATTTTTTATTCAAAATTCTTTGAGATGATTGAATAAATCCTCATTTTATTCTCAAGTGGGTATTTCTGTCTCTTATGTCATACTGTTGTCCATCGTCAACTATTATCCTTCATTCTGTTCGCATTATATTCCTCCATTCGTTTTTATATCGCCTTAACTCGGGTGTTTTAATATTTATTTTAGTATCTCATCTTGTTTTCAAAAGCTATTCTCAAAATTTTCTCCATTCTCCGCATTGCCACATCTTCATCCCTCCATTTTCTATCTCTCCTCTTCCTTTATATTCCCATCTCTCTTATGCATGTCTCCCACTTCCTGTCTCTCTCCTCCCTCCCTTTTCCCATTCCTCTTTCCCCCTCCCTCTCTCACCTTCCCTCACTGTTCACAATCCCCCACCTCTCACCCTCCACCCTCTTTTCCCCCTCCCTGTCACTCCATCCCTGTCTCCCCCTTCCTATCTCCCCCTTCCTAGTTCTTCCTCCCTATCTCCTGCTCCCTATCTTCTCCTCCCTATCTCTCCCTCCCTATTTCCCCCTCCCTATCTCTCCCTCCCTATCTCCCCCTCCCCATCTCCCCATCCCTGTCTCTCCCTCCCTATCTTCCCCTCCCTGCCTCCTCCCTCTCTCCTCCATCGCCCTCTCTCTCCTCTCTCCCTCACCCTCTCCTCCACCTTTCTCCATCTTTCCTCCCTTCTCTCCAATTTCTCTCCCATTTATTTCGATCTATATCGATCTCGGATGTTGTTATTCTTACCCGCTCTAATCCCTCACATTCCCAGCCTATCCAAACACTCACGTACTCCACAATTCCCTCCCTTCCTTCCTCTTTTCCGTCCTCACTTCCCTTCTTATTTCCCATCATTTTCGCCGCTCCTTTTCTCGCTCTTACTCCATTTCCTATCTCACCCTTTTCTCGGAACATTTACGACATTGCACCCGTCCCATTCCGTTCCATTTGTCTATCTCTTCTTCTTACCTTCATCCTCACCTTTTTCTCCCCTATCTCCCCACCCTCTCTTTTTCACCCTGCTTATCACGGCTGATTTTCTTTGCAGGTCAGCCGCACGGTTGAAGCGATCACCCGAACGGGGATCGAACGTTATCTGCTGACCCGACCGGCTTTCGACGAAAGTTGGGAGGTTATTTCACTCTGCACGCTACACGGAAGGTGTATTTTTGTCAAGGGGGAGTGGGAAGACCGTCGCTTTGGCCGAGGTACCGAAAAAAATTCCGAGGATGTAGTTGCGGGATGAGAAACTTTTGCCGATAGATAATATCAATAAAACTAGACGGAGAACAGAATGGGAGGAGGCGAGTTTTTTTCGCCCGTCCTCTTTTTTGGGATCGATTGCTAGGGAGAGAAAATCTACGACGGTTACGCGGATAAAAAAGCGGACGTGTCGGATGTAAGCCATCATTTATCTCCCTCGGAGAAAATAAAAGGTGAACGACCCTCTGTGTAAGGCAAAATGGCGGGATGATGGCAGGGTCATGCGATCCGTGCTAAAGGAGATCATGAGTTGGTAACTTATTATTCGAGGGCATGTTGCGACCGCGGGATCGTAAATATATCTCCTAAGGACTGTTAATCCAGTATATACGTTAGTAATGTCTATTTTTATGCGCAGGACTATCGCTGGCTTGCGATTTTAAGCGTGGCGATCGGAAGCAATGGCAGCGTTTTAATGAGCTTAGAGCATTGGAATAAACAAAGGAAATATCGCCGTCCGCAGTATATTGAGTAAGATAGATGGTTGGAAGCCAGATATTTTTGGACCTCCGTTAATATCCTGAAAATCTGACGTTGTGAATCAAATATAAATGCATCTTCTTAGACTTATCAATAAAAGCTATTGAGAATTTTATGGCGCCGATTCCTGGACTATTTTTTCATATCGCATCTTTCTGGAGAAAGATTACTTTTTCTGTTAAAAGGCTAATTCCGAAGAAAATCATTTTTAGAGTATGAGTCGTGGAGTTTTAGCACTAGCTTTTTGTGAAACTACTTTCAAAATATTTTAGCCCAATATTATACATAATATAGCGAATAATATTTTTCTCATTTGAGCAGAATAATGAGGTAGATTGAAGGAGAGGAATCTTTCCGCCACTTTTGGAAATACTCTGTAAACTGGAATACACACAACTGGTATACATTTTTTTGTTTATGTCGATGGGAAACATAATAATTTTGTAATCTTCTTGGTTAATACCGATTGTATTGAGAGATTGATTATCAAACCCCGCAATATCCATTATATTTTACATAGAGTTATTGAATATAGAACTATATTGCTCCAAGTGCTCGGAATAAAATGATAATATTATTACTCTGTCTTATATTCCTTCAGCCACTCCTTGAAAGGTTTCTCGTGTAAAAGGAAGGGAACATCAATCAAGAGATATTCAGTAGAGAATATGGCCCTGCGTTCATAAAACATCCAGACTGCCATTCAAGGCGTATGCACATGACGCTTCCCGTGATTGCTAAGCGCTCATTTCATAGGGTTGCGGTTGAAAGCCGATTAAACCAAAGGGCGAGGTGGATTGGAGACAAATGTGCTGCATTGTCAGCCACTTCAGACAACATCGGTAACCCTTAATCACCAGCATCTCCATTAACAGCGCTTGGTGCTCGCGGATTGAGCGTGATGGGAGAATGGGGGAGTAACCTGGTTGATCACCGCGATTTATGTTCCAAAAATATCGGTGTTTGCACGCTCGTAAATCTCTTGCATAGCTTTGCAAGAAAACCTTCTAGTGCATTAATTAAACTCGGATGAGAAAAGTACCATTCCTTTACCCCGAGTTTCTAATATTAGGATCAGCGATCACACGATCGTTTTACGAGGACACGAAATGTCTTTCATCGCATTTTTCATTATACCTCGTAGAAAAGATTGTGGTACGAAAGATGTTATGCAAGGGAAAGCAAAATGCTTGTTTCAAAACGAATCGCTACGTTTTATTTCCTTTAAACTTCTCATATTTTTTATATCGGGATTATATGGCATCAGTTCACGTATGCGATTATTGAAAATAAGTAAAGTAATTTAGTCAAGAAAGAAATTTTCTGCAAAAAACAATGACTCTATTAGCCTTGCAAACCCTTTTTTATAGCGGGAATGTCTCAAAGTGTAAGAAGAGCAACCCTGCGGAATCCCTCCCGAGGGAGCGGAAAGCTAATATTGTCAAAGCAAAGGTTTCTCTCGCTAACGACGTTAGTCGCGGGAGTTTTTTCTCAAACTGATTCGCATCTGTTGACTTTTTCAACGGCGCAAAGTGAGCATATTCCACGGAATTAAACGGAGAGAAAAATATTTTTTTGTCTCCACTTTACTTGCCATCGCATTCTCCGGCACGCTCTCTTCTCCTTTCCCTGTCTCTCTCTCTCTCTCTCTCTCCTCGATTTACCTCTCTCTCTCCTTCTGTATGTGGATAGAGAGAGCCGATCATTGATCAGCTCCTCCGGCATGCGGAGAGGGAAAGATGAGGTTGGGTAGAGGGTGCGGCGGAGAGGGCGCGGTGGAGAGGGCGGGGTGGGAGAGACGTGGCGGGAGAGGCGTGCGCGCGAGGGTGTGAGAGAAAAGGAGAGAGGGAGAGAGACAGAGAGAGAGAGGGAGAGAGAGAGTTGCTTGGATGGTCCCACTCCGCTGTCCCAAGGGTATGACTCCTCCTAATTAAGAGAGAAGCAGAGGCACTCTGGAGGCGGGTGCGTTTCCTTTTCTCGACCGCGGAGGCCCTTTATTCCCTTTTTCTCCCCTCTCTTTCTTTCGCACCTTCCCCATCTCTCGCCCTCCTCCCCCGCCGCCCCCAAGCTGCCCCTCGCTGCCCCCTTCCGTCCCTTCCTGCTGATTCGCGGGTCATGTCTCGACGGCGGCGACACGGATCGGATTAAGTGAGGCTGCTCTGGGTGCGGTAATCGGGTGCATTGAACCTCTTTCCTTCTCTCTCTCTCTTTTTCTCTCCCATCATTTCTCTCTCCCTCTCTTCTCCTTCTCCTCCGACCTCATTCGCTTGTCCCGTGTGAGCGGGACTCAGTTGGGCGAAAAAACAGCGACCGGTAATGGAATCCGTCCGAGAGACAATGCGCTCCTGAATTGTTGGACGGGGGAATGGTTCTTTCGTCTTTTTGGAGAGACAGGAAACACGACGGGAGGGAGTATGGCAATACGATGACGGTTATGTTGTTCCACACGGCTTATCAGTTTGTGTGCTTTACGATCCGTCTCCATGTTTTATTTTCGACTGGTGTCTCTTTCGCCGTTTCGACGATTTTTATCCGTCTTAAATTTGTTCTAAAATCGGTAGAATTAGTAATATTTTTATCGGTGGATGAAGTGTTTACGGTTACCTATTTTGAATTATCCCGTAAAATTTGAAAATTAGTCCTTAGCAATTCGTTGTAAATTCAGCATTAAGGCCTTCCAAAATAATGTATGACCAATGAAATTCTCTCGGGATGAATATATTTATGATAGTAATTTTTACTGCAATTCTCATTTTCGTAAAATGTGATGTGTAGATTTAACTTACATCTATTATCAAAACCTCGAGGTAAAATTTTAACATTTTAATCTAGCTTCAGTAAAAAATCTACCAAGAATAATAATTTGATTCACGTTTTATGAAGTTCAAATTTAAATAAAAAGTAATTTTAGGAGATTTTAATTGCATTTGGGCCAAAATGAGCATAATTAAATGGAAACACGAGTACTAAAACATCGAAAGACCCTTATTTATTAAATTCATGTGGATTTTGGAGTCCTTCATTCAAGTTTCAAGGAGAACTTTTCCTTAGTTCTGCTCAGAGAAAGGAAACAAAGATTGGCGAACAATAAAATCAGAGAAAAAAAGGAAGGGTAGGAATACGTCGCCGTCCCATGAAGAGCGGAAGTTGTCTCCCGCACGCGCAACACAACGGATGTTCAGACATTGCGTGCCTTTAAGTGCCCCTTCGGGAAGTCCACGACTTGCCTTCCGCTCAAAGAAAATGGAACAGGCACAAGGGAAGGGGAGGTAAACGAGGGATTAGGGTGAGTTTTATATGGGGAAGGTGAAGGATATGGAATGAAGTAGTTGAAGTATTTTGGAGGGGGAAGGTGAAGGATATTGAGGGGGAAGGTGAAGGATATCGAGGGGGAGGGTGAAGGATATGGAGGAGGAAGTTGAAGGATTTTGGAGGGGGAAGGTGAAGGATAGGTAGAGGAAAGGTGAAGGATATTGAGGGGGAAGGTGAAGGATATCGAGGAGGAAGTTGAAGTATTTTAGAGGGGGAAGGTGAATAATAGGGAAGGGAAATATGAAGGGTATTGAAAGGGAAGGTGAAGGATATCGAGGGGGAGGGTGAAGGATATGGAGGAGAAAGTTGAAGGATTTTGGAGGGGGATGGTGAAGGATAGAGAGGGGAAAGGTGAAGGATATTGATGGGGAATGTGAAGGATATCGAGGAGGAAGTTAAAGTATTTTAGAGGGGGAAGGTTAAGGATAGGGAGGGGATAGATGAAGGATATTGAGGTTGAGGGTGAAGTATATTGAGGGATAGTCAAAATATTTTGGAGGGAGAAGGTGAAGGATAGGTAGGGGTAAGTTGATGGATATTGAGAGTGAGGGTGAAGGATAAGGAGGGGGAAGTTGAAATATTTGGGGGGGGAGATGAAGGACAGGGAGGGGAAGGTTGAAGGATATTGAAGGGGAATTTGAAGGATATGGAGGAGGAAGACGAAGTATTTTGGAGGGGGGAAGGTGAAGGATAGAGAGGGGCAAGGTGAAGGATATGGAGGTGGAAGTTAAAGTATTTTGGAGGGAGAAGGTGAAGGATAGGTAGAGGAAAGGTGAAGGATATTGAGGGAGAAGTTGAAGGAAATGCAAGAAGAAGTTGAAGTATTTTGGAGGGGGAAGGTGAAGGATATAGAGGGGAAAGGTGAAGAATATTGAGGGGGAGGGTGAAGGATATAGAGGGGAAAGTTGAAGTATTTTGGAGGGGGAAAGTGAAGGATAGATAGGGGAAAGGTGAAGTATTTTGGAGGGAGAAGTTGAATAAAATGGAGGGGGAAGGTGAAGGAAATTTAGGGGGAAGTTGAAGGATATGGTGGAGGATGTTGAAGCATTTTGGAGGGGGAAGGTGAAGGATAGAGAGGGGAAATGTGACAGATATTGAGAGGGAGGGTGAAGGATATGGAGGGGGAGTTGAAATATTTTGAAGGGGCAGGTTAAGGATAGGGAGGGAAAAGGTGAAGGATATTGAGAGGGAGGGTGAAGGATATGAAGGGGGAAGTTGAAGTATTTTGCAGAGGGATGGTGAAGGATATTTAGGGGGAGGGTGAAGGATATGGAGGGGGAAGTTGAAGAATTTTGGAGGGGGAAGGTTGAGGATAGGGAGGGGAAAGGTGAAAGAAATTTAGGGGGAAGTTGAAGGATATGATGGAGGAAGTTGAAGTATTTTGGAGGGGGAAGGTGAAGGATAGGGGTGGGAAAGTTGACAGATATTAAGGGGGAGGGTGAAGGATATTGAGAGGGAGGGTGAAGGATATGGAGGGAGAAAATGAAGGATATGAAAGGGGGTGATGAAAGATATGGAGGGTGATGGTGAAGGATATTGAGGGGGAAGGTGAATGATATGGAGGGGGATGGTGAAGGATATGCAGTATGGTGTATCGAAAAAATCAAAAGTTTGAATTTGAATTAGGAACTACGCGAAAAAATTGTGAAACCATATTAGTACTTTGTACAAAACATTTGGGCTCGATCGAATAAATTTTGCTATCCCCGAACGAGCTTCAAAGTTTCAAGATTTTAACTAAAATTGATGTTTTGTATAATAAAGTTCGAATAGACTTTCCTCGTGTAGATTTTGGTACATGTGCAATCTTAAGTCACTAAATACTAGATTAAGCCTAGTCAGAGACATAATGGGAGGTTTTGGGTACTTTGGGGGGTGCTCCGCCCCCTCAGAATGTCTTAAAATTTCGCTGTTTTTCACCCAAATGCGACATTTGTCAGTACTGGAGAGTGCAGCTCTTCGCCCGGTTCATATAAGAATAAAGAAGAAACCGACTCAGAACTCACCACGAGAAGGTGGCTGCACATCTAGTTCCGCTCTAACCCATCCCAACCATGCAACCAATGATGGGTTTAATGCCTACAGACAATGACAACTGTATTGGAAAGTACCAAAAATGAGACTTGTGAAGGCTACTAGACAAATCGTTTGGAGAAACAAGTGTTTGTTTAAGAGGTGTCACTATCAGTGTCAATGCCTCGAAACTGGTTTTTGGTGTCAAACGATGGCATCACTTGCCTTGATCTTAAAGCATTTCGAATTAAGCCATCACGATTTTCAGCTCCGCAGTCGCTTAATGAAGCTTTTGTGACCTCCTTAACTGTACGCTCCACGGCCTGTGTATGACACGGAAAAGCGTCATACAATGATACCTGGAAAGGATCGTCGATAAAGGAGCGAATTTACTATTTAATAGAGGGCACATTAAATGTGCGAGGGTGAGCGTGAGCAGGTGTCTTAAGAGTCTCACTTCTTGTTTTAAGGTGCGAGACACGGCCAAAACCCGAACATCTCGCTGCTCATCTCCCAACATTGCAATCAAGATGTTTTCGGGGTGAGCGTGAAAAGCATTGTGCGCAATGACAGGATCAATAACTGCTTGATACTTCTTCGGGAAGAACCGTGTTTTGCTGATGCACTCCCAAAGGAGTCTGCCTCCATCTTTGCAAGAAGAAAGTCTCGTTTTAAACGCAAACCACGTGGGAGCATACACATTTAAGATGAAAGTTACAATTGCTTTTAAGTTAGCAGATGATTTAGTGGTGCTTATATATAATCTCAGGATTCTGTTTGCAGTTGTGACCCGTCTGGCATGACTGATTGGACCAGGATCTCGCTTGGAGAGTTCTACTGGGCAATCACCTGAGTTGATTGCTTGTCATATCTTGTAAAGATATTGCTGGTATTTACTGAGGTTTCTGGAGTCCAGAACAGGTAAGTCTACTTTAATGGGTTTAAATTTTGTGACTGGCAGGACCTTACAATCTGCTAACTGCTTTCCTATGAGACCTGAATATGATGTTGGACCACTTGTACTGTACTGTACTATCTAAGAGCCACCAGTCCTACGTGGCTTTTCCGACGAGTAAATTCGCTCCTTTATCGACGATTCTTTCCAGGTATCATTGTATGACGCTTTTCCATGTCATACACAGGCCGTGGAGCGTACAGTTAAGGAGGTCACAAAAGCTTCATTAAGCGTCTGCGGAGCTGAAAATCGTGATGGCTTAATTCGAAATGCTTTAAGATCAAGGCAAGTGATGCCATCGTTTGACACCAAAAACCAGTTTCGATGCATTGACACTGATAGTGACACCTCTTAAACAAACACTTGTTTCTCCAAACGATTTGTCTAGTAGCCTTCACAAGTCTCATTTTTGGTACTTTCCAATACAGTTGTCATTGTCTGTAGGCATTAAACCCATCATTGGTTGCATGGTTGGGATGGGTTAGAGCGGAACTAGATGTGCAGCCACCTTCTCGTGGTGAGTTCTGAGTCGGTTTCTTCTTTATTCTTATATGAACCGGGCGAAGAGCTGCACTCTCCAGTACTGACAAATGTCGCATTTGGGTGAAAAACAGCGAAATTTTAAGACATTCTGAGGGGGCGGAGCACCCCCCAAAGTACCCAAAACCTCCCATTATGTCTCTGACTAGGCTTAATCTAGTATTTAGTGACTTTAGATTGCACATGTACCAAAATCTACACGAGGAAAGTCTATTCGAACTTTATTATACAAAACATCAATTTTAGTCAAATTCTCGACATTTTGAAGCTCGTTCGGGGATAGCAAAATTTATTCGATCGAGCTCAAATGTTTTGCACAAGGTACTACCATGGTTCCACAACTTTTTCGTATAGTGCCTAATTCAAATTCAAACTTTCGATTTTTTCGATACACCCTAATATGCAGGGGGAAGGTGAAGGATATGGAGGTGGAAGGTGAAGGATAGAGAGGGTATGGGAAGCCGAAGGGGAACCCCGTCGGCTGTACGGAAGACTAAATGTAGAGAGACTAAGTTGAAGGGTTGGCGTTGAGAGCTTTGCAGAGAATGAAATTGGGAGAAAGGAGTAGTTGAGAGGGAAACTCGGTGAAGAGCATAGTAGAGGTCGAACGAGATTTCATTATATTAACAAAGTTAAATGCAAGAATTCGCTGATAGCAGTAGAGTCCTAAAGGTCGAGTCAAATAAATGACACTGCTCAGTAAAATCGCCTTTTCAATCCATCTTTTGCTAATTTGTGTAAAAGTGGAGAAAAAACGTAAAAATGTCATGAATAATCGATAATTTAGAGCAGTTGACGTAAGTTCCCCTGATAATATTCCAAAATTCGAGAGCGGTAATTAATGCAGCATAAATATATAGAGACAAAATCACACTGTTTTTATTTAATTGCATTTAAAACAAAAGGATTGCAATAAAATAAATTTCCGACGAAAGAAAATTATAGGCATACAGCAAGTAGATTTTTTAAGCATGATGTAATTTTTTCTCGTTATGGCTTTAAATAAAATACTTGCAAATATTGAAAAAATCCCTTTATGAGAACATACGAATCGTCGAATTTCACAAGAAAAGTGATTATTCCGGAATCGAATTTCGAGTAAATCGAACCAAAGATTATGTTGGCAAACGGCGGTGCGGTTTCTTGGTCTATAAACAACCGTTTGCCATCGTACTGACCTTCCAAAAATAATTGGTGAGTACTCCATCCATTGCACAATTTGTTTGAAATATATATTTCAACGCTAAACTTTGCTTTGAGCATTCTCTCATGCTACAGGGAAGCGCTCCATGTTGAATCCAATGGGAGGCCCGGGAGGGATCCCCCCCCCTTCCTGTGATATCAAATTCATCCTCGGAGAAAATTATTAAAATTTTATTTAATTTATTTAACATTAAGAAATGTTATTCGTCCCTTAAATAGAGAATACGATGCTGATTGGTCGAAAGTGACATCAACTGTTAATTTCTACCAATCAAAAATCACTGTGGAATGACATTCGTTCATTTAAGTACAAAAACGAAGCCGAATTCGAAGACAATGAGAAAATTGCCAACGATGAACCCAATGAGTTGCCAACTACATTAATAGATGAAGTCATCTACACATACGATAAGAAAAAACAAAATCAACTCAGGTTAATTTAAGAGTTTACTTATACAATCATACATTCAATTCTGTGAGTTATGCTATATTATATGTGAAATAATAATTTGTTTTATAATTACGTATTACGCATTCCAAAGACTTTTCTAATGGTGGTGAGGCTGTTGAAATGTCATGTAAGATTAATAATTATATAATACCAGATACAATGTGATTTGGATTTAAAGTGATATTTTTATAATTAAAATTGAAAAGTATTTATGTCCTTCAAACTTCAAACTAATGTTAATTTTAAAAATATTCCGGAAGTTTTCATTTTCTACAACTGGTCAACAATGTCTGGATTCAACACTGGAATCGCTCGATATCATTGCGACATTATTGGCTGTTCGAAAGCGACGAGATGCGCCATTCTTTATGGGAATATACTATTGCCATATTGCGCTTGTAATACTTCTGCTGAGTGTTTATATTTTTCCTCTCGCATACTATGCCGATGGCTGCTAACTTTTAAAAACAAAAACTATTTGTCTAATAAGTTGGTGATGAGTCACGGGACTTAGCTTCTCTGACAAAGCCAGCACCTTTAGTTCATGCGATGAAACTAATAAATCTTCAAAACACAGGCAGAGGCATTTTGCTCTTGCCAGCACACTTAAGGAATTTCTCTTTCGTTTACAATATTATTGTTTTAATAGGAAACAAAATCGGTAAATTCCACTTCAGTTTAATTTCCGAAAACTAGTCTACCGACATTTTAACTAAAAATTTTGCAACTAATACCATACTTCGAGAGGCAGGGTGACCTATAATCTAAAAACAAACACCTAATGAAGCGATGAAAGATTCCCTGTCGGAGGTTCTTGCAAAGGGTATCGGGGCATCACTATGTAAACATCAGTACCTAAACTATTAAGTATGTATATTGTTTCTCCGGTGTGAAAACTTTATGGAGATGATCTAGAATTTAATCCTCGGATCCTAGAAAAACTCCGTTAATTTCCATTTCCCAACAAACTTAACATATCAATCGTGCTGCATGAAAAATATAGAGCATTGAAGATAAAAATCTCAAGCAAAGTAGATTAGACGAAGAACCGCTACACGTAATACTATCGCGTTTCCATAGAAACGACAGAAGAGCGATTTCTTTAACGGCATCCGCCGACGAAGCGTCTCACCTTTCTCGCCTCAATGGAGTTCCGGGGCCTTCCTCCGAACATTGCTCTCCCGCCAACTCCTTCCATGCTCATTTCATACTTTTTCCTTCATCCCTCCCTCCCTCCTCCCTCTTACCTCTCATTCTCCTCCATCCCCTCCTCCTCCCTCCTCTCCTCCTCCTTCACCTCCTCCTCCCACCCCTACTACTCTCTCCCCTACTACTCCCTCCCCTCCTCCTCCCTCCCTTTCTCCTATACTCCTACCTCTCTCCCTCTTCTATCCCTCCTCTCTCCCTCATCACACCATCCTCCCTCCCACCTTCCTTAACTCCTCTCTCCCTTCTCCCTCCCTTTCTCGTTCTATACTCCCTCCACTATTTCCTCCCTCCCTCTTAGCCTCGCTTCCACACTTCAGCTGCTAAATAAACACTCCCACAATCTCTGCGCTCTTCCAACTATTAATATCCCTTCTCTGCTTACAGTGTAGTCTCTTAGATGCTTAGATATTATGAAACAACACACGCGAAGTTATCTGAAGTTTATGCTACAGAATATCAATTTAAACTTAATACCATCTTGCCTTACTTTTATCTGCTATGATTAATTATATAAAACTTGGCACAGTGGTTTGTGATGGATGTTTGCGAAATCTGAGGTAAAATGATATAACTTGTGTAATTAGAATTATATACATAAAATCCTTTTTCTGTCCGTTGGTCTATCCGTCGGTCCGTCCGTTGGTCCGCCGGAACGCTGTATAGAAATCCCCATAAGATAAAAGGACACTTAAAAATACCTTATTTTACTTGCAGGCTTTTATCTTTTGCCAAATTAAATTAGAAGTAATTGACCTAGGATCTTTAGACGGGGACCATTTTAAAGAAAAATAAACAGATTCTTATTCTTATCGTCGACTTCTACCTTCGGTTCTAAATCGCTCAAGTTATGCGTTTAAATTACATTTATAGGAAAAATATTAAGCTTTTTAAGGATATGTTGTCTTTCCGACCGTGTTATTGTTAAACCTCGGCATTGTATTGCCCTTATACTATATGCGTAAGGAAAGCTGTTTGAATGCTTTGGTACGAGAGAGAGAAGGCGCCGGAATTATTTATAATGAAAATATTGTTATTCATTAATATCTTTTCAGTTAACTTCCCATTTAAATTTTTGATAATTAACTATTTTAATAATTATTTCCATAGTTTTTTGTAGTGCATTTTATAATTAACCGGATTTATAAATTTGCATCGCATATATGATATATATATATATATATATATATATATATATATATATGGATGTCAACAAGGTGTAGCTGAAGAAGGAGTAGTTCCGAAAGCTTTACGTTTGTGATGTTTCTGTGTTTTTGTGTTATTTTACGTGTGTCGCTTCGACATCCCCGGGGCCTCGCCAACCTGAAGTCGTCTGATTGGTGAGTGCTCACTGGGTTTCCTCATCCCAACACCTTGTTGACTTCCATATATTCATTTTACCTTCCCTTTTCCGTAAGTTGTTATATATATATATATATATATATATATATATATATATATACACACTAGTAGAAGGTGCTTGCATCCTGCAAGCATTTCACCTTACCTAGAAAAAACATTAATTTTTAGAGAGATATTTCATCATGGGAAATATTTCTTTATTTCAAAAGATTTCTCCTAGGGACCAAATTTCTTTTTTTCCTTATGGAACAATAATGGTGCAAAACAATTGATAATTTTTGCAATTTTATGAATATTATACGTTTTCCGCGTTCTGTTAATAACACCTCACATTTATGCCTAATTTTAAATTTTTAGCACATTTAGAAGTAAAATAACATTTATCTCATTGTTTAAATTGATGTAATTTCTAACGGCCGCAATAAGAATTTCATAGATACAGTAAAATGTTTATTCGTTTAAATAGACTAAACTCTAATTAACTTGAAAATTTCAGCTCTCTAACACGCACCGTAGTATCTGAACATTTACCTATTTGTTTAAACTTTAAGAATATTTTAAGGCCAAACAAATAAAAATATCAAAATTTGTATAATCCTTATTTCGTTTTTTACAATTTCTAACTCTAAAAAAAATTTCAGCTCCGTAGAACATACGGAAATACATAAACCTTGAAAGTTCGTTTAAACAATTGCGATTTTTTAACGGCCGCATTGTTGCCTTTTTTTAAGATTTTCCTTTTTTCTAGTCGGTTTTGCACAAAATCCTACCTAAGAAAAAAATTTCTAATCTCCAGCTCATCTGGAAGTGCCTAAACATTAGTATCCTCCTATATGTATGTCATATCCTCTGTAAGGAACGTCTATATATAATGATACGATAAACAATCATAATAAATGCACCAACTTTGTGCTTTAGCACGGGTCAGACTTTTATAGATGAGTATAACTTCTTTACTGAATCAATTAGGTAAGTAGAGGAAGGAAAAAAAAGAGAATGGGAATGAGCAGAAACTGAGAAAAAAGAAGATGACGTATCATTTGTATAGGATTAAAAGGTGATGAAGTACAAAAATAACAATAATAAATTATAATCGATTATAAAAAATGTTATACTATTAAATCATGCGCCATTGCCAAATGGTGGGAATTCAAAAAACTAAATATAGGTCACGTAATTTCCAATGAATTTCTTTAACTGATAGTACAGCAAATATTTCGAACCGAATTTCAAATAGGAGTGAAAAATAACATTTTATGAATTTTATTTAAATATCTTTAACTAATGTGATTTTTCTGGAACATTTTCAAAACTTATATAGTTTAAAGAAAAATGCGATTTTAAAATGCTGTTAAACTCATTGCAGTTCATGTAAGTATTTAGTTAATTCTAAGTTACTACACATTTTTCCTCTGATGGTAAATTGACTGTTCTTTCAAATTTTATCTTGTTTTTTAAGAGTTAATAAGAGTAAAATAATTCATTTATTAATTTAAATTCTATACGGCTTAAATAACTTATAATTTGCTCAAATATTTCAAGTAAATTTCTGCTTCTTTATGCATTATATCTTATTATTTCGATTTTCCTCTTATTTTCAGCAAATATTTGGATTATCATTTGGCCTCACTACTAATAGTTACTTAAACCGTTTAATTAAAACAAAGATAACTTTCAAAAACACTGATTTGATTGTGCATGAAAGCCAAACCAGATCATAGCATATCTTACTGATTTTTCATATCGAAATCATATATATTTGTAATACTATTATGATAGTCCCGTCATATTTGACGGGCAATTACGCTAGTAGTATAATATCTGATGATGGAAGTAACCGAATAATTAATATGCGTTATTTGCACGAAGTGATCGCATATAGGGGAGGTTGATTCCGTCGGTCCGTCCGACGGTCCGCATTTTAAAACTCGGAAACCGCTGGACGTATGTATTATTATGAAGATCGGTATTGAAGAGTTTTGCTAAAATTAGTCTCCCGATTTCAATTTTGGTTAAAATCGAACAACAATGATAACCACTTTACATGAAGACCTACAAAGTTCTTTTGTTTCAACTCGATAACCGCTGGACATATTTGCATGAAATTTAGTATTTGGAAATTTCGCTAAAATTGGTCGATTTATTCCAATTTTGGTTAAAATCGGACAACAATTACGACCACTTTACATGACCTACA
The DNA here is from genome assembly GCA_028673005.1 of Tanypteryx hageni. Taxonomy (NCBI): domain Eukaryota; kingdom Metazoa; phylum Arthropoda; class Insecta; order Odonata; family Petaluridae; genus Tanypteryx; species Tanypteryx hageni. The sequence goes on along the minus strand of CM054112.1, from coordinate 256,642,655 downwards.
AATAGTTGACAATGTTACTTTGTTTCAACTTGGAAACCGCTTCATGTATTTTGATGAAATTTTGTATTGGAGAGTTTAAAAATTGTCGACTGATGCCAATTTTGGTTAAAATTGGACTACAACGACGACCATTTTAAGTACATGAAGACCTACATGTAGTTTACTAAGTTCTTTTGTCTTAACTCGGGAACCGCTGGTTGTATTTTGATGAAATTTGGTATTGGGGCATTTTGCTAAAATTGGTCGACTGATTACAATTTTGGTTAAAATCGGACAAAAATGACGACCACTTTACATGAAGACCTACATGTAGTTTACAATATCCCTTTGTTTAAACTCGGGAACCGCAGGACGAATTTTGATGAAATTTAGTATTAGGATATTTTGCTAAAATTAATTGAACAATTCCAATTTTTGTTAAAATCGGAAAATAATTACGACCACTTTACATAAAGACCTACATGTAGTTTACAATGTTCGTTTCAACTCGAGAACAGCTTGACGTATTTTAATAAAATATCTTTATGGAAAGTTTTGCTAAAATTGGTCGACCAAGTCCAATTTTGGTTAAAATCGGACAACAATGACGACCACTTTACATAAAGACCTACATGTAGTTTATAATGTTACTTTGTTTCAACTCAGGAACCGCTGTACATATTGTGATGAAATTTGGTATTGGGGAGTTTTGTTAAAATTAATTGACCTATTCCAATTTTGGTTATAATCGAACAATAATTACTACTCTTTTTCATGAAGACCTGCATGTATTTTACAATGTAACTCCCTTGCTTCTCTTTAAATTCTCATCTGAGCGAAAAATATTGAGAAATCTTAAAGAACGCATTTGGAAACTTTATACTCCGACATGGAGTACACCTTGCCAATCTTGTTTTTTAATGAAATAACAATGACGGTTTTATTAATATTATACTCTTTCGTTAAACAAAATATTTAGTTTTGCGTCGTATAGCGTGCAAATTTTGTGAGTGTGAGTAAAAATCTTTGCTAAATAAATTCTAAGGATTTATATGACGGACATACAAGATTTATAAACAGCTCTTTTAGATTTGCCTCGTTAACGGATTTCATTAGCTCAAACGACTCCTAAACTAAGAGGAATATAAGGTTTCTTCCTTCGACCAAGCTCTAAATTGTGTAAAGCGTTCGATTGTGAAGTTTTATTGCATTGAATAGTAACCGTATGATGAAATGTTACCCGCCCACCCCCCCGCCGCGCTCGAAATTTTTTTTTGCAGTTATCATTCGCATTCGCCTATCGTTAAAAGGCGGACTCCGACAAAGCGCGACTTTCTGTTGTACGTTCACAGCGAAATATTTGCGTAGCGAGATTTCTCTTCCGGACGAAGAACCACCAATATAGGCTTTATCGAGGCCGAGTTTCACGCGCGACGCGATGGTCTGCCTCGATACGAGCAACCAACGGTCCACTCGCTAAATCCCTCCCTCCGCTTGCGCATGTTATGTCCGTATCTGCACCTGTCGTCCCGCGTGACGTACGCCCCGGCCTCCTAACGACGCCGTCCGCATCCCGGCGGTTAATCGAGTGCCGCGATTTATCCCTTTCCGTCGCCAGATAAGGCAAATTAGTGCGACGGAATTGCGATATGATATTCCTCTCCCGCGAAATGAAGATAGCGAAGCGTTCAAACAGCAGCGTGCGGCTGAGGGCGCCATCCGACGACGCGAGGATCACATTAACGCCACCTGCTCCCTCGGCAAGCAAATGATTCGACTCGTGGCAACAGGTGAAAGGGCGGAATTACATCACCCGAAAGCGGAAGACCTAAAGCAGGTTGAGCCCGAAAAGAATGCGTCGTAGTCGGCGAAATGGGAAGGGAAGGGGAGAAGAGAAAGAGAGGAATGCGGAGAGATAGAGAGTTCGGGTGTGAGAAGAGTGACGCCGGGAGAAAGAGCATTTCGCTTTGCCCGAAAATCCGAGCGAAAATCGCGTTTAAGAGACTCCGCGTGTTCACTCGATGGAGGATTTTCCTTCTTCCAGAACATGGCTTACGAAGGAGAGCAAAAGGAATCGACATAATCTACTTTTCACCTTCGCCTAAGTAATACCGCGCGGTTTTTTTTATTCTACAAAACAGAAAGAGTTTATACGTTTGCGATGCATCGTAATATACGAAATAGTTATCAATTTTTAGGCGTTCATTACCAGCGAAGCGATTTTAGTGGAATGCCTTAAGTGCACGCGGCCTCCATCTGCCCGTCCGTATGTTTAATCTCCAAAACTACTGGGCTGATTTGAAATAAATTAAATAATGGTGATCCTTATTAAAATTAACGCGCAATTATGATTTTGAACTGCACCCATCTATTATAACTTTATAAAAATTAAATAAAAGTACACTCGTATCTCCTTAAATGGCATCCATAAGGCAACAATTAAATACCATATTATTCTCTCCCATTCTCTTATATGATCTGTGAGGTATAGATTAAATAATTGATTCAAATAGAGGACAACATTTACCTAAAAATTGTCCCCGGGACCATATAATTACAACTTATAATTTCGGAGATAAACTTTCAACAGGAGTGGAAAGATGCATACATCATGCGTGCATACATGTGAGGCAGAGGCGTTCTTTAGAATGTATGCAATCATGTCAAAAAAGATAAACATTAAAGGTTTGTTAAAATGTCTACGAACTGAAATTCCAGTAGTGATGCCAAGGAAATATCGAATTTTTTATCGACTAATTTCCTAATAAATTGCATTATTATTTAAAACATACATCGCTCGAATAGTAGTATCATAATCTTTATGTTCACGTTTATTCCTTCATGGTAAATTACCCATTTCTTTTCACTTACAAACGCTGTGTATATGTGAAGAAAACAGACGTATTTGCGTTCATTTTTTCGTCGTAGATTATCCATTACCCTTCATTTTACAAATCTTGCGAGCTCACGAAAGAAAATTAAATGTAAATTGGTATTTACAGCAGATATTGTTTACATCAGTTGTCACGAAGATTGTTTTCGTTGACAACAATTAAAAAACACGGGAACATTTTTTTAAATCCAAAGTAAATTACGACTTTCTCACTTCATTTTCTTGAAACTGGCTACTCCTTCGATAAAAATGTAGTGAACAAAACATATGCTTTTTCATTAGGTCCACAAAGTTGTTTAAAACTTTTTCTTTATAAGTGATATTGCACAAGATATAAGGAAAGGTTCAATTATTGTCACCAGTAAAGTGTCACTCCCGATTAGGTCACGCAAACTATTTATATCGTTTTCTTAGTTTCTTTGCCCCTATGTCCTAAATACCAAATTTCATCAACATCCGCCAAGTAGTTACTGAGATGAAACATGCGGACAGACGGACGGACACGACCTGACCAAGAGGAGTTCTTTTTTTACATATTGTATACACATTTCCCATAGAGACCGCCTTTGAAATCTGTGTATTCCGTTTATAAAGTGTACTTTCCTTTCTTGCAAATGCACGCCATCGCTATATTTGCTTTTGATTTATCATTTATTTTGGCGGGAATCATTTTGAAACGAGAAAATGTCTGCTATGACGGGGAATAGAACCCGGGTTTTCCACTTGCCGTGCGGATATTCTACCACTGAACTATCGTAACAGATCAATTTTCTCGTTTTTGAACGCGGATGTTTTCTTAATTTAAAAGAAATGTATATTTCAAGGGAAGAAATAAATAAACAGTTATAATCCTGGAATTTATGGATCTAACATATAATCGGGACGGGAACGAATAACTTTTTCCTGAAACATAACCCTTCACAAAGAACTGATTTGTGTTTGGAACTGCTTTCTCGATTATCTCCGCGCTTAGACAACTCATAGTAAACGAGGTCGGATGTTTCAACGACTTAATCCACTCACGCGTTCATTCTCGAAGCGAAGATGGACGTACGGAATCGGAATCGGTTCGCTCTTAACTCGACGTCGCAACTCGCTTTAACTTCCACTCAAACGGCACGTGACGTCCTACCTAATGCGTCCTTATGGTCTTCGGCACGGGGCAGACAGCTGCCGCCGAGAAAAAGACGTACTTTCATTACGTATGGACTCCGAGCCGCCTCAGAATATCCGTTTAATAATCCAACCGTCGGGATTTCATTCGCAAAAAGGCCGCATAACCGTCGAATCCGCTGAAAAAAGTTTTAAAATGAACCGAGGCAGTGGTTATGCTAACCAAGGAATAGTTCGGGCGGAAGAAGATGACCAAAACAACGTTTCGTGGAAAGTGGAGAAGAGGCGGAGGGAGACTGTCAGAGGGATGGGTCCCACGAAAGGAGGAGGGGCAATTGAGACCTGATTACGCTCCTGCAGACCTGCAAGGAAAATCGATTCGTCGGATCCTCGACCTTTCCATTCCTGTCCCGTACCGGAGACTGTTGTCTCTCGTCGTCCTCCTACTAATATGAACGGATCTTTTTTCAACCTTTCCGTCCCTCTTATCCGTCCTACTTTCCCACCTCCTCTTTCGCTCCTCTCCCTCCTTCCCTCTCTCTCTCTCTCTTGACTCTAACGCATGCTCTCCACCGATATTTCCCATCCTTATTCTTCTCCGAAGTCGCCACGCTATGCGACGAGTCCTTTTTGCTGAATGACCTTCGCCGTATTCGGAGAATGAGGTCTATGCTATGGAAGGAAGGAAAAGTCCGCCTTTCTGTCATTTTCACGCCCGCCCTCTCTTTCACTCTCTCTTCCTATCTTTTCGTACTTCTCAAAGATTTCCACCGCCGAAATTAGATTTCGACAGGGTCATTAAATTGGGTCTCTCTCTCCCTCTATTTCTCCTATCTCTCTCACTCTCTCTCCATTTCTCCTATCTCTCTCATCTTTCCGGCTCTCTGTCTACATTCAAGACATCTCTCTCTCTCTCTTCCTTTTCTTTCTCTCCACTCGGAACAATTTAAAGTTAAAAACTTTTATTTCAAATGAGATATTTGCTCTTCTCCAAGTGTCGGTACTCTCTCCCAGACCAGAACAAATGGATGCTTTGTGCAGAATATGCGGCCATGTTGTCTGGTCTCTCAGACTGCTCCATTTTGGATCTGCGAAATTCACATCTTGCAGTTTTTTATAGTGCCGTGCTGCTGTCAGTTGTTTGCATATTGATAAATTACTAAGTTTTCAATACAATTGGAATTATTTCACTTTAAAAACCGTTAGTTAAATCTGTATGTATTTTCTTTCAAAAATCTACATCAATTTCCATCATATATACGACGGATCTAATATTACGAAATTATGACATAGGAATCCTTATGTATCCTCATCATGAGTTCCCATTTACAATTCAAAGTAATGAATACATCAAAATACCATTTACAGGTACGTTTAATCTATTTAATTTGTTAGCTGAAAGGTGACGTCACTAGATAATGTTGTAATCGATAATTCTTGGTAGTTATACGATTGTAATTACATGCGCATATTTATATAAATTATAAATAATATTTTGGATAAATGTTTAGGTACTGCCCTGAGTATTGGATTCAGTTGATTGAATTTCGTAAGCATTCAGTCATAGTTTTTAATATTTAATGTATAATACTGATTTCGTTTCATTATTATGTGATTTCATGTCTATCCCTTTATCAATCTCATATAACAAAGCAGAGACTCAAAATGATGTAGATTATTTTTAATACTGTTTTATTTGTATGGTATAAAACAAAAATTATAACGAAAATTTTATTAGTACATTTTTATTAACTTTCATCACCTGTGGTGCTCATGTCGTATTAATGGCAAAATACTAATGTGGTAGTTCAATTGCTTCCTTTTCCCACTTAATTTCGGGAGAGATCAAGTGGACTTACTCCAATGGACGTCTGTATTTAGAGAATTGAAACAACGGCTGACAGGGGCAGTGCGACGGTGGACTGTGGCAGTCTTTAAGAAATGCGTGGGAAACTTGAGTTACAAATGGACATGCGTTGAACCACGTAAGCTAGCCACAGAGAAAATCTTTTAAAAGCTGTGAAAGTCTGTCATTTCTTATGCAGCCGGTTTTTAAAGAAAAATTTTGATTATTACTGAGCAGCAATTTTGAAAGTTACCTTAAGAATTATTTCATCCGCGTTTCTGAACAACCCTTATGCTAACCATTGGTCCAGAGTGTCATATGGGATAAAAATGATACATAACGATGCTCTCAATAACATATCGATTTCTGCTATTTTCTTTGAATGATACAATTAAAATTAAATGCCTTATTTTTGTGTTAACTTTTAAAAAGAATTTCTCATCATTCTGAATGTCTTTATTTATACATTTTTATAACAATTAGGGAATTATTCTTTTTTTTCTACTAGATCAACTATGCATTCTTTTTAGATGCTGCTGGCGATCGTAGTCTCACGAAATTATTATTGATATTTTTAAAGAGTTTCATTGGAATATATTTCTACTTAATCTTAAAAATATAAAAGCATACCCGTTGCAGCTACTATCGAACTTAATTCGTAGTTAGAATAGGCCAAGTAGTAGTAGTGAAAGGAAAACGATCAAGTAACTAAGGGGAATTTCGTCAGGTTGGAAGATTATAGTATGGGATGGGAGAAAAATAGCAATACTACACCAAAAATAAATAAATTCATTCGCATACATAAATATCCATATCAATGAGTTCCCGTATTATTTAAACGTATCTATACATTTTGTATTGGAAAAGAATATGATTTTTATTTTTTTTCTTACAAAACGTATGATGAAGTTTTACATAGTAAATATTTAGAACTGTATATATTCACTTACATTACCTTCGATAAGATAACAAAGCTCACAGCAATGTATTACCTGTGTTCGACCTTTACAATAAGTGTAAAATATAAACAATTTATTAACAACAATGCAGTAAATAACAACGTCGATTTAACTACAAAACCGTATTTGTTCGAAAATTTGCCGGTAGGGCAACAGACATCATCGTGGAGTGGGGAGGAAGCGAAGCTTTAAGCGGTGCGATTATATGTTGAAATCAGCAAAAATACAATTTCCCTTGATGACGAAAGATTTCACCACAAAAAACGCAATAATCTCGTGTTCAAAACAAATTTGTGGAATGTTTTGACCTGCATTTGAAAATTGACGGTAGGAAAATGAATTTCCATTCTTTTAGGCGATGTTTGGTCCAAAATTCATATTCACGCGACGGTTCTAAGTAATTTAAAAATACATTTGAAATTTCTGCAGCATTGCTTATCGTTAACGTAACTACCATCTTACATATAGTTTTCCAGTTCTGTCTATCTGTGTGAAACGCTGACGTCATCAATGACACATTTTAACTCGTTTTTAACAAACTTTCCGATCAGGTGGAAGATTGAAATTTCGTAGGAATGTTTGATTCAGATTTAAAAACTAAATGACGGGAAAAATACGAAAATAGACCCGTGTTTGACTCCAGGACGGCAGTTTCCCTTTTCCGCAAGAAAACACGTAAAAAGCGACTTATTAAAAAGTAGGCTTTTATTCTTTTAGAAATTAAAATTAGAAAGACTTGACGTTCGATCCTTGAATTTGAACTATGTTTTAGGAAATTACTGAAGTTTCTTATTCTTCATCTTTTTTCGCCTACCGTTCTAAATCTCTCATATTAAACATTTACTTAACATATTTGGTAAAATATCAGCTTTTAAACGGGATGTTGCCTTGCCGACCACATCAATGCTAAACTTCGATAATCAATTGTTGTCTTAACCCGCATACGTGTAATATATACGAGTGCATAAATTGCCTTAAATTATCGCAGGAGTTTTCGCGAAATTAAGTAATCCTAATGGGACTGGGATTTAGTTTGGATTCTATTGTTTATCTAAACGACTATATAGATGCAGAGTAAGAGAGAGGGGGATGTGGGGAGGGATATAGGAAAGAAGGGGTATAGAATGGAAGGTACATAGAGAGTAAGGGAGGTATAGATTTAGAAAAGGACTGGAGGAAAGAGATAAAGAGGGAGACGGAGAAAAAGAAGAAGAGCTATGAATTGGGACAGGCGGGTATGAGAGAGGCGGGAGTTGGGAGAAAAGAGAGACAGAGAGAGAGGAAGGGAAGTAAACAGAGGGAGAGAGAGAGAAGGTAGGGGGAGGAAGGGAAGGAGAGAGAGATGGCGAAAGGGATGGAATATTATTATTTATTTATTATTTTTATATCATTTTTGACAAGGGGCTCATCATTCAGCATAACTTACTAATTTGTTATATCGAAATCAAATATATTTAGAATAGTTAATGGTTTCAGGCGTCACTTGGTGGAATTTCTTCATAATGTTAAATAAAGAGACTTCTTGTAATTCCACATAAATTTATTTCAAACGACCTAGGTTTCGTTGCAATGCAACATCGTCAGGTGAAAAATTCAGTTTAATGGAAGTTTTTATAAACAATTAGATGGCCTAGCAATGGGCTCTCCTTTGTCGCCACTACTTGCAGAAATTTTCATGGACAATTTTGAAAGTAATTTATTCTCTTCAGAGATTCCTATTTTCAAAAATGTTTTCTGTTGGTTTCTTTATGTCGATGATATATTTTGTGTGTTATGGGTCATCGAGGCAACTAGATATCTTCCTAAATTTCTTGAATTCTTTAAATAAAGCAATAAAATTTACATGTGAAACAGAAATCAACGGGTCCCTAAATTTCTGGACATTTCCATATCAAAGGTAAATAGAAGTTCAGATTTTGCCATTTTCAGGAAAGACACGTGCACAGACCAAATCAATCGCTTCAATTCAAGACGCCATTTCTCACAAAAAATTGCCGTATTTCATTCCACGCTTCATAGGCTATTGAACATTCCTTTGCCAGATTTCAACGTCAGGAAAGAACTTCAAATTATTAAACAAATAGCAGTCAACAACGGCAACCCTAAAAAATTAATTGACAGATTATACGAGAGGAAAGGATCCCAACTAGCCATGAAACAAATATACGGTAACATTCATGTCGACGATTTGAAACCACAATGGCAAAGACTATCATTTCTTGGTAATATATCCCTTAAAATTAACAGATTAATTCCCAAAAATAAAATTAGAGCCGCTTTTTGTAATAGGTCGAACTTAAAAAACATTTTATGCAATGCTAAAGACAAAATTAAACTCTTGAAAAAAGTGGAATTTACAAATTACAATGTGGAGATTGTACTGCCGTTTATATAGGACAAACGGGACAAAAATTTAAAGAGAGAATCAAAGAACATCATTCCTGCTTCATAAACAGTAAAACAACCTCTCTCTCTTCGCCAAACATCTATTAGAACATGGACACAACAGCGGCTTTATTCCCAAAATACTGCATTATGAAAGAAAGGGACCCAGGCTTGATATTCTGGAACAATTTGAAATTATACAGTGTGTGGCTTCAAAAAACTGTGGAGTTTTAAATGATATTTTTTATCCTTTTTATTCTACACTTCTCGATCTCCTACTAATCTAATTATTCCTACCAATTATCCCCATTGAGTTCTCATAATACAGGCTACTGCACATCACTAAGCTCAACCGGTTTCTCCCCCTCCCCTTCCCACGAACATACGTTCACTCCTTTCCTCCAATGGTGTTCGCTCCACAATTCATTACTTTACTCTCCCGAACTCGCCCTCCCCACCCACCCATTGTAGCTATTACTATAAATAGCTGCCGGCTTTGAATTTTTTCACCGGACGATGTTGCATTGCAACGAAACCTAGGTCGTTTGGAATAAATGTATGTGGAATTACAACAAGTCTCTTTATTTTACAATATGTTGAATACTTTTATCATAATCCCGTGATATTTGACGGGCAATTACGCTAGTTATATAATAATAAAAGGCGGTGTGTGTCTGTCTCTTTGTGTGTGTGTGTGTGTGTGTGTGTGGGGACAGCATTTCTCAAAAGTCAAGATACTTAGAGACTTATAACTTGGTACACATGCAAAAGAGACCTTGAGGATGTGCACCTCGGGGCCAGAATTTTTATTTCTCGGAGAGGGGGGGGGACCCATACAAAAATATACCCTGACTAGAAGCCCGTGTTTATTTTTGTAAAATTACACAAACTATTTAGAATATTCTTAGCAAAATAACAAATTTCAATCTATATTTCATTTGTTCATGATTGAACTATACTGTAAAGAATATGTGGGATGTCAGTACCTATAAATTGTCGTATATCTAAAAAAAATTGGTAATGTGTACTCCATTTCGGAGTAAACCGAGTTTCCAAATGCGTTCTTTGAGATTTCACAATGTTCTCAATATTTTTCGCTCAGATGAGTATTTAACGAGAAGCTAGTGAGGCACGTTGTAAAATACATGTAAGTCATTATGTAAAGTTTTTATTATTGTCTGACTTTGACCAAAATTGGAATACATAGACAGATTTGAATAAAACTACTTAATACCAAATTTAATCAAAATACGTCCTGCGGTTCCCTAGTTGAAACAAAGTAACTTTGTAAACTACTCGTACATGTAGGTCTTCATGTAAAGTGGTCGTAATTGATTTCCAATTTTAACCAAATTTCGAAAAGGTCGACCAATTTCAGCAAAACTCCCAAATACCAAATTTCATCAAAATACGTCCAACAGTTCACGAATTTTAACATGCGGACGGACGGACGGATGGACGGAGACGACCTCCCCTATATCCTTTCACTTCGTACAAAGAACGCATAATAATGATATAATATATCGCTTCTGATATTCATATATTCATTCATCGTTTAGCTCATTCGATGTTGTGATTGATTTTAGACAACGGTATTATTACCTTAGGAGAGCGGCAGCGAGTCACCATAGCAATTAAAGGGGAATATTGGTCACTTTTCTCTCTAGTACCTTGACTTTGAATGAAAATATTTGCGAAAATATGAGCATGAAAAATTCGAACCTATAAACCCGTGGCAAAGCCCAGGTTATTAGTTAGTACAAAATATGCGGAGGCTTCAAACGCGCATTCCTACGCTGCTTCACGCAAAAATTATACTATACATAAAATACTACTTCTGTGTGTTTGTCCTGGTCTAACTGTTTGTTGTAGCAACGACAAACCGTAGAAACCTAGATCATTCGCATAATATTTTAGCGTATTAATTGATGTATTTTGTGATTCGGAAAAATAAAATAGCAATTACAGCATCATTACTATTATTTGTTCATTAGCATTTTAGTATTTAACTTAATCCACTGATAAGTTTAAATTTAGTTAAACCTATTCTTTTTTATACTTACATATTCTTCCTTTCGTATCAATATTCCGCTTCTTTTTTTCCTATAAAACGCAGCATGTGAATGAAGGAAAATTAATAGTACAATATAAATTTTCTTTCTTTTTGAAGGAATGTAGGAGTTATTTAGGCTATTTGTTGTAGCAACGAAATTAAACGAACCCTAGAAACCTCTTTGTATAATTGATTGTCCTATTTTCACCTGGAAAATAAACGAGTGATTACATACAACATTTGAAATCGAATCGAATAATAAGATTGAGCTCATAAATTTGGATAATTACACAATTTTTGTTCCATTCATACTGACGGACTAAAATTCTAGTGATATTGATAATACAGATAAGAAACACTGGAATACCTTACACAAAACTGCCCAAAAAATCCTAAATCTCTGTAACTAAGTACATTCACCGAAACATAATGGGATTTTGCCAAACAAATGACCCACAGAGTCTTTTAAGAAGAATTCCGTAACATTTTTATCTTTGAATCATAGAAATCGGGTCGATTTGTGAACTGCGAAACGTAATGTAGAAAAGAGAGGAAGAAAGTGGTTATAGAAATAAAGGAAACACGAAACGTCAATGTGGGCGATATCGAGGGAAACGGGTAATGAATGTGGTACTACGGTCCTTAAGCATTCGTATTAAAATTTTTCACCACTGTCATTTGACAAAGAACCTCAAGTATCAAAAAGTATTATTTTCAAGTTTAGACCTCCCTATAAAGGGAATTTATCCTCACTAGCGTGAGGGGCGGAGGAATTCCTCCGAACTTCCCGTCCGCCATCTTTTGATGGTGCCCTCTCTGAGAGGCGTTGGAATGTTTCACCGCTTGGATTTCGAACGAGATCAGCGTCGAAGAGACTCCTTCGGCGAACAATGGAAACCTCTTTCGACCCGCGCGTTTCCTTCGACCCCGACCTCTTGCGGAGGCCTAGGGTGATTTTCGACCGAGCGAAAGGGCCCACAAAAAGGCCTCTATGCAGCGGATGCGGACTTTCGAGGAGACGCCCTCCTGTGCATTGCAGAAAAAAATCGTCGCGCTGGAGTTCGTGTCCTCCGATGGCGCGGTCGTTCCAATTCTCCCTTCCCCTCCCTTCATATCTCTCCGTCCTCTCTCGTCACTTCGCTTTCCACACTCTTCGAACCGATGGCATAACCTTGGGGAAAGAAAAGGGTGGCGCCAAGGGACGGGCGAAGCTGCACCCCAGCGCCTCGTTTGTTGGTGACCCAGTGAAGGAGCATAAAAGCAAACCATGCGTCTCTGGTGTTTGTGACTGTATGTGTGTGTGGAAGAGAAATGGAAAGGTGAAACGGAAATGGCGGAATGTCTCTTTGGACTCTTATAAATGTATGTGTGTGCATGTGCACACGCACGCACGCACGCACATGCACACACACACACACACACATATATATATATACACACACACATATTTACCTCTTTGATCTCCTTCAGTTAATTCAACTCAAATTTCTTATACAATAGGACCAGTGGATTATTATCTGTAGGCTTGTATGTTCGCCGTGTAAGTACAGAAGTTTTCACAAACAAACACGAGGAAAACGTATGCGTACTCATCACGATCCTCTGCAGAATAAAAGTGGGTGGTAATTTTAATTCACTTTAATTCTGCACAACAAATTTAATTTAAGTTGAGGGCAGAAAAATTTATTTTCCACTTTTGAGTGCACATAAAATTGTGTATACTGAAAAACATTTTTAAAAAATACTTTATTTATAATCAATTACAATTTATTATTGTTATTTTTGTACTGCAGTTACTTTTAATCCTATACAAATGCTACGTCCTCTTCCTCTTTCTCAAGTTCTTCTAATTCCCATTCTCTTTTCCTTTCCCCCTTTAATTACTTAATAGATTCAGTAAATAAGTTATACCCATATATAAATGTCTGACCAGTGTTAAAGCACTAAATTGGTGCATTTATTATGAGGCTAAGAATAGAATTCAACAATTGGGACAACAGTTATCCAATATAAACAAAAAGCGTGAAAAATCGTAATAAAACGTAATTTTTGGAAATCAACGAATGAGATTTAAATTCTTCTCTTCGCATAACTAATGTAAGTTAAATACCTCATCCTTGAAATATTTTAAAATGTAAACGACAAAGGTCTGCATGTCAAGGAATGGCTTTATTGCGTGATTCATATATGAGATGCGAATTTATAACTCCGGTTAATTATAAGATGCACTACAAAAAACTATGGAAATAATTATTAAAATAGTTAATTATCAAAAATTTAAATGGGAAGTTAACTGAAAAGAAATTAATGAAAAACAAGATTTTCATTATAAATAATTCCGGCGCCTTCTCTCTCTCGTACCAAAGCATTCAAACAGCTTTCCTTACGCATATAGTATAAGGGCAATACAATGCCGAGGTTTAACAATAACACGGTCGGAAAGACAACATATCCTTAAAAAGCTTAATATTTTTCCTATAAATGTAATTTAAACGCATAACTTGAGCGATTTAGAACCGAAGGTAGAAGTCGACGATAAGAATAAGAATCTGTTTATTTTTCTTTAAAATGGTCCCCGTCTAAAGATCCTAGGTCAATTACTTTTAGTTTAATTTTGCAAAAGAACAAAGCCTACAAGTGAAAAAAGGTATTCCTATGTGCTCTGTTCTCTTATGGGGATTTCTATAGAGCGTTCCGGTGGAACAGTGGACGGACGGACGGACAGAATAAGGATATCTTCTATATATTAAAAACTAGATGCAACCAATTGCATCGCTACCACACTCGGTCCTTTATCCGCCGACTATTCTACTTCATTGTACTCCAGCAGCCTAAGTTCAATCGTTGCATGTATACGATTGCTAGGCACTTTTTCTTCTCTTTCGGTGTATCGAACCCAGGTGCGGATCTATATATGGGCTAATTGGGCTATAGTCCAAAGCCCCGGTTGTGTAAGGGCTCCAAGACACTTTTTTATTTCTGTCTTGCCTGCGATACATACAATTCTAATTTGAAATGAAAAAGTTCTCTATATTTTGGTACCGTTCATTAAATACTCTAATTTTTCTTAGTATGTTAAACCAGAATTATTAAATTACTTTTCAAATAATTCCGCCTTATTACATGCCAAGCCAGTCAATTTAAATTTGGGATCCGCGATTTGATAGTGTTTTTGGGGGAAATATTAAAGAGATATAATTGTGTTAGCAAAGATTGGCAGAAATCTGGCTTAGATTTAAATCAGGATTTTGCGAAACTATCCTCATTAAATATAATGATTCAAAATATTCCATCAAATTCAGCAGAAAAATTAATAGAAAATGAAAAATTTGCTAAAAGTATGCGTCATGAAATAAACGACCAATATATCGATACGATAAAAAGAATTATGACAAAAATAATTTTCAGATGGAGGGACTGACAACAAAAAAATAACAGAAAGGGATAAATTTCGCGTTGGAACATTAAATATCGTTCTTGACACATTAATTACTGAATCAAACATAAGAGTAAGCGTATACCAAAATTTAGGAATGAGATAAAGTTTTTATATTTTAGATGTAAGCAAAGACATCGAAGATACGGAATGTGTAAATATAATGTTACATCAATTCTCGGAGGATTTGCAACAAAATTTAAAAATAATATATACATTTTAAGGAATTTCTAAAGGACAAAATTAAATGAAAATGGAAGTGTTGGCCTAGGATGCTCTGATATTTACAGAATAATATTTGATAAGAAATTAATGGAAATTTTTCCTAATATTTATACTGTCTTGAAAATATATTTAACATTGCCTATAACCAATTGTGCGGCGGAAAGGTAATTTTCAAAAATGGATTATATTAAAAATAAATATAAATCTATAGTATAGAGCGAAAGATTAAATTGCTTATGTTTATTATCAACGGAGAATGATATAACTAAGTCATAACATACGAATATACTATAAACAAGTTGGCATGTACACGGGTTTCCCATGTACATGCTTTTCGACAAATTCATCTTAGTGTAATCGTATACTCATGTATTTACTTTGAAATCAGAAAATTATTTTTCCTTATATAGTGGTGGCCCTGCTTTTTTGATCCATTCTAAACATATTCATTTCGTTTTCCCATTCTACACTCGCCCTACAAACGAATTAAAAAAAAAATCCATACAACTAATACCTTCCAAATTCATAGTTAGAGAAAATTCTAACGTTGATATTGTGGTGGCCCTGTTTAGTGGGCCAGGTTTAAATATGATATTTTGGTTATTTATTCATATGAAGATTATATGTGCCATATTTGGTTAAAAATCATGAAGTCAGTTCTCTAGAAATACGTGTAAAAATACTATTTTACTTTTTACTGTGGTATCCCTGCACTTTAGCTCCGCTTTAAACTTTTGATTTCCTTATGTTATATTATACAAATCATACATAGAATTTAGTTGAAATCCGTCCTGCGAATTCCTTACAAATCCATAATTACTGAAAGAGTTCAATTTGTAATTGTGGCACCGCTGTTCGGCTAGTTCGGTTTAAGTATGTTAATATGGTTTTGTATACATGTGTATATCATAAGTATTAAATTTGGTTAAAATTTATTTGGGCAGTTCAACACAAATACGTGTAAAAGATTATTTTGAATTCCTTGTTTACTAAAAATCTTGATTTGGTTTTTTGCATGCCTCCTTCATACAAAATTTCGTTGAAATCGGTTGGGCCAATTCCTTCCCAATTCAAAATTACCAAATAGTTTAACTTTGCAACTGCGGTACCCCTGCTTTGTAGATTTGGCTCAAATATGCCATTTTGGACATTATTTTATGTGAGTATTCTGCGTACCAAATTTGGTTGAAATCGGTTCAGCCAATTCTTCCCTGATATATCCGTACGGACGGACGGACGGACGGATGGAAATCACGAAGATAATAGTGCTTTTCAGCAATGACGGAAATCACCAAAACTATTGTAATATAAATGGTGAGAAGGATGATATAATGTAAAAAAATTGATAATTATATAAATATATTTTTTTTTAATTGTTCCTAAAAAGTTCCTATTTTATAAATTATAATTGTTTTTTTTAATGTAAGAAAAAGCTGAATGCAATTGAATATTTCATTGTTTTGTGATAATATACATAACAAATATATAAAATATGCTCTTTTTATTACTATTCTTATCACTTATTATTATTAGTTATTGATATTTTATTATGTTGATGTTGAGGGTATCGAATGAAAACCATCCCAGGGTTTCGTAAATCCACCTTCCGCCTCTGATCAGACCCTCCGCCAGCATTCACATAATAGATTAGGACTATCAAAAATTTCGTTCTTTTACATAATATAACATCAGTGCTATCAAGCCATTCAGGCATACCTCATATTTGTTGTGAAAATATATATTTGGCCACTTTAAGATCTTTAGCTACCTACGATTTGCAAACTTAAGTGCGAAATATTTCAGGCGTGAGTTAATGCAACGAGTAAGATTAGGAACGAATTAGAAATGTCTCCATGTCATAAAAATGTCCCTAAACATGAGTGAAAGTTAACAATCAATGTTTATAGAATCGCATTATTAAATTAAGTACAGGCTCGGTACCAGCAGTGGTGTTCGTATATTGGGCGTCAGTTCCGCTGGGTTAATTGCATAAAATGTAGTAAATAGGGATTTGAGGAAGTCTCCTCATCCGTAGTTTATCTCTTGGTAGCCTCTGTGTAGTGATTACATTCCGTCAACGTCGTCATATAGATAAGAACTGAAAAGGATTAATTAGATTTTGATGATGAATTCTCTCGTTTTTGAAGCGTTTTGAAAGTTAGTTTTTTATATTTGTTTGGACAGTATTGTTACGACACAAAATGCGCCATCTTCATGACGTACGAGGAGAAGGTGACCGGTTTTTTCACTCATGAGGCACGTGACGAACTTTAAATGTCTCGGATTGCTCCATTAAGCCTGTATGCCGAGACTACAGCAAGCAACGGGAGTGTTTTACAAGGGCGGAATCACTCGATAGCTGAAGGCGATCTTTCTGGAGGATATAATTGGCATACACGACTATCGCACTTTGCATTTAAGCTATACAACGATTTTCTTAGAAATCAAACTTAACGCTGGTCTTACATTTTTTAAACGAATAAATTTCTTTCTGATTTTGACATTTTGTTCTCTTGAATATTATTATCTTATCCATACCGAGGAGACATGAAAGATTTATTCCTCGTCCTGATATTCTACCCGAGTTCGTCCCGTCTATCCATTGGCTATTTACACCTTAATCTTATACATGACAAAGAGATGATAAAAGCGATCATGAGTTTTCATTGCTGGTGAAAACGCTGCGGTATATAATAAAATATTTTGGGCCACTTAGCGCCGAAAAATCCTATTCATGCTCCTTCTGTTGAAAGTGCTCATTTCAATACATGATGTGCATAAAAATCCATAAGGCGGCTTATATGGCGTTGAGAAAGGAGAGAATTGCTACATTATTCCGGTTTCCTTATTTTGAGATAAGAAGAAGGAGAAAGAGATAAGGAAAGAGAGAGTTCATTCAAAAAAGACTCATCGACTACTTTGGCAGAGGAAGACAGGGTCAAACGACGCTTGAGTGAAACCGTGAAAGAGCTAGACTTTCGCCAAACCCTTCAAACTCTCCTCCCCTCACTTATCCATCCAAATACGGCCTCCTCTTATCCACATCCCTCTTCCGATCCCCCAAAAATCCAGCTCGCGTTTATTGCTCCCGAGAGGGCGATACACACCCTCAACCGTCATGGCAACCCCTTCGACTTCATCGCGTAGAATCCCGCGAAACGGAACGCGAATGATAATCAAACGGTTACGATCCTCGGGACGATCCTCTTTCTATGCCTTTCTCCTTCGATTGCCTTCCTCCCCAACCCCCTCGAATAAGCGGAAGAGTGTCTTTCCCTCCCCCTTATCTCTCTCTCTCTCTCTACACTCCGGGGAAAGCTTAGATAAGTCCCTTTTTAAAAAGACACCGAGAATGGCTGAGAGGATGCGTTTCTTAACCCCTTTGGGAAAGCTGTCAGGAAATGGTGAAGATACAAGCTAGGCTATTTCAAATGATCGATTCTATACCTATCTTTCGTTCGATGCTTGGCAGGGTGAACTACGGATTTGGCGGGAAAAGGCGAGAGGTGGGAGGTTGAGAAATAGACAGGCGCGCGCTTAAATGTACTCGCGATTGAGTTGGAACTTCCAGGTATTACCTCCACTAACATAAATCTTCATTGTTCCAACGAATGTTGTTTATAGGGTAGAATGAGCCAATCGGTTGTGTTATTGGTTGGAACGATCTATCTGTCAACTTGTTTCTTACCTCGCTGGTTTAGCGAGAAATCGAGGGATAGAAGTGCACGCCCTTTGCCCGAGGCTGTTTTCGGAGTTATTATTTTAAGAATAGTTGCGTTGATGGAAGAATTTAACCTATTAAAGTATATTAACTGGATGTTGTAAACACTTTGTCTTTACTTTTTTCACGCAAAAATTGGCAAATAAAAATGTCCTTAAAATATCAACCAAATCGTCATGACAAGATAAAGATATTTCAATACAGTATAGATTTAAGTTCGACGTGCACATAACCCGCCCCAATTAGAAATATCAACGTATATATTGGCTCATAATCTGAATTTGTGATATTTGATGATAAGCTTTTGAAGAATAACGATTGAGAGCTGAAACACCTATGCCCCCGATTGAATTCAAATCTCCGGCACTTTTGTTGTAAGGTCGAAAATTTATCTCTCTACCAATATAGCGAGTACATTAGTCCTCTATTATAAAAATATTTGAATTTTGTTGTTTCTTAATTTTATACATGACCTTTCCAAATCGATTCTGTAGTACCAACATATTGAACAGTTATATCTTTATTTTGGATCGAATTCGATTAAACAGTGATAACATACTTTACTACTTAGTTAGCCAAAATCATAAAGATTACTCCGTCTATAAGTTTGAAATAAGGTCTAAATAATGAAGACAGGCATTGGATTTGAATTCAAATTTAAGTAGTTTATACAGTAGCCAGAATAGAATACAAACAAAATGTCATCGCGTCGATATTCTCTCTCGCACCGCGCATTGTTTGCATCATCTGTTTTAAAGATAAAGGCATGGCGGAGAGGGAGAAAGGGAGTCGCCAATGATTCAGACTCGATAAAAAATGCAAAAAAATGAAGAGCACGAGATGGCTGACCGAAATACCTACTCTGACGCCCAGTAGAAAAAACGGTGGAAAATATCATCCCGTTGGAATTTGTGAGGTGGCGAGGAAAAGTTGAGAAATATGGGGCGGAAGTGAATGCCCACAAGTTGGAAGAAAAACGGGGGTAGGGTAGTTTAAATTTGGCAGATATAGGGCGGGAAACGGAAGGGATAGCAAAAGGGAGAGAAATGAGGGAGATTTGGAGGGAGGCAAATGACGGAGGGAGGAAACAGGGATATGGTCTGCGAGGATGCGGCGAGATAAAGGAAGAGATGCTGGTTTGGGGAGGTGCAGATTTGGCGGAGAGGAGAGAGAGGGGGGCGGAGTCGTGGCAGTATCGGAGAGGCGCCGATGCGCGAAGCGGAGGTGATACACGTGAAGTTCGGCGGTTAGGCGATCAAAGGGGCAGCGAGTGCAGCCAACCCAACGACGAAAGCGGCTCGGGAGACATCAATAGCGCCCGAGGCGAGAGAGTGCTGAGAAATGGAGAAGCTACGATAATAAAAGGGAGTTCGGAATAAAGTACGGCAGAACCAGTTAACGGCAAGTTGGAGAGAGTTTTGATATGAGACTATCTCTCTTTCTAAAGCTCGCACTTTCCGCTTCGCTTTCCACCTCTCGTTCTTTTGACGCGATTGCCAAAAGGCAGAGAGAGAGAGAAACGGTTCGCGTGAAAACGACCTAGTTTTCGATACATGTTTTACAGTGAAGGAAGAAGATCACTCGAAAAGCGGACTTCGCCAGGTTCGACGAGGGGTGCGCTTCAAATCGCGTCTATGCATTTCGGTCATAAATGGTTAGGTTATGCAGTCTTTACTTCGATGTCCATAAAAATAAATCAATGGACAGTCTTGGAATGTTCAGCGCGTAAAACCCAGTAGCATAAGCGTAGTTTGTCTATGTTATCTATTCAGTAATAATTTTCTAAGCTTAAATAAAATTTCTGAATAGGATGTTTTAGGAATCAGAAAAGCGTGGGAAAATAAATTTGCCATCCCAAAAATAATTACGAAATTTCACTGAGATAGATGCTACCCGTCTTTTAGTCATCACATAAAGTAGGAGTAAGAGAGGTCGAAGAGTTGATTCCGGAGAATTAAATCGTCCGTAAAAACAGTACTTTCACAATTGATTGAATGTATTTTATATTTTAAATATATTAAAAAACGACTACCACCTTCGAAAATAAACCTATTTAAACCGTTGCCTCAATGGTTTTAATCGGCTTATTTTCGAGTTTTATTTGTGCTGCTACCTCCTATGGGGCGGAAATGCTGAACAAATGAGAAGCGATTTCACTATAGGAAAGAGGAGCAGTCTGGGGAAAGAATCACAGGTGTATACGGGAAAGCAATTAAAAGGGGTGTAGAGGATATTTTGAGAGAGGAAGAGGACGGCGGAAGGGCAAGAAGTACTTGTCTTTTGTCTGTATGTGAGAATACGAATGCGTTATTGGAGAGAAAGCGCGTGAGAGCTACTTCTCTCCTCCAGAGTGGTTTGGGACCGTTATAAAGGATACTTACTTCTCTTATCCCGATATGCTTCATAAGCAATTATTCATAATTTACGATTATTTAAACTTTGATTGGCGATTCGTCTTACCAGTAGAATTGTCCTTGGTGTAGAAGGAGCTGAGAGCCTATTTTTTAGACAGCGTATTTATTTATAATGAGTGAAAACTGCAATTTATCAATACATATTATATTAAATAACATGATTTATTTCTTTAAAAATTAGTAAATAAATTCCCCTTTTTCCTTAACCACAAAGTTCTGTCAAGAGAAAATATTACTTTGCAATGCTTTCTCTTCACAAAAATGTTAGTAAACAGTTTAAAAAAATATTAATGGACTAGGAATGAGAAGCAAATTAAATACATTTCTTATTAAATCAATATAGACAACGTAGATTTAAGTTAAAAATACGTAGTAACTTTTCTTATCACGAAAACTTTACACAAATTTTTTATATAGGTATATACTAGATGAAATAGCTCGTTTAAAACGGGCTTTGTAATAAAACTAATGACCGAGATATAGATTGTCTTACGGGAGATTGAAACCACCCTCTGAAGTCGAACCCAGGACCTTTATTGAAA
The DNA here is from genome assembly GCA_028673005.1 of Tanypteryx hageni. Lineage (NCBI taxonomy): Eukaryota > Metazoa > Arthropoda > Insecta > Odonata > Petaluridae > Tanypteryx > Tanypteryx hageni. Next base: position 256,621,089 of record CM054112.1, on the reverse strand, counting down.
TTTTTTATGTCATTCGCTATTGGTACGTGATCGTAGCAATCCTACCAAATTTGATTCCGTGGATTAAGTATTAAATTTAAGGCAATTTCCATTCTTGGTCCTTTTCTCTCTTCCTCTCCAATCCTCCTTCCTCCCTCCCCCTCTCTCTTTCTCTGGAAAAATATATTCCCTAATCTCAATCTCGCCCTAATAAAGATCATTATCTATCTCTACCTCTACCTTTTTCTGAGTCTCCGTCTTCTGTCTCCCTCCTCTCTCTCTGGCTCCTCTCTCGCTCACTCTCCCCGTATCTCTTCTTCTTTCTTCCTCTCTCTCCTATTAAATCATTCAAAGCTCACTTTCCTTACGCATATAGTATAAGGGTTGAGACGACAATACAATCTCGAGGTTTAACAATGACACGGTCGGCAAGGCAACATATCGTTAAAAAGCTTAAAATTTTCCAATAAATATGGTTTAAACGTAGAAATTGAGCAATTTTGTATCATAAGCAAAATGTGACGATTAGAATAAGAAAAGTTATTTATTTTTCTTTAAAGCGGTCTAGATCCGAAGATCGTACGTCAATTCTTTTTAATTTTAATTTGCAAAAGAGTAAAGGCTTTCACGTCGAAAAATCGATGTTTACGTGTTATCTTATGGTAAATTAAAATCACCCTCTGGAGTGGAACTTTTTGGAATTTTTTTTATATCATTCGCGACTGATACGTCATCAATCTAATCCTATAAAATTTATTTAAACTGGCTGAAGAAACAATTGAGATATTGAGCGTAATGTACATAATGACAATGTGACCAAGAGAATTAGCATTTTATAGTAATTAGATAGGATATATGATATAGGATATGTTATATGTAACCTAAGGTACTTCTAGAAGTGTTAAAATTTGGTATGGATATAGGTCATTGGTTAGAATCCCTGAAAAAAGCTGAAATTATAGAAAATGTTATAATTAAGGAGTGTTATTGACCCCAATGTCCAATTTTAACACCCATAAGAAAAGCATCGAAAACGGTGCAGGGCTATATAAAATTGCTTTTTTAAATTATTTACAATTAAGATACATAGTCACAACATGCACCATACCGTGAATGAAAAAATCAAGTTTATTTTACTTGCAGAGAAAATTCAAATTCATTGTGAATTTGCGTAAATATTTGATTTGAATTATAAAACTATGGTAAGTTTTTCGGTTTTCAACAATAAAAAATATTAACTGCCATAGCAATGACACAAATGCCTCTCAATGGGTATGTATTTTCCATACTTTAAAAGCATTGTTTTAATGTTTTGATTGCATTATAATCCATTTCATTTCAGTCAACGATATATCATTGTATATAGACGTTCCTTACAAAGGAGGATGTAACATATAGGAGGATACTAATGTTTAGGCACTTCCAGATGAGCTGAAGATTCGAAATTTTTTCCAAAAATAGGATTTTGTGCAAAACGGACTAGAAAAAACGAAAATCTTCAAAAAGTTTAACAATGCGGCCTCTAAAAATTCGCAATTGTTTAAACAAATTTTCAAGGTTTATGTACTTCAGAATGTGCTACGGAGTTGATATTTTTTAGAAGTAGGATTTGTAAAAAAAGGAAATTAGGATTATAGAAATTTTGATATTTTAATTTGTGTTGCCATTAAAAATTCTAAAAATTTAAACAAATAGATAACTGCTTAGGTGAGCTAGGAAGCTGAAATTTTCAAGTTATTTACAGAGTAGTGCATTTGCACAAATTAACATTTGAATATCTCCATAAATATATCGCGGCGGCCGTTAAAAATGTTTAATAGATAAACAATTAGAAAAATATTATTTCAATACTAGAAGTGCTACAACTTTACTTACTCGTATATATTATGAAGTGATAATTTTAAATTAATTTTTTATCCTGAAACGTACTAAAATGCACGGGTAATCCTAACACAAAAAATATCCTAATTTTTACATCAATTTTAGTATAACATATAGGCTACTAGCTGAAAAGTCCGATTTCGCTCGGGAAAGAGAGTTATTTTAAATAGCAAACAATTTTTATAATTTATTATTTTTATTGGTATATAACTTTTGATGTCATATTACAATAAAAATAATACAATGTATTTTGAAATTTACTTACTTTTGCTGTTGGGTACCCCAGATTTTGAATTGCTGGTTCGGGGCGGAGCCCCCACAAAATAAGATCCAAACTATACTAAACGTTCCCCATTCCTTAATTATGCAAGCGGTGTTTACATTAGCATTTACAATTTTATGCGTTTTATTGTTAAGTTTTACCATTAATATAATTACGCATTGACGTCTTACTTAATATTCACATGGATAGATGCACCGAAGCCTTTAGAGCAGTAAAAATTGTGGATTTGGTGATTACTATTAGCCAAAATGTAAACAATATCTTGGTTACCCAACAAATTTAAGTAGATGTATCTATTTATGCTGCGATAAATCTTTCAATGTTAATGGTAAAATACAACAATGTTCTAATCAGTGGCGTACTGGAAAATCTGTGGGCCCTCCCACAGCAAATAGTACTAGGCCCCCTATGTAAATCTGAAATATTTTCCAATCTGAATTACTCATCATTGCCTGTATAGTAATGAAGAACCCCCCTCCCTCACAAAAACGCTACTAATATTTTGAAAATCCTGAAATTATCAATAATTATAGTAATAAGTTTGTTTATTTTATTAACTTTAATTCATTTAGAGAAATGGGTTCAAAATATTATATTATGTCTAACAATCTTTATAATGCCATAAAGACAAGAAAAATAAGTCGTCACTACTCTATGACATTAAGTATGCTCAGGGGCGGTGCTAAACATTTCAGCGCCCTAGGCAAACTTTTATTTTGGCGACCCTATCCAATGCTAATTTTTTCTAATAATCTCAGTAAAAATAAAACTTTCTTCGGTAATTACACATGTCCAACGAAAAATACATGTATATGTATATAGAGTAAACATTATAAAAGATGAATTTTCGTTTTTTGTTACGTAGAATAATTTACAAATTTGCTATAATTTATTTATTTTTACAAGGATTTTTAGTAACTCAAATTTATATGGCTATTAAGTTAACTATGCTAACCTAGCTAATCAAAATTTTAGCCGCCGGAGTCAATCTTTTCTTTATCTCAACGTTGTGCGCGGGTTATGTACCTCGGGCTGCAATCAGCTTGGTTTTGAAAGAGCTTCAGGTAGTCCTCTCTAGGACTCACCATGTCTTCCGTAGCATTCATAATTCGTTTCATTTCTTTACTCTCTCGTCTAAACATTTTTGAAGAGCTGACACTAGCTGCTTACATTATTCTCCATCCATTTCTCAACCGCTATTTATTTTATTGATTTTTCCACCATTTAGACGTTATATGATTTGGAAATGGTATTTGTTTATTTTACGTAATTTAACGCATGGATTTCGGCTCTCTTTAGCGCCCCTAGGCATTTGCCTACTTTGTTACCCGCTTGCGCCACCCCTGAGTATGCTAATTAACTTACGCCGGTGGAGCAGTGGTTAAAACACTCCACAATGGTTTCAAATATTGTTGGTTTGATTCCCGGCCGAGGTCTATGATATTTTATGGTTAAAAAATATGACAAGCATTCTTTGGCGAGGAAGTGAAGCCGTCGATCCTTGTATTTTACGATGTCGGTACACTTCAAAGGACCCCATTTCATCTGGGACATTAGGTAGCTAAGCCACTGGCACCTTTAAATAACTCCCCTTAGGGGGAAGGGGAGTATGAACAATGCTTACCTAAGATTTATTATCTAAGAATTTTTTTACTTTTTACGTGCGATTTACGTGTCACGACAGCTCGTTTACAGCAAGCCTCCGCCTGCTTGTTACCCGCATTTCGCCCGACATTAGAATTCTTTTCACCGTATTTAACTGATTTATTAGTAATTATAACTTTATCTTGTTTAATCTGATAGATTTTTCCTCATTGTACTTTAAAGAACATTAAAATGCATTGCAGCGCTATAAAAAGAATTTAGAAAGTATTGTCATGCATAACTATGCATTTTATAATTTTTATTAAAAAGGAGGGTACAACGAATTGGGAGAGGGTTATCGAAATGCTAACGGTTGCTGGCATGGAGGGACGAGAGGGTCAAAAATAATTAAACACTTTCTGTCGTAATACATAAACCGTCCCCTAGTGAATAAATACGATCTGTAAAGTTCTATGTGCCATCAGGGGCGGCTCATGGTGTCGAACACGTCAACCAAAATCTACCTATTTACCTATATATGAAAACATAAACTTTCTGATTAAGATATTGGAAGCCTAAAGTACTGACTACTGAACCAACCGGCAATTGAAGTCAAGTCCTCATCCTTTAGAGCCTGAACAGTGGAAGCAGACCTCATGCTTCACTTAACAAGTAAATACACACAATATACAAATAAGCACAATAATCTTCCCTAGATATATATAATATTTAAGAAATGTTGACACATGAGAAAATACATTGGCTTAAGAGCGAGAGACGTCAGAAGGCATGTAATCGTAGCCTATAACATGCACTGGTTTTCATGCCGAAAAATGCCTCTCCTGAGCGTTATAAAGCCGTTTTGTAGAAGACGCAATTATATTTTTGGGATCCTAAAGCGGGCGTCAGACGCCTTAGGCCGAGTCCTAATTGGCAGCGTTGCTGTGCTATGCTATGCTGTGCGAAGCTGAGCTGAGCTGAACTTCGGGTCTGTCCTAATACACCGCGAAGCTACGCTGTTCCAAGCTGATATGTCAATATCCGCAGCCAATAAGAGCCCCCATCAGAAGTCACGTGGCATCATTCTTGCGCTAGGCATAAAGCGCAAACACGAAGATGCCACGGAGATATAATGTTTCATTCAATGAGATAATTGCCGCCGATGAAGGCAAGTCGTTGTTCCTATTCGAAAATAGTGACCTTAGGTTTTTACTTATGGATGAGGCGAGGAGTTCCATGCAGGAGGAGATTAATTTAGGGGAATTTCATCATCAAATAGGTGGAATATAAAGCATAACGAGACAATGATGGAACGACAGAGAGATACGAAGCAGTAGTATTACAAGCTTTGATAATTATAAATTGTGTGATAATCTATTTTTAATTAAACAAATTTTCAGTAGTGTACTTGTAAACTTAAACAATATCTTGAGGCTCATTATTGTGTCAAGCGACCCGCTTTTTATGATTTTATTATCGCATGCGGGCCGCCATGTGCTTTTAAAATGATCCATTTCGCCCCCATACAATTTGAGTTGGGGACTACTGGTCTAGCGCATCAATCATGATAAATGAAGAAAATGAGGAAAGGATGGGAGAAAAGAAAAGAAAGTAGTTTGTAAGAGCGAGAGGGCGAAAAAGGAGAGAGGGAGGGAAAGAGGAGATGGAGGAGAGGAGAGGGATGAAGCAGGGCTAAAGAAGGCACCCAATTTGAAGACTTTGCGAGGTAGACGTATGTACGATGGGTCAGAAATAGATGGGGCTGCCACGGAGGCCACGCGCGCGCGCGAGTCTTAGGAAACGGCAGGGACGTGGGGGCCATCAATATCCCCTGGAAGGAGGAGAAGGGGGAAAGTGTCGACGGGAACCCGAGCCGCGATGCCCAAGCACGCCCAACTCCGCGTGTGCTGAAGAGGAGGAGGAGGAAGGGGCAGGCGGGTGGAGAGGGAGTCAAGAGGGTGGGGGAGTGAGGGGTTGGGATGTAGAGGGGATTAATGGGTGGGAGAAGAGGAAATTCGAAGGTGGTGGAAGGGGGAGGGGGCGGTGTGCAAAAGGGACGGGCAGGCGACAAAGCGGAGATTGATGACGCGTGTGGGAGGGTGGGCTCGGAGGGGCAAAGGTCGACTCTGGAATCGCACTCTGGAAAGAAAGAGGAGCCCTAAGGAGAAGGGAACAGTGGCGGCAGCAGATCACCGAAAGGACGGGCGGAGGAAGGTCAGGTCGGGTTAGGTGCGAAAGGTGCGATGCTCGAGTCATGCGGGTTCGGGTTTTAAAGACTCCGGTTTGTGCGGGCAGGGAGAGGGAGAGAGAGGGGGAGAGAGAGAGAGAGAGAGGGAGAGAGAGAGGGAGAGAGAGAGAGGGAGAGAGAGAAGGAGGGAGAGAGAGAGAGAGGGAGAGAGAGAGAGGAGAGAGAGGGGGAGAGAGAGAGAGGAGAGAGAGGGGGAGAGAGAGAGAGGGATAGATAGATAGATAATCGTCTTTATTCGAGCGAAATTTAGAGGGGGAGAGAGAGAGAGGGAGAGAGAGGGAAAGGGAGGGAGAGGGGGTGAGAAGGGGAGAGAGAGGGAGAGGGAGAGAGAGGGGGGGAGTGAGAGAGAGGGTGAGAGAGAGAGGTGGAGAGGGAGATAGGGAGAGAGGCGTTGAGTCGAATTGGGTCAGCGCGGAAGCAGTCGTTCCGAAGCGAACCGTCAGATCACGTGCATACATGCGTATGGAATGAATGGAATAACGTTTCGGAGGACTTCTTGAAAGCGCGCGGTTGAAAATCCTCGAGCAGCCATTGTAATATTCATCAGATTTTTTTGAACGTCTGCCTTTTCAGAAAGGGGGCCTTAATAAAGGAAGAGCGAAACTCAATTATGAATAATGGATTTGAAGGAGCTTTAGGATTCGAAGATGAGGTGGGACGGAGGAATGGGGCTCGCGATATGCAACTCACTTGAAAAGCCTCGGAGCGCTGTGAATAATGTTTTTCGAGAGGAAGTTTTTGGTCTTTCGTTTTTTTTTAATCTTTCGAGTTCGAAAGAGCGAGCGAGAAAGACTGCGAGGCGGGAGGGGGTGGGGGTGGATCCAATGAAGGATGACTCGAGAGGCGACGGGTTCGCGGAACAAAAAAGCATCGAAAACTTAATCATGCTGATGGAAGGTGTGATAATTGGCATTTAGCTGAAGTTTTTTCTCGTCCCACGAGCGTAGCCGAGTTTAATTCTTCGAAAGAGTTTCGAAATTGATTGCAAAACATACGAAGTGTAACTTTATTCATTGGCTTTCTCAATTACATTTAATTAAGGCTGAAGGGAGATAAAGGACGAATAATGTTATTACATTTATCTTAATCAGTCGGAATTTATTATGAATTTTCTAAGAATATTCATAAAATAATCGGCTTCGTAGAACTTCATCTTTGTTGTTGAATGATACAATTCTCTTAACGTCTTCATTTACATTTAGACGAAAAATGTCTGCGAAATAAATTTTTTATGATCAAATCACTTTGTTACTTTATTATAAAATGTCTAATAAAATAGAAATATTGATCGCTTTATTTTCCTTTTGTCGTAAAAAAGAACGGCTGAGCTGCACTTCTCGTAGTTGGATACCCTGAATTTTCGGTGGAATTTAATTGTTTATGGTAAAGGAACGCAAAATAGATTCGCTCTCAACGCATTTAAATTTAAATATGGAAGGTAAAAATACGAGTAAACTCTTCATTTATTAAAGATTATATTAAACTCCTCCACTCCCCATTTAAAATTTAATTTTCTTTCTTTGGTGCGTTTCCCACACTTCAACTATGTTGAACCAGTCTTTCAAAATGTTTCAACGAACTTTCCTTGAGCTTTTAACTATATCGCGAGTTTTTCGCACGCCCTTCCTCCAAACGAATTTTTCTTTCGGCTGTTTTCTCGGATGCCTATTTGTTTCTTCCACTGCTATCAAATCTTTATTTACCAACTTTTATGTTAGCCTGGCTTCATTCGTATGCAATTATTTCGCGTAACCTAAAAATTCAGTCAGCATGTAACAAGGTTTCATTTTTTAAAATTGAACGAAATCGAGATACGAAGTTGGAATGGATAAAATTAAAACAGAACTTATGATGCCTACTTTCCATTTAATCGTTTATTTAATACTTATATTGACTTTAATAGCTTTAAAGTCATCGCGGATATGTAGCTATTTGTATTCCCAAATTTCGTAATTTAGCGTTATAAAATACTACAAATATATTTGAACGGAATATTAAATAAATCATGCGTATTTGTGCGGCAAAAATAACGCGTGTGCGTATTAAGGTGCTTTTACACTGTGCGAGCACGAGTGAACGAACGTTCGTTCGTTCGCTCGCGCTCGTAGAAGGAGCGTTTACACTAAGCGAGCATTACTGCGAACGAATTCCCTCATTTGATAATTCGCTGGTTTCCGCGCTGCTAGCGAACATCGACGAGAGCGAACGAACTCGTTCGTTCTCTCTCAACCACCGTTCACATTACAGCGAATCCATTCGTTCGCTTGTGTTCGTTCGCTCGTGCTCGCATAGTGTGAACGCACATTTAGAATATACCGAATCTGAGTCCAACAATAGTTGTTTCTATGGCAACACTCGTAATGAGTGATAAAAACTGCAAAATCGCCAGTATTTACGCGACATTATAAGAAATACAATCATAAATAAAATTCTACGATAAAAATTAGAATCTGCATTCCTTTCCTAGGAGAATAGTACTACAAAACTCGCTCCGATATTACAATTCTAAGATATTTTAATGTGCAAGAGGAAATAACCCTCCACGGCGGATTTCAGATTTCCCATGTAAATCAAATGGGAAGGATAGTTCCTGGAATAGAACCCGGGACTTGAATATTCGCAACAAATACTACCCTCGAGAGCTCGGCCTATGTAGCAAGAGATTTCCACCAAGTTTCATGAAAATCGGTCTAATGGTTAAAAAATTAATAGGGGGGACGGACAGACAGACAGACACAACGACAAAACTATAAGCCTATTTTCGTTCTGGAAAGTAGGCTAAAAAAGTGTTAGGGCCGAGTTTGCTCGAAAACGTTCTGAATAAGCACTAAAGGTTTTTTCATATTTAAGAAAATAAAAATTTCAATAATAATCTACGACGATGAATGTCATTTCCAAGTATACCACGCATATTCACCAAATTGCAGTCATTTCTCTCGCATTTTAAAATAATTTCATCTATTGACGACTTAAAAGAGAAGAAGGAAACAATATTATATAAAACTAGTGAATTATTCGTTGCTACTTAACTTAAACATCTGAAAGCTTATAAAATATTTTTTAATAGCACAATGCGTTAACCAAAAGCTATCATACCAAACAACTTTGGTTGTTAGAACAAAAAATGACGGTAAAATGTACTTTGCCAAATGATCAAGTTGAAATGCTCTACATTCATGCCAGTGCAGTGAAACAAAATTTCTTGAAATAGCTGGAAATCCTGAAAAATACTTATTCTTAAAATAAGAAAGTCATCAAAATGTATTAAAGACGTACTAATTTCAACCTCCAATTGCCATAAACAAAATGTTAATATTAATTTTGGGGTTTAACATTGGCATGGTTGGTAAGGCAGCATCTAATTAAAAACCTCAGATTTTCCAATATATGTAAATAATGAAAAAGTCCGCCAAGAAGACGGAAAGGAATTTATTACTTATTATTTAAATTAAATTTTCGTACTTATTATTATTTGAAATCGTTTATAAATTGATTACAACATTTGTTATGTTTTTCTTTTTTGAAAAATAAAGCTCTGAAGTACTGGCTTTCTTTATCCCTCGTTCCTAAATATGATTCATTAGTGTATTGTCCGTCATATGACGGGTGTCGGTACCTATATGGTTGAGAAACCCGTCGTATGATTGATAAACCTACTTAAACCATATAGCTAGGCTTGGTATGGTTCAATTTCAATCGAAAAACGTCGAAGAATTTTTTAAAATTTCAAAATCGACGAAAATGAATATTCGTCGATAAGCGTCAATTTTTTATGGAAAAGTATACGTCTAAAAACCTATTCTGAATTATAATATTAAAGTCGTTTGTTTACTCTCTATAGATATAAGGTCATGGATATATCTTGCTGAGACTTTCTCGACCCCTGTTAACCGAGGTTCGAAAGAAAGGAATTTCGGTAGTCCCTTCCACGCATCTACCCCGTGGAGTGTATTCCTGGAACAAATGTTCCTCGATTCCTTGCTAGGGTTTTTCCTATACATTGACGTTGTTGTATGCACTTTCACATCTTTGTATGCAATGAACCCGCACTTGGCAGTCTTTCTGTGGAAGTTATCAAGGAAAGATCGTTCCGCTCTCTTGCTTTTGGCTCCTTCATCCTTTGCAACAGGTTAGTAAATTTCGATTTATATATAATTGTTTAAAAAATGCAGATAAATTATCAATCGATACTTAAAATTGAAGAGAGGATTAAGTTATTAATATTTATTAGCTATTTGTTGTAAAGTATTTTGCAGATTGGAAAAATAGATTTTAATCAGGATTTGAGGTAAGACTATTGATCGAGCACTGAATAATTGTCTAATTTTTCTCTCTATATATTTGATGATAAACAAAGAGAATATTTAGCATAGTGATGAAATATATCAAATGATGCAAGTAAAGTATTAGATAGTTCTTTTTTGACGACTAAAATTTTATTGCGATAATTACATCATTAACGTTTTTTCCTTTATCAGTCCATAATTGGCATCAACGAATGTCTAAAAGCCTTTAAGCTGAACTCGCAAATTTTTTAAAGAATGTTTCTCAGCAAAAGCAACAGCATATTGTTCGGATTTCATAAATTTACGTTTTCTTGTTTTCATAAACAATTTCAAAAGAAAAAGTATAATTTACTATCTGCATTCGCGATATAATATATTTGTCAACGACGCGATTGGAAGAATTATACGAAATCATATTTATCTAGGTTTTGAAATATCAGCTAATGATATTTGAGATTAAATATATACTACGTTTTAGTGCGGTAGAACAATATTCTCGTGACCGATATGCCAAATACTAATTAGGTTTAATAATAAATATTCAGTTAGTAAAAGGCGTAAATTAACTATTAATTTATGTTTTCTCATATAGGTTGGTTGTCAAAATCATCACGTTTGGCCAAATTTGTAAGGAAGGAAAAAAATACAAGAAAAGATATATCGTTTCGTGTTCGCACAATGAACTTTTTCTGCACCAAATATTTTTTGTTACTTGAAGAAGTAAACTTTCAAGTGAAAATATTCTTATATACCATATATATAAGTAGAATTTCGGAATAAAAAATAAATTTAAATCATCGAATTGAAAGGTTATAAACTGCCAGCCATATATGTAAGTAGTAATTTTAAGCGTGGTTATTCGTCGAAAATCTCTCGGGGAAATAAACTTCGATTTTCAAAAAATATAAAAGTCTAATTCTACCAAGCATAAATATATCTTAAGTAATTAGAATTTTTCCCGATTTTTTCACATCTCAAAAGAAGGTTTACAAGGTTACTGACCTTCTTGTCCTTGGTGTTTTCAGTGCATTTGCACTTGGCTTGCACTCAAAAATACGCTGGAAGAACAATAACTAATTGAAGATTAACGTGAAAGCTTAACTAAGACTTTGGGGCTTGATATGATGTAAGGAACTTTTAAAATTTTAATAAATTCCACTTGGGAAGATTCGACCTTGTGGAAAGATTCCGTAATATAAATAAAGACAAATATTTTAAAATTTCACTAGTCACGAATTTGACGCTGTAACAAACGTAATCGGTCGAATAAATTCGTATCTAGTGGAAATTTAAAATAATTGTTTCTATTTATATTACGAAATTTTTTTCGAATGAGTTGAATGGTTCATATCGCAAAATTTTTGGATAATAATTTTAATGCAAATAATGATAATAACTATGTAAAAGTTGTTATGCAAATTAATTTTTATATAAATTACTTGTTCATAAATTAACCTAAAAACTCCGCGCAGTAATTACGCTGGTCACAACTAGTATAAGATTATTTTAGTTACCCAATCAGATAAAATCACAATTATGAACGAGTGATTTTTAGCCCATTTTCCGAAAAATGGGGAGTGGTCTTATGAGATCGCCTCTGTGTCCGTGTGTGCATGTGTGACACTAACATTAACCGATTTTAACTACATTTGGTACATAGAATATTCACATAAATTAATGACCAGCACGTCATATTTGGACTGGACCAACTAAGCAGGGGTGCCACAATTGCAAAGTTAAACTTTTCGGTAAATATGAATTTAGAAGGAATTGGCACAACCGATTTCAACGAAACTTTCTATGTAACATAAAATAACAAAATCAAGATGTTAAGTATAGATATAGAAAGCAGGGCTGCCACAATACAAGGAATAAAAAAAATATTTTTACACGTATTCGTGTTGAACTGTCCACATTAATTTTAACCAAATTTAATACTTACAATATACACATACAAATGAAACCATATTAACATATTTAAACCGATTCAGCCGACCAGGGGTGCCACAATTGCCAATTAAACTCTTTCAGTAATGATGGATTTGGAAGGAATTAGCTAAACGAATTTCAATTAAATTTTTATATGAGATTTGTACACCATTTCATAATAAAATCGAGATTTTTAAAGCGGAGTTAAAGAGCAGGACTACCACGGTAAAAAGTTAAATAATATATATTTTACATTTAGTTATAGAGAACTGACCTACTGGACCTTAACCAAATATAGTATACTAGCTGAAATTATCCGGCGTTTTTCGGGTTTTTATGTCAAGACAATAAATATTGAGTAAGATTTGAAAATAAAACCAAGTAATGAAAGCAGGTTAATTTTTATTGTAGTGCTTAATAGTATGCAATATTTCTTGTCATAACATCTTTTGCCCAAATAAATAAAAAATGTCAATTATGTCAATACTATTAGCCAAAACATAAACAATAAACAACATCTTAGTTACCAAACAAATGTAAATAGATGCATTGATTTATTTTGTGATCAATCTTTCAATATTAATGGTAAAATATAACAATGTTCTAATATTCCTTAAAAATTATTTGACTCACTTTAAAAGTATTCATATAGATTATAGTTAGGCATGAGTCCATTTGTACCCTTTATCATGGCGTTAGATATTTTTCCTCTACGGCGCGCCACGGCGTGGATTTTCCTATCATTAATCTTTACGTGGCTATCTCCATTTGAAGAGGACAACAATTAAGAAATTTAGCTTTGTTGCCACCTCGAAAACGGTAATCTAAAACGATAAATTTTGCTCTTAAAGTATATTTTCGAGCGATTTAGCATGTAATATGACAAAACATGAACAGAATTTAAATACTCAGACTTCTTTGGGTAAAATAAGCCATTTCCCGTGATCGTAAGTTAATATTTAGGTACATTTATATCCACGTCAGTGAAGGGCTGCATGGCATTTTGGGGCTTCTCCCCAACATTTTCAGTGCATTCATATTGAAATAGTATTTTGTTGACTCCCATGGGTAATAAGAGACCCCACGGTATGCAAACCTAGACCAATTTCTTCCTTTGGTCCATAGGATGGCCTATGAAACTTATGAATTCGATTGCTTCAACTGTGTAAAAACGTATAAAGAACATACATACACATACTCTAAAATATTTAAAAGATTTAATCTTCATATAAATAAATAACCAAAATATCATGTTTCAACAGTATCGACGAAACAGGGCTACTACAATATCAAGGTTAGAATTTTTTAGCAACTATGAATTTCGAAGTTATTGACTGAATGTATTTCAAAGTATAAAATGGGAAAACGAGATCGAAAAAGCAGGAAATATAAGGAAAAATAATATTCTGATTTCAAAGCAAATACATTAGTACAAGATTATACTACGGCGAATTTGACAAAAAGCATTTCTGTACCACGGGAAACCGGTGTACACACCTACTTGTTATGTATTAAAATTTTATTGAAAGGACAGTAAGCGGATAAGTTCTTTATAGAACTACTTGTTTCCTCTAACCCAGTTAAAGACAAACTGGAAATGTCAATCATGACCAAATGTAAAAAACTTATTCGTTCTTATGTAAGCAGTATAAAGATATGAACTATAATGATTGTTCCACAAAACAATTATAGGCATATAATGGAAATGATCTGATGTTTACATTTAATTGCTTTATATAAATTTAGCTTTAAAGTGGTTAAAGACAAATTGTATATTAATATAATTACAATATTTATTATAAGTCAACAACGTATTTGTTTTATTAGAAAAAAGAAGTAAAAGGATAGCTATTGTCCCGAAAAACAATGGAGCAAATGGAAATTTATTTGTTTATATGAATTTAATTTTTGATGCATGAAATAAAATTTCATATAATAGTTGTGTGAAAAAACTAAGATTTTCCTTTTTTTGCATAGAAAATGACGGCAATCTCTTTTCTTTCAATATTTCTCTCTCCTTCGGCATTCCCTTTCTCATTCAGTTCCTTTCTGCAAGACTTCTCAATCCCTCCAATGCTCTCATATTTTCAACGTCTGTAATTTATTCACCACGTTTAAAATGTCAATGCGAATTTTTTTTAATTATTCCTAAATCTGTTCTAACTTATCTCACATTGGTTTAAGTTTTCATGAAATCTATCATTCCTTCTTCACAGAGACAATTGCTATCTTTCTAGCTTCATAAAGTAATTATTTTGCAAATAATTAATATTTCGCTTGTATTAAATAATTAAGAGTACGCTTTTACTTCGCATATGTGATTACTGCCGAAAATTACGTTTCCCTAGCGCTAAATTATTGAAATGGATAAAAATTGCAAAAAATATTATTAAAGCGTAACTTATGTGCAATTTAGACCATCATTTAAAATTTCAAAATAAGAAACTTAATTTTCATACTTTTTGCTATATAACTGTGCGAAGTTTGACTGTTAGATATTTTATAATACTAACGAAGGAAGGCCTGCACGCTGGATATTAGATCCACCGAATGTTATTAAAATGGAGAAAATTTACGATTTTGGAATCAAACTCATGTATTCAATGCAAATGGGAAACAGCTTATAATTTAACAACGATACCTTTGAATAACTTTCGAAAGGTTAGACAAAAATAATGAAAATATTTTGATTTATGAGCGTTTTTGCTTTTACTGGAGAAGGGTTTGAAACATTTCCTGGCACACGTTCGGTATATATATGATATAGATTTAAACGTTAAATTTTAGAAGATTCGAATTGAAGGTAAAAATCGACGAGAAGAATAAGATAATTTTTTTATTTTCTTTTAAAACAGTCGAGGTCCGAAGATCGAAGATCAATTATTTATAGTTTAAATTGGCATAATATTTAAAGCCTGCGCTTCAATAAATCGATTTCTATGTTTTATCGTATGGGAAATGGAAATTATACCCTGGTATTGAAATCGAGTCTTTTTTCGGTATTTTTTCTTCATTGCATTTTAATATCTGAATCGAATATCCCTCCCGCTCCCTCCCGCTCCTTCCCGCACCCTCCCGCTCCCTCCAGCTCCCTCCCGCTCACTCCCGCTCCCTCCCGCTCCCTCCCGCTCCCTCCCGCTCCCTCCCGCTCCCTCCCGCTCCATCCCGCTCCCTCCCGCTTCCTCCCGCTCCCTCCGTGGAGTGTAGGGCAAATGCCCGTTGAAATTCAATATCCTTTAACGTATTTCCTATATGTCCCCCTCTGATTTTCATTCTTTTCTTATGGAGGGTATAAATTAAGCAATGGGGTGGGGAAATACCTCGAAAAATAAAACATTTTAAAATTTTTAAATATTTTCCGTTGGTTTTATCTAATGACCTATCATTGTGCTAAATTTCAGATCTTGATCCCATCAAGAAGTGCCTAAAAATATTACGAGCAGAGGGACACGAGAATGTTTACACAAGGATTACTAGTATTAGTGCTCGAATAAAAGTTTAATATCATTCTTAATCAATTCTAATGATATATTTGCGTTGAATGCATACAGGGAGGTTTTATTTTGGTCCAGTCTCGCCTTTAAACTAGGCGCCTTTGTTTCTCTGCAACTCTTCTTTCTGGCCAATCACACTGCATCCACGTACGATTACAAGAGGAAGCCCGTCACTCGTGTAAAAAAATGAGAACTTAAAACGACCGCAAGCCAAGAGGTGACAATTGACCGATAGAGGCCGTATGTTGTCCGCAACGGCCAGGCAAGATAAGCGGCACGCACGCAGGCAAATGGGGGAGCGAATGATGGAGAACGAACGTGGCAAGGCGAGAATGTGATGGAGGAAGAGAGCAATGGGTGGAGAAAGAGAAGGACGAGCATTCCTGGTTGGTGGCGCTGCCGCGCTTATACGCGTGACCATCTGGAGAGGAGGCAGAATCGTATGTGGAGGGGAGGAAGAAAAAAAGGGGGAGATGAAGAAGAGAGAGAGAGGGAGATGTGGCGTGAGTTGAAAGCATGAGTTAATCCGGAGCGGAAGAAGCTGAGACTGGCGCCGAAGTGAAAATAAACTGCCACAACTTGAATGCAAAAACGAATGAGTACGTCAGTACAGAAAGCTGCAGAGTGAGTGAGATAAAGGGAGAGGAGGTTAGGAGACGAATGGAAAAGGAGATTCGGGAAGGGAACGATGGAGACAGAAGGAAGGAGAGTAAGGGATATGCGATGTGTGAGGTTAGGGGCTGAGGGCGAGGTAGCCTCTCGGCAAAGAAGTGCGGCTGGGACGACACGAGCTCCCTTGTTAGCGCGCGACTACAGAGGTGAATAAAGGAGAAAGAAGAAAGGACGAGAGAGAGGGTGGGTTGGAGAAGAATGAAGGGTTGTGCATAAAGAGAATTATGTATGTAAAGTGAGAAAGAGAGGGTGGTGTTGCCACTTATGAGTGGGATAGTGAAAGAAAAATCAAGTAGGATAAAAATATGAGAAACCAAAGAATGAGTGATAAAATTTTTAAATAAATTGAAATGGAAGGTGGAAGAGGTGTGGGCGCGATGGTGAAACTTGGGAAAATACGTTTTTTATGTCTATGAAGAAAGAAGGAGATGAAGGCCTTGTTATCCATTCTGGGAATAATACGGGCCAGAATAGTAAGAGTGGAAGAACGGGCCAGTTGGGCGCAGAGCCAGTTCGGCGCATGACAAATCGGAACATAGGCAACTGGGCACACACGTTACTATACAATATATTTCAGAAATGTAAGGAAGAATAAAATTTAAATTTACTACCAACAAATTTTAATTACAAACGGAATTCATTCATATATGTTTTGATACTGTTACCTTTTCCCCCCGTCAAAAGAAATCAACGGTTAATGCCCAAATCCTGCAATGATGATTATTTTTAATTGGGTTGGATTAAGTTCGATAATTAATACACGCCCACGTGGTTTGGCTTGGAGGGCAGTGAGTAAGTTAGGTATGGCTTTAAGCTTAATTATATCTTTTGCCTCTTGTTTGAACGCCCTTCGGTTTGAGTTGAGGTGGGTGGGTAGGTTAGGTACGGTTTTAGGTTATATTATTGATGCGAATAAAACAATTCATTTAAAGACTATTTACCTCAGTACTTCTTTGTTTTAGTAATATTTTTTGGAGGGTTGGAAAGGCAACAACATGTTTTTAACAATAATATTTTACTGGATTTTAAGTTTTCCGCGTGTAAAACAAAACCGAAGTAATTTACACCTGTATTTGAATTGGAAAATCTAGAGTAATATTTTAAACTACACTAAAATAATAAATTAAAAAGATGTTAGGTGCGTTTTGGAAGCTCTTTTGGGTTGGCTTTAGGCCCTCTACTGAACTGGTCTTCGCTGAACTGACGTGCGCCAAACTGGCAGCGCCTAACTGTCCTAAACACTGGAATTCGTAGGCGATAGATGGCTCTATGGACGAAAGAGTGAATATTAAATAAGTAATACGTTTACAAAGGACAGCAATAAAGAATCTCAGATTAGGAAATTAGGATGCGATTGTGGCAGAAGATGTAGGAAAGGTGACGTGAGAGGATGAAGATAATAGGAAGTTGTAGTAAGTTGTAGATAAGAGTAGGGAGTACGATGAGGGAGATAGCAGGAGATAGATAGTAGGAGAGAGGAAGGAGATAGTAGGATGTAGATAGGGAGGATTGAGGGTGGGAGAATGGAGGAGGTAGATTGGGGAGGGAGACTGTGGGAGGGAGGTTGAGAGAGGGAGATAGATAGTGGGTGGATAGGAAGATAGAAGGAGTCGAGAGGAAGGAGCAGGAGGTAACTAGTTGAAAATCGAGAGATGCGTCCCGAAGGATTCGCGTAAAGGCCCGAGATAGAGAGTGCGAGTAAAGGCGATACGTAATTGAATTTTTAAGTCTTTTGTTATAATTGCTATACTTATTAAAGTGTTGCCGTTGAGTGCCGCGTTGCCAGAAGGCAGTGAAGAGGGAGAGTAGGGTGTAGCGTTTAAAAGACCATTCGAGAGGAATGGGTTAAATAGGCTCGTACGGTACATGGCTACTAAGTTCCGAGTGAATGGATTATTTCGACCGATTTGAATGGAGAGGAAGCAGTTCCGAAAAAATTGGCTTGCAATCATCAGGGACGGAAATGAGATTTGAAACATGAAAGCTTTGAAACGGTTGGGAATTTTAGCAGAGAATTCCATCCCAAGACATACATTTTGCAACTTCTTGACTAAGTTTCCCGTTCTAAGGTAAAATGGAGCACTCAAGGGAAATGCGTTTATGCTTGTGAGGGTTCTTGTCTAGGGAACACATTTATAACCCAGTCATATTACGTAAAACTAGCGACTAAAATATTAATACATTACAACCACGTAATCCAGACCTTGTTGTTGGAATGAAAAATGTATTGCCACAATAAAATATTATAAATATCGAATATGAAATGCCGATTAAAATCTTAGATATAATTAAATTTATTCAGAAATTTTCTATTTTATGATGAAGAGAACTAGTGATCACTGCTATAATCATTATCTCTTGATTCCAGCTGGAATGTCTGGCCGATATTTATTTTAAACGTATCAGGATCTATACGTAAAACCATCTCAACTCACTTCTTTAGAAAGGTGGTCATAAATAATCATAATCATGACGTGGCTTCTCGTCAGCACAAATAGGTCAAATAGAATCGTTTGCTATACAGTTTTTTCTGCACTACGATGTTTTTCCTCTCGCGTCTTTAGCATGGGCGTGGAAGCGTTTTATAATTTACAGTCCGCCGGCGACATGTGGCCAGCGACGCAGACGACTCGGAGAGTCACGATGCAAATCGTATACGCCCATGGAGTGCGTTCTGCGGCAGAAGGAGGAGGAGAAAAAATTGGCGAGTTTCAGTTGCCATGGCAACCGAATTAACCACTTTACCTCCGTTTTTTTAATGGGCAGAGATAAGTGAAAGGCTGAAAGGGAGTCCCTCATGCGCAAAACGGAAAATTTAAATCGGGTTGGACTGCTATTGGATGGGAGTGATGGTACTGGCGGGTGGAGGATGTGGGGTGGGAATTATATTCCGTTGGTTCCTAAATGGGAGGGCAAGAATGGGAATGGCGTGGCATCAATGGGAGTTGGGAGGGAGGGGAAATGGTATGAGAGATTGGAGTGGGGATGGAGGAGGGAGGATAGGGAATGAGAGGGGGGAGCGAGCGTGAATGGAAGGGAGAGATATAGAGAAGGAAGGGGAGAGAGATATATATCGAGGTGTAAAACAAATCAAAAGCGAAGAATTATTCAAGGAGTAAAGCGTTTTGTGGGAGCGATAAAAGAGTGAACCAGAGATGCTAGTTAGCAGTATGCCTTTGTGGTAACGTACATGCATACACTAAACTATGGTTTTTCTCCATAAAAATTATTCTGAGTAGACTAAAATGCAAAAAGTATAGTAATATAAAAGTATGATCATTTGTAAATCGTTTGAAATTTTAGAAATCTCGGCCAGGAAATGTGTATTTTTATTTATTTTTCTCAAAGTATTTGCAAATTTTATCAGTTATTTGTACATTTTGTTAATTGCCGATATTTAAATCGAGAACGGCAGGTTCAATTTCATCCAAACATTCACCGCTTGATCAGTTGTGACTTAACCAAGACAATAATTATAAATAGACCTTCCTAGGTCCAAGTGTGGTGTTTTTGCACCCCAGGCTATCAATTTTGTAATTTATTTTATTAGTTATTGAAAAAATATAATATAATTAGAAGAATGTGTTTCTAAGTATTCTAGTATAATGGTACTAAAAAATAAATAATATCAGTTTGATACTTTTTTGGATTTATAACAAAATATTGCGTGGGGTGCTCAAAAACTCCACATGGTCCTTTATGTAATTAAAATCCATAAATCTCATTTGCATGTTTTAGGTTCTATAATTCGAAATAAATTATAAAATCATATTGGAAACTGTCAAATTGTGTGCATAACCTCAAATTTTATAACTGTCCAATTGCTTTTGTTATCAGATAAGCATTACGTATATTTTGATTGAGTTTGAATTTTTTATGCATTTTTATGGACGAAAATTACAAGTTTTCATAACGAACGAAGTGAGTAAATGTATATATAATATTCTGAACCATAATTATTTAGCCATTTTATAGTATGTCACACAGAAAACTAACTGATGCAGAATTGAAGGAGGTGAATAAAGCTCTCAAATAAGAATTAGAGTATTTATCATCTTCGGATTCAGAACTAGAAGACAATATCGAAAATATTGAAGAGGTATTTGATGAAATTATTAGCATATATTGCAACTCGGCATTGGAAAACCCTGATAATTAACAATATGAATATGTCAACCAAAATTGTAATTATTGGCAGAAGAAACCAAAGAAGCAAACTCGACAGTCCGCAGCGAATATAGCGAAGCAATCTGCAGACTTATCAGGAAATAATGCTACGTATTCAACAATGCTGGAATTACTTGCATGCTTTATTACACCCAATATTGTTGATCTCGTTGTTGAATTTACAAATCAAAAGGCAATGATAGTTATTGATGACTGGAACGTTAAACTTCCGCAGAAAAAACGAAACTGGATTCCAACAAATCCTAAAGAAATATATGCGTTTATTGGCATATCGATTATAATAGGTACACTAAAAGCAAATAGAGAACCAGTTGATATGCTGTGGTCTAATGATCCTTGCTTTAGAAGATCTATTTTCCAAGGTACTATGTCCAAACTTCGATTCAAGGATTTGTCCTCTTATTTGAGATTTGATTATATGAATACGAGACAACAACGTCGTAAATACGACAAATTGGAACCAATTAGTAATTTATATGATACTTTCAGTGAAAATTGTTCTTAAAATTATAATCCAGACAGCTGCCTTACCGCTGATGAACAATTTGTAGCATTTAGAGGAGGATGTCTCCTTCGTGTATATGTTAAGTCGAAACCTGCTAAATAAGTCCTCAAGTTTTGGGTTTTGGCCTAAGTGAAAACGTCTTACTGTAAAAATGTACAAGTTTATCTGGAAAAGGTTAATGGATATGCAAAAATAATCAAGCAAAGCGTGTTGTACTCGATTTAGTTGCATGTCTTGGTCAAGGTTACGGAGTAACAAAAGACAATTATTTACGAGCGTCGAACTTGCAACTGAACTAATGCAACGCAACATAACTTTAGTAGGAACAATGAGAAAAGACAAGAAATGTATACCATCAGATTTTTTGCCGTCCTTGAGACGTGTAGTTTATTCTTTTCTATCCGGTTTTCGCGACAAATTTACCATAGTAACTATGCTCCAAAAAAAATCGCAGTGTTGTTCTTTTATCTACGGAACACCACGATGATAAAATAGATATCACAAAATGAGCTGTTGATATCATGAACAAAATGGTCAATGGGTATTCAACAAATAGGCAAACTATAAGATGGCCTATAGTGCTTTTTATGAAAATAGTTTATATTGCTGCTCTGAATACCTATATCTTGTGGATGGTCAAAAACCCAAATTATAAACCCGGTAAAAACGACAGAAGAAGAAAATTTTTATTAAAACTAGGAAAGTTCGTGCTAAAACCATACGTCACTGGGCGACTAAAGAACTCATCGCGTATTCCAAGAAGTATTGTTGATGCAATGTGTAAAATAATTGCCGAAGAAAATACTGTCTGCAATCTGTGTAAATTGTAACCGCTTTGTTTGTAAATATCATTCAACGAATGAAGTTATTTATAAAGACTGCAACTAGTTCACATCTAAAAATAACCAAAAAAGTTAATATGAAATTTTAGTTACTGTTTCATACATGAGTTAATTTTTTCATTCTCAAACATTTGTTATTAAATAGAGTATTGTCTGATGATTATAAATTAATAAATATAACAATTCCTAGAGAAAACTGTTTTCTTTTATTAAATTATCAGTCATTATTTTGTTTCTTATATGCAAGTTAACAATAATAGTCCAAATAATGAAATTTAGCTTGGCGTGAAAAAACATCCCACAAGGTTTTTAGTGTGACTTTTTTTACTCCGGCCTAGGAAGGTTAAATATTATAAATTAAAGGCCAGAAAATGCATGGGACAGACGAAGATTGCTAAGGCGTATTGTCCGGTGTAATTACAATAACTGTTTGTAGTCTACGTATTTCCTTGCCGGCCTTGGTAGAGGGGTGGTTAGCGTGTCTGAATCCCAATACTAGGGTCGCGGGTTCGAATCCTGCCGTGGGAATAGTTATAGGCATCGCAGAACTTGGTGGCACTCGCCTGCGCGAAGCGTGACGTTAGGGAGGGGAAAGCGTGCGTGGAAGGGGTATGCAGAGGGAGCGGAGGGGAGAGGAGAGCAGAGCTGCCAAAATACTCTCATTAACCCTGGAGAGGGCGCGCGGTCTTTTCGAGTGGAGTGAGTGAGAGAAAGCATTTTAAAGTTGGCTACGAAGGAATGCGACCTCAGGTACCCTGGTGGACACACGCGTAGACTGCCTTTCTCCCCCGCGTCGAGGAAGTTTTTAGACAATGAACCCTTCCACTGAAAAGGGTCTTCTGCGCAAGTGCCACCAAGTTCTGCGATGCGTATATATGTGCTCGACTTTGTTAACGTTATTACGCTCATTGTAAAAGGCCGTTAACGGCTGTTTATGAGCTAATATAAAATAAATAAATAAATTCCTCGTGATTGGAAATATTTATATAAAACGGGCATGGCCAAAGTGCGGCTCTTTTGTACCCAATGTGCGGCTCGCGGGAGAATGTTAGCCATATTTTTCCTGAATCAGTTTTGTCCTAACCTCCCGAAAGCATGTTTAAATATGCGCCGAATCAATGAAACTTATTTTTCTGAGTTGTTAAAGAATAAACAAGTTTTTTGCTGATTTATTTCCTTAGTTTTCCTTGTGTTGCATTTTCACAGTTCTCGCTTGAGTTAATATTGTGCGGTTCGCAGACTCAAATGTCTGGCCTCTCCTGCTATATTACATAATCCATTTGTGAAGGCTCGGCTTTTTGGAAAAATTCCATAATAGAAAAAACTATTATTGTAATTTCCACTATACACAAATGTAATCGACCAGTTTTGCCTATTACAGCATCAGGAGGTGATGATGCCATTAGAGATATAAACTTCACCATTTTTAGGTGAATACGTCCTTTATTTCTTATATGTTAACTTTATTCTCACTAGAATTAGAGAATTTTTTCCAACTGGCTACGTGCTGTGAACCCCCAATGTGTGGAAAAGAGTGAGCAACTTCCTTATCAAATGGCACGCACGTTATATTGCGCTTCCAAAGTACTCTAACGACTAGCAAAACGCCACGCGACCCGTTTACCGAAAGAAGGAGAATCTAACTAACCCAACCTGCAATTTTGTCTGGGGCTATTATTGGTCGGATCGAATAAATTTCAGTGACGCAGGTCCCCACTATCAATACCGTGCTACCATATTATACGCAGTGTGCCCATTCTTTTCGAAAGAAGCTCAAGGGATTTTTAGTTTTTTTTACGTTTAAACCCCAATGATGAGTTTGATTTGTCGGTATCTCCTAGGAAGTTTTCCAACAACTTATTAGTAGTCTGTCGTTTTCTCATTTTGGGTACAACTTTTCAGATAATCTACAAGCTTATATACTCATTCATTTCTCTTGGCTATTTGAAATTTTTTTCAAGAATAAAAAGAAGCCCATCAGTTCTTCATTATAAAAGTATCACTAGTATTTATATATGTGCTTAAGTAAAAGGAAAGGTGGTCGTGGTGGCAACAGGGTGTTTGAATAGGCCCATTGGAAACTTACCAGAGTTAGCGACCCTCTGAGGGTGTAGAAGTAACACGTAAAACACGAAAAAAACAGAGCACAAAACGTGTAACATATATATATATATATACATATATGTTTTTCTCCCAGATTTTCACCTTGCGTCTCTGTATGTATGCCTCTTCGACACCCCCAGCGCCTCTCCATCTGCTGGACTTCCGGGCATATTTTTCATTGATAATATTAATATACTTGTGTTAGAAGCGACCAAATGTGTTCAGAATGTGAATAGCCATCGGATGAAGAATACATATATATTTTATTTATTGAAATGAAATTTTGTTTTGGCGTAAGACGGTCATACGGTATCTGAAGCAGAAATATTCCGTCAAAACAAAGGCTAGGAAAATACGTTAAAACTTAAATTATCGAAATATAATTTATGTATTTTAAATAGAGAAAAAACCCTAGAGTACGAATGATTCTGTTAAATATCATTCGCTTTTGCCATATCGAATTTTATCTATTCTGTGTGGCGTAACTTACGAAGGTTGTATTGCATTACAGTATTATCTCCATATTCGTGGGTATTACGGTTCTGAAAAACGCTGCGAACATAGAAACCTATAGCTATTAAAATCTTTAAAAAATTGGGTTAGGGGACCAGCTACTCTTATTCATGCAGTAATTACATTATTATATTTATATCTTTAGAATTTATAAGCATAACAATTCTTTTAAGATGAATCATTTTAAATTTACGCCATTCTGCAATTCAGGCTCCCTTACTTCTTTACATGAAATCAAGAAAATATTAATGATACACGGTAAGCATCATAACATACCCAATATTCTATTCACAATATGTAAAGAATAAATGCAAGAATCATTTATGTAAATACGGAAATTAATTTATAATGTAATCTAGAGATATTAATAAAAAGCAGTGTTTGTGTGTGTGTGTGTGTGGGGGGGGGGGTGTATGTACAGCATATCTCGAAAACCAAAATATCTAGAGACTTAAAACTTAGTACACTTAACAATGGGACCATGAGGATGTGCACCTCGAGGCAAGAATTTTGATTTTTGGGGAAGGGAGAAGTGGAGGGGGTGCCATTTCCCGTAAGATAATACGTAAAAATCGATTTTTCGACTTTTACTCTTTTGCAAATTAAAATTAGAAAGAAATGATCTACGATCTTCGGACCAGGATCATTTTAAAGAAAAATAAATAGCGTTTCTTATTTTGCCTACGATACAAAATCGCTTAAGTTCTACGTTTAAATCATATTTATTGGAAAATTTTAAGCTTTTAAACGATACGTTGCCTTGCCGACCGTGTCATTGTTAAACCTCGAGATTGTATTGTTGCCTTAACCCTTATACTATATGCGTAAGAAATGCATGCGTTGAATGCTTTAATACGAAAGAAAGGGGGAGAGAGAGAAACAAAGAAAAAATGGAAGGAGAGAGACGGAGTGGGAGAGAAGGACAAAATTAAATATTCCATAAATTAAAAATAATTTTGGGCCTAAATAATTCTATAGCGTAATGTATTATTTTGTCCTACAATTTCTGTTCGCCCAAAACTATTTTTACTCTCTGGAAAACTCAATTATGTGAATTTTATATTTATTGTTTACTTTTTAATGGCTATAATAGTTGGTTTCATTAATTTTTATTTCGATTTAAACTTAACACTTAATTCACGCATGCCCTTCATATTTGACGGACAATTACGCTAGTGCATTCTTAAAAAAATTCTCGCTTTGCTGATATGGAAGCCACACCGACACCCGTCGAACAAATGATGGGTTCTCTCACAAATATCAAGTGTAGGTGCGTCTGAAAACAGCTTCCTTATTATAGCGTTGTATGCAAAACTAAACTGCTAAGAAACAGGGACCACTCATGGATACATTTTGTGGTGCCTGCAATGTGTGCCACGGCAGACTAGCGCGAATAGGTGAAATTTTCCTCCCCCTAAAATTGAAACATGCTACAGTAACTTGCGCGCGAAACAGGAATAGGGGGGAATTACTGTACTTCTAAATGCAGATCAACAGCGGCTCATATTTCAGCTTACAAATGAAACTACAAACCTCAATGATAACACCACGTAAATAGGCACATTTTTACGATATATAAGAAACATCTACTGGCCACCAAAATAGTGAAGTACCTATGTAAATTACAATTCATCCTACTAAATTCCTTTCAGAAAATTTACAATATTCATTTAACGGATGCGTTTTTATTACTTTCTCATACACGCAGTATATAAAGTATTGTAATTGCGAAATAAATCGACTTCGAAATTTTTACGAAAATGCACGTTTTAGGTGCCCACGAGTCCAAAAACGTTGTTTTCTCCATGCCGTCCGTCTGTCTGTTCACGGCTCTAAAGCCTATACAGATCAACAAAATCAAAACATATTTAGTTATTAGGCTTATTGTTATCTATTATAAAAACAATTATGAGATGAACGTCATAGAACAACAATATTTTGACGATTTTCGAAAAATGTCGATTTATTCAAAAATCACTCAAACAATTCTGATTAAAATTAAATTAAATTAAAATAGAGCTTGTAGTGACAAAAATGACGCTTAAGTCATATTTTTCCAAAAATAACCTTATAGCGTCTATAAAAGGAGTGCACAACATACGGGCCGCGGGATTTATGAACAAACATTCTCCCATATGAAATTAAACAAAGCTCCATTTCGTTCAGCACTGACAGATCAGAGTTTAAGAGACATTCTATCAAAAGCAACTACCAGAATAACTCCGGATTTAAGTGAAATGGCGAGAGAAAGACTACAACAACAACATCTCCCATTGAGTAAGTAAATTATAGTATTTGTATGTCAACTCAGCTTTGTCGTATAAAAATTGCATGTAAAAATTTTAACTGTAATTACTGAATATGCAATAGTGTACTAAAATATTTTTATGTACAAAACTTTCATAGCGTGGCCTCCCTACGTCCAATCAAAGTCCAGTTCGGCCCGTGTCAACTTCTGAGTTGTGCACCTCTGGTATATCGACTTTTACGCCCAGATACCATCTAGCTCTGCCCAGTTCTCTCAATAATCTTTCGCCAGCAATAACGCGCCATCTACATCTACATGATACCCTGCAAGTCACCTGATTGGTGGACGGCAGGTAGTGAAGCGAACCAAAAGTCCCTAGTTCACGTACGTTATCTTTCCCTGTTATGTTCGCTTACCGTCCTAGGGAAAAAAGATCCTCTATATCGCTCAGTCCTACAATCGATCTCGCGAATTTTATCCTCGCAGTCCTCCCTTCCGAGATACCTAGAGCTTCTGATAAGATCTACTACCTCATTCGCCAGTCTCTCAGACATATATTTTTCAAAAAGTATAAATATAGCCTGCAGTCCACCTTTCTCTCACGAAGCTTCTTCTGTGTTCTCTTTGTCGCCGCCATTATGACTTGAGTCACGTGCGCGAACTTCCAGTCCTTACGGGCCTCTCCGCTGGAAATAGATTTCTCGAATATTATCCGAAGAAAAGGTGCTATTTCTTCGACTAATTCTTTGATAACACAAACAGGAATTTCTTCGGGGCAATGGGCTCTGTTATATGTAATGGAACTTAATTGCCTTACCATTCCTACTTCAGAAAGTACTATATCGTCCATCAGGTCGTTCCTTAAAGCGGGTGCATAATGTACACATTGATCTTTAACGCCTGTGAGTGCTTTTACAAAATGATTGTTTATATGGCTGGCTTACTCTACGTTATCATGAATAACGGCACCAGAGTCATTACGGAGGGAAGGTATGGTAGGGCCTCTATCTTGGAACTCTCTCACAAAGGACCAAAATGCTTTAGGGACCTCCTTCAAATAATTATTTAATCTCCGAAGCCAGTCAATGAATAAAAAACCGAATAAAAAAGGCCGGATAAAAAAGTCGGATGGAAAACCGGATAAAAAAGCCGATACGTATTTGGGTTACAATGTAATCATCATCAAGGGCTTAGAGGGCCTTGAGAGCGGGCGAACTGGTAAAAAATAAAGGCAGTCTCACTTGGGAGCGCGCCTCTGGATGTTCTTTATTTTTTACCAGTTTGCCCGCTCTCAAATCCCTCTTAGCCAGGGGTATGAAACTCGTATGGGAGAATAGATTCCCAGGTTTTTCACGTAGTTCACTATGATGATACGGGGTCCACCAGTCGCAGCCAGCTCTCTCTCTCTCTCTCTCTCTCTCTCTTTTCCCTGTGTTTCTCTCTCTCTACCACATCACCACATCGCCACACGTTCCTTGTGTATCATAGCGGAACAGCGGCCATTTTGCTTGATATAAGTTCGCCATTGCTTATTGAGCGGTTGACACTGATTTTCTCAAGTAGATATATATTAGATATGCGTGTATCACTGTTTAAGAAAACGTGACGGAATGAATTTGTTCTGATCTCCAATCAACAGGTAAGTCTTAAAAATAGCATATATTTTTAAAAAGAAATTCTGACGAACTAGTTCTACGAAGTGTTATGTGAATGCATTTTGTAATAATGCTTTTATATTTACTTAACAGATACCTGCACTGGATAGATCTCCTAGGAAGGAAGGAGAGAAATTTCTCTCGTTTTTTGTGTGCGAGAAGCATTTTGAGAGGAAATGTTTCTCATTTTTAGGTGTTAAGCCTCGCTTACTTCACCTAGCTGTGCCATCCATTGCCCTGGCCGTGAATATGGTACGTGTCAGTTCACAAAATACCCCGTAATTTTAGATTGAGTAATTGAAATTTCTGTTTAAAACTTCTCGCGATTATCAGTAGATTATAGTGAGTTTGGAAGTTAAACTGCAACATAGACGCCAGGGGATAGAATTGTGCTTGTAATAAAATGAAATAAGTATACCATAGTGATGTCTCATTGTTTTAATTTGAAATATTTTGAATTTACAGAAATTGTTAACTTGATTATTTCTTGTTTCCCATTATGCGTTTGTGTGTAATCCTAGACTTTAAGATAATTCTTCTTTGTTTCAAAACGTATTTAGAAATTCATATATATTTTTCGATCGAGAAATTGGAATTTCCATATTAAACGTTTTCCTTGTTATTTGATGAATACATATAGATCTTAAATGGGCTAACTGTAACTGCTGCGAACATCTAAACGTCAGCAAATACAACTGTGCTTGGAATACATTATAAATAAAGTGGACATTTTCTAGTTCAGTGTGATGTGTTTAATTTTACAAATGTTAATGTGATCTTCATAGAAAATTTTGCATTTCCCTTATTTTACATTTATTGCAACATTTGAAGCATGCCCATTGCCTCCTGCCTCAATTTCATTAGGTTTAGCAGGTTTAATGATTGACATTCTTAGAATTCATTTTCATTCTTTTTACATGCGGAACAGAAAGAGAATGTGTTCCAGGGCCGAAGAAATCACTTTACAATTGATTTTTGCTTGATCCACAAATTCATTCTTGACGTGAAAATTTGATGTTTTTCGTCGTCCACGTAAATTTCCTTTAAATACGTTTCATGCATAAAAGGTATTAACGTTATAAAATTCGGTTACAATAATTCATTTTTATATCTTTATTGTATAATATTTATGTACAAATACCTCACTGTTTTGTAATTTGATAATGACTTTGTACTCTCGCAATGTGTGATATACGGTAATAAATTTGATTTCTTATGTGCAATTCTTTCATTTAAGTCCATTTCTTCTGTCCGTGCAATTTATATTTGCTACGATTATCGTATTAAAACTGTAGGGGAAGGGAGTGAGCGACATTATGTGATGACGTCACGCTAACCTTCGTTAACACGAAGTTCCAAATTTTCCCGTTGACCCATCTATTGTCGCCTTCCATGGAAAACCTGGGAATCGTAATATATATATATATATATTTCCGGTCTTTCTTAGCCCTGGATGATGGTTACATTGTAACCAAAATACGTATCGGCTTTTTTATCCGGTTTTCCAACCGACTTTTTTATCCGGCCTTTTTATCCGGTTTTTTATTCATTGACTGGCTTCGGAGATTTTTCTTTCGCCTTACGTTTTAATTACAGCCAATGTAGCTCACATTTGCCTTCTCAATTACTTAATAACTTATTCCTGAAATTATAAAAAGCCTCGCGCATAGTAATTCTCGCTTTATTGCAGGATTCCTTATACGCCTGAATTTTAGCTGCTCTATACCCGTCGGATGCTGTAGATGGCATATTTCTTATTTTCTAGTGGCTTATTCTCTGACGCCTAAGCGCACATATAACTTGCTTATTGAACTAACGTTGCTCTTTATTGTCGACCTTCAATTTAATTGGAATGCACCCCGCCGCCCGATCTATTAGCACGATCTCTTCTATAGACACGATAGTCTCTAGGAAATATCTCCTGACTCTGAATCTCATCCGTTAACCAACTATCTGTTCCTATCACGACATGCCTTCTAGTATTATATCCTTGAATAATGTCCATGACGACTCAGTACCTGATCGTTTGGTCATATCACGTAAGTTAGGTTATATTTCTCGTAGGCGCGACCTGAAAATTGGAAAGTATGCCTTGGCAAATATATATAAAACTTTCTTTGAGGCTTAGGGTGCCTCTCGATTGTATTATTATTATTCCATCTTCAGTGACTTTTTTATTCTTTCTGGGAGGTTGGTTGCTAATAAATCTAGTATGTTCCCGATCCCGTTTGCTTTCTGACTAATTAAAGGAAAGAGTGCTCGCAAAATGTTTCAATTAATGCATCACATGATTCATGTTCTTTACATCTAGATTCGAAACAGATTTTCCCAATCAATTAAGGGTAAGTTTAAATCCCCACCGGCTATAATTACTCCATGTTGATTAATCATTCTAAGCGTTGACAGTTGCTTTTCGAGGTTTAAAATATGGTCTACACCTGCGTTAGGTGGCTTGTAAAACGAGCATAAGAGTACCTTTTTGGAGCCTTTTTTACTTATACGGCACCAAACACCATCGATATCCTCGTCACTTATCGTAATCTGCTTGACATCTTATTTATCGATAACTGCTATGAAACCCCGCCGCCCGATCTAATAGCACGATCTCCTCTATAAACACGATTGTCTCGAGGAAATATCTCCTGACTCTGAATCTCATCCGCTAACCAACATTCTGTGCCTATCACGACATCGTGGTCAGACTGCGAATAACATGCTAATACTCAGCAATTTTCCTACGGATGCTGTGGCCGTTCAGTACGACGACATTTAATTTCTTACTGTCACTTCGCATATGAACTTTAGCCTTTCAATTCGTTTCCGTTTTAAGATTACACGCGCTCTTATCGCAGGTATTCCTAATAGTGGCGGCTCGTAGCTAAAATTAGTGGGGGGGCTGCTCCAGAAAATTTGTTGCCTTTGTTTTAAAATTGTGTAAAAGGAAAAATACATATATAAAAGAAAAATTTATTCAGGAACTTGATATAATCTTAACAAAAAAAACCAAACATTTTTTACTTACTTTAACTTAAATTGTTACAGTTCAAGCTTGATCTATTCATTTAAAAATGAAATCCATTCTTCTTGTTTTAATTTGCGCAAAAAGTTCAATAATTTTCTCCTTGATCTCTGGATGACAATTGAGGAAATTTTTCTCCATTGAAAGTACTGCAAGCGCATTTAGTCTTTCCGAATTCATAGTGCTTCTTAAAAAAGTTTTTATTCTTTTCAATGTTGAAAAGCAGCGCTCTGCCTCTAATGTAGTCATGGGAATTGTCAAGAGGATTTTTATCAGTTTCGTAATTTCACTAAAAACATCATCTAGATTATTTTCCAAGATAAATTTCACCAGCTCAATTAATTTGCAATATTCATGAATATCAATCCTACAATAGAATACTTTTAGTTCAGTTTCAAGCTTTTCTTTGTCAATCATGGGATAAGCTTAAGTGATCAGTACTATCTCTTTTGTGGGATGTTCATTCTTAAATCTAGTGAAGCATTTTTTGTTGAACAATTTAGCAGCTACTAAGTGTTTAGTGGAAGAATATCTGTCCATTATATCAACACATATACAGTCACACACTTCCTTAGCTTCTGCCATGAGTGTATTTGAAGGATTCTCCCAGTACCTTGAGTTTCTCAATTCTAAAATAGCAGTTTTGAAATTTGTTATATATTCATTAACTTTAAACACACTAATTTCTCGAGATTGCATTTGGTTGTAAATTATTTCAACATGAGGCATAATCTGATGAAAAACTCTAACCAAAACTAGAAATTATCATCATTCAGGTATTTTAAAATTCCTATTGCTTCTGCAATGGTTTGATCTGCATTTGATGTTGACTGAATTTCAGTAAGGCAGTTTTTTAAAGGTTGCAAATTTTCATGAACTCTGTTTATGGCCCGTATGTTGAAATTCCACCTTGTAGAGGATGGACGTGGAATGCTGACGTCCATATGTTTCTTGAGAATGGACACATGTTGTGGTGAGCTTGAGAAGAATGTTGGAATAGCCAGAACGTTAGAGAAAAATATTCTTGCGTTTCGTGTAATACTTGCTGCATTTCTCATTATTAAATTAAGTTGATGTGCATAACAGTGAATGAAATGTGCATTACTATAAACTGCTTTTATTTTTGCTTGAGCTCCTGCTTTTTTGCCTTTCATGACATTTGCACCATCAAATGTCTGAGCTATCAGTTTTTGTCCATTTCCTTGAAGGATTATGTCCAATTGTTCTAAAATACGTTTTGATATGCCATCTTCAGTTTGATTTTCTGGAATAAAGAATCCCCAAAAACGCTCAAATATTTCTTCATTCAATGCGTACCGTAGAACAAGGACCATTTGAGTGTGTTCCGAAACATCTGTTGTGTCATCAGCCATGACAGCTACAAAGGAAGCTTTTCTAATTTCCGTCCTTATCTCCTCATGGTATATTTGTAGCAGACAGTCAAGTATCTCATTCTGAATGGTCTTAGAAACACCTTTGAAGACTGCAATGGTTTCTAAGTGATTCTTCAAATCTGAATCTAATTTAGATGCAAAATTTACTAATCCTCTAAATACCCCTGGATTTACTGAATCGTCTTTTTCATCATGTCCACGTAAGGGAGTTTCAAAGTTTCCACAAAAGTAAATGCAGTCTATTATTTTGGACAAAATGTCACGGTTCTTTTTAACTTTTATATTATGCTCATTGATTGAAAGTCTGTATGCCTCACTAAGTTTCTCCTTAATACTTACGGTTCCTAAAAGTGACAGTGAAACAACATTATCAACGTGCTTCTTTGACTTCTCATGCTTTTCAGTTTTTTCTTTCATTTTGTTTATATTTCTAAAACCATCTTTTGTCCACGGTACATCACCTCCAAACAGCAAACACGGGAAGCAAAACAGTGCATTTTTTACTTCACAGCCGCAAAGCCAACTTTTCCGTTGGTACCATTCAGAATTAAAGCTACGAATATATTTCTTGTTGTTGCTTTTGCCTGGCTGAGATATTAGAATATCAGGTGTTGAACGACCTCTTTTCTCAACTGTAACTTTCTCATGGAGAGATAGCTGTGAAAACTTAAGCTGTTGAAGTTCACTTACAGTCACAGAACTTATTTCTTGGGGATGCAAGGCCATGGTTAAAGTTTTCTGTTAAATAAAAGAACCGAAAAAAAATGAATCAAATAGAATAGCTGGAAGCAGAATAATAATCTAATTCTACACTCTTCTACACTTTATCACATTCAAGAATATGGTACACGGTTTTTAAGCACAACACACGCTGAGTAAAAAAAAACTTCCTTCCACCATCACGCCAGAGCAACAGTGCTCTCTCTACCTGGCAGTCCCGCCTTCCTCCCCACCCCCCCTCCTATGTGCGCATGCGCACAACAGTCAAACACCACGTCGCTGGCACTGTGAAGCGCACAGTTCCATACAAAGATTTTTGTATCTTTTTCATAAACTGGGGGATGGCTACTGAAGTACTGACATTAAGCTTAAGGAATATATATTGTACTACAAAAATAAAGAAAGAATTAAAGAAAAATGGACTCATTATATTAAATGTTATCGGTAATATCAAGTGGAAATAGGGGGTGCTGCAGTTCCGCAGTGCCTATGCACGAGCCGCCACTGAATCCTGCGAATGTTTGGCATCGCATTTAATTTCGAATCGCGTCTCGTACTTTTTGCCGAACTTGCTCAGCAGTGATAGTACACAGTCCGGAAATTGGGTTAGAACCTCGCAAGTTCTCGCTACTAATATCGTGGATATCAATGCTTTCTGAATAATAATTATTAACTAATTTTACCCAAAAAAAGTCCTATATATTATGTTTAACTTTCAAATATATGAGTTGTTCAATGTTTTAATACAATTTACGTGCAGAAGGCATTTTCCGTGACTTTTTGTTTTTTTTTTACCAGCTGAAGTTCTTTCCAGTCATAAAAGAATAGTGAGATTATATACATATGTAGTCAATTGTTGTTGCAATGTACCGATTTTGTTCACTGTTTGTTTCCTTTTCTCACAATATTACGAAGGAATGAGTTGACTTTTGCGCGAGAACTTATGTTTTAACGACACAGAAAGGTGCCGCAGACACTTAAACAGAATTTCTGCACTGCAAAAAACATTCTCGATGTACGGGTTGAATAATGTCAGAGTGGTGGCGAAAGCAAATTTAAAAACAAAAGAGGGTTTTAGGACAGCAAAAAGAGCGGCAAGGATAGTAGCCACAGCAACGCGCTCTGGACACGAGGGCATAAAGCGCTGCAAATGTTAGGTACGTGGAGAGCCAGGCTTATTAAGAATAAGTGCTTTGAAAACAAATGGAATGTGTGCGGAAGGGCTCGGGGCCGATGGGAATGAGAAGGGGAGGAAGAGGGAAAGGGGGCGGGGGAGGAGGGAGGAGGAGGGTGAAGAAGGGAAGGAAGAAGAAGGGGAAGGAGGGGAGGGAGAAGGGGTGGAATGTGTTCTCTGGAAGCCTGCGTTCGAAAGAGGGGAAACGCTGCGAAGCTATTAACGACCCCTTTCGTCTTAATTTACTCGACGCATAGAGAGAAAGAGAGAGATTGGATCCCCTCTAAAATTGAAATAATGACCCACCACACAGTTTAATAATCCGCGACAATTAATTTCTTTTTCTCGTTATAGGTCATTCAGAATAGACTTACGGTTAACCATTGAGGGTTTCTTTTTTTGTCTTTAGAAACTCGATGGAGATGAATCCGAAACAGAAATGCACAATTATTTCAAGAAACGGATATTCTGTATCTTATATTATATATTATATTATTATATTAACTTATGCCAAACTTGTCGAGTCATCAGGACCGCATGCAAGTGGTGAATGTGATATAACTGTCTCATTTTGATTACAGCTGTTTTGTGAGAGCCAGAGTTGGAAGAATACACTTTAACTGGAGGATAAGTTAGAAAACACGTTCTATTCTAACCCAATAATAATAAAAAAATTTTGTCTCCTTTTCAGAAAAATAGCGTTCATATATATTCTCGAAAGGTTTAGTTTAGGCAAAAATCAGCATTAGGGCCGCAGGTAGGCAGAAAAAAGGCCGCGGACCGCCTGTTTGACATGTCTTTTCTAATGGGCCGACATTCGTACTTTGTGTGTAATCTTGGATTTGTCATAACCAATACCAAATTTTAAAAATTTTAAAACTAAACTTCCTACCTTGCTATTTTCTTAAAATGCCTTGCGTACATACATGTAGTGTTTTAAGTAAGCCATTCTGATAGGTATATTTTTCCTATAATTAATAATTAAAAATCATGCATCACGAAATATTTTCGTTATATTAGTTACTGCTGCTTCATTTTTGAGTACTAGAGATATTTCTCTCTCAAACAAATAAAGCTGAGATATTACTACAGTTTTGAAATCAATATAATATAACAGTTAATCATAAAAAGTATATATATTTAAACTGTTTTTTTGCAGAGAAAATCAACAATTTTTATACGCATTTCAAATTTATTATTTTGATATTGAGTAATTTTAATTTGTAGTATAACAATGTTTACATAATTTTATTCAATTTAGATTTATTGAAAATTAAAATTTAGTCCTTATTTGGAAAATATAAAAGTTTTCATTTAGTCATTTAATAATCGTGTTTACCTTTTCTGACAACTTAAATTAAATTAAAATCTCTTACGCATGAAATCAGTATCATTACGAATAAAAGTAATGCTGTTCTTGTGCTTTTTCTGTTATAATTCTTACGTGTGCTGCACAATAAAGTATTTCCCTAACCTATAATACAGAAGTAAATTTGTTGTTTTTCTCTCGTAAGAACTCGTTGGAATTTTCATACGAACACAGAACCTTATGTTTTATCATGCAAGTAACTTCCACGATTCAACCGCGCAAAAATATAACCAAGGAACACATAATAAAAGATTTTAACTTTTCTTAAAGGAAACTGATAAATATTGGATTGCAGCGAGTTGAACACCCCACGTCTTCTAGCGCCACATAAAACGGTTTCTGGGCAGAAATATGAACGGAAAATAATATTTGAAAAAGATAAAATCTTTAATTAAGAGGTTAACCATATAAAAAGGTTTTGGTCTATGCAAAATTAATTATCTGTCCAGAGTACCAAAAATATTAGTCATAAAACAACAGTCATTTAAGTGGGATGTTATTAAAATGTGTAAAAATAACATTCAATATTTTTTACAACTATCACAAAATTCCGTTACTTTTCTGCAATGCCAACACTCAGAATACCTGTTAGTAAATTCTTTCCGGAGATGTGTTGCACTTCTTCTAGTATGATACAATTATTTATTTTATTATTATTTCTTTATTTTAAACAACTCAAAAACAGCCGTTATCGACCCGTTGCTAGGAGCGAAATAACGATAAAAAAAGAAAATCACATAACTATGCCCTCTCCAGGATTCGAGCTCGCAATCCAAGAATTGGGAGCCAGGCGAGCTAACCACCACTCCACCAAAAAGTTACTTAACGTATTTCAGCAGAAATAGAAGATAACTCATGACAAAGAGTAATTATGTATTAATTCAAAGATCTTGAGCATTATTTAATAGTGCTATAGTTATTCCAAATGTCTTCCTATCATGATAGATGATATATGATCGAGATATATATTCAATGATTTTAAATGGCGGACCTACTGAACACAATAATTTTTCTTGTCCGGAATCTGAATAAAAAATAAAGCAATAAAAGACTGACCTTCCTAGATTACTGGAGTGCCACTGAAATAATACTTTTTATTTGGGAAGATAGAATACAAAATTATCCATTAATTCATTTGAGACAAAACTAAAAAAAGATAAGCCGAAGGCGGAAATGGCGGGTTGACCTTATTATTATCCACTTCTAGAGAACCTCCCTCACCTCCTCCATATCTTCTATCCACCCTCAATCCTCTTTCCTCTAATCCCGCTCTCTTCCCTTTTTTCTTTCCAACTCCATCCTCCCTTCATGTACCGCTTCCAATTCGCTCCGAGGAGGGATCGTGGAGAGAGAGAGCTGCCAGTGAGTTCGAGCGAGAGAATCCACAGGATTGCTTCCTCTTTCCGTCGCCCCGATCTCTTCGCCATCCCCAAGGGAGCGCAGTCCGCGAGGAAGGGCCTCCGCATGATGTTGCACTCGGGGCCATTTGAAATTCACGGCGGAGGAAGATAAAGGTTCGGGTGAGGTGGTGCGGGTAAGGATAGGAGAGGAGGAGTTAGGAAGGAGAGAGAGAGAGAGCGGATTGTGGCAGGAGAAGAGGACCGTCCCACAGACATCCACAGAAGCGAATATCAGCCGCAGCGCAGGGAGCCCCGTAGGAAAGAGGGAGAGGATTTATCCTGGGCGGCCCACCTTAAAAATGTGCCTCGAAGCTTTTCTCACGCTTCGATTCGCGCCGCCTCCCCCCTCTCCTCCCTCTTCATACCTACTTCCCCCTCTTTTCCCTCTTCATACCTACTTCCCCCTCTTCTCCCCTTGCTTTATGTCCTCCTCTACCGAAAAAAGCCATCGGCTGAGGAACGAGACAAATAGGTCGGGAGGAAAGGAATGTCGATTCTAACTCTGGAAACGGAGGCGAGGTGCGGGCTTAGGAAAGCTAAAGGTTGCGAGCGCGTAAGGAACAGATCGAGGGAGCGAGAGATGCAGGGAAGGAGAGAGAGAGGGAGAAAGTATAGGAGAAGTGGGGTGTGGGAGAAGGCGCGTGACAAATCGACGGAGTGGATGTTGAAATAGAATGGAAAGCGGGATATCGGGAGGAAGATGCGAATTCTGAAGTTGGAAACCATGGCGAAGGCGGAGTGGATGGGAGACGGGGAGGGATGAGGAGATTTGGGAATAATCGAACGAAGGAAGGAGAATAAACATGGGGAGAGGTGGTTTATGCATTTAAGATAATTTTAAGGTACAGTCGTAATTTTATCGTTGGAATTATTCAATCAAATGCATTACCGCGGCGCAGATTTATAAGTGGCATTGAACTTTTTGAGAAATATTTTCTTATTTTTAAGTCCCATTTCATTTACATTGAACAAAAACTTTTGCCAATAATTGTATAAAAAAGGGGAAAAGTGGCAATTGGGCACGCAAAGCGAGCAGGCAAATATAGGGTGAATTGATTTTTCAGGTTCACTTGAGAGTTTTATCGAGAAACCGGATAGGAAGATATAAGAAGTATGTTGTGGAGATTATATCAGAGAAAAATTTGTAGGAATTTAAAAGCTACATAAAAATTGAGAGAACAATTTTGAAGCATAAAAAGAAAAGAAAGCCTTGAAGAAGGAGAAGGAAGGAAAATATTGGAAGAATGTAAATGAGATCGTTTGATAAACGTGTAAAAATGCGAATGCAGATGAGGTTATAAAGAAAATATGCCAAGAGAGGACAAAATGGAAAGTAAGGAATAGGAGGGAGAATTAAGGTGTAAATGGCAAAAATTTCAAGTGTATGCTGGTTAATATAGCTTCCTGCTCATTTTTTTTAACTTTAAAGTTCATTTCACTGATCTGCCAGATAGATATCTGACAGCAGTAAATTATAGAGCAGCAATAATTGCATTGAAAACTACTTAGACAGTTATTTAACAAGAGAAGAAAGATGCATACATAATGCGTGCATAAATGCAAGGAAGAGACGTTATTTACAATTTATGCAATCATGGCAAAATGACTAAACTGAATCGTTTAGTATAATGTTTAAGAACTGGTATGCCAAAGAAATATTGAATTTTTGATTCATCGATTTATTTCCTAATCGGTTGTACTTAATAAAACAATCGACTATTATTTAAATAGTAATAATATAATCTTTATGCTCACGTTAATTCCTTCGTCGTAAATTACACATTTCTTTTCACTTACCAATGTTGTCTATGCCTAAAGAAAATAGACATATTTACGTTCATTTCTTTGTAGTAGATAATCCATTTCCTTCATTTACTAAATGTTGCGTGCGCACGAAAGAAAATTAAATTAATTAATTATATGCAGCAAATATTGTTTACTTCAGTTGCCACGAAGATTGTTTCGTTGA
This sequence comes from Tanypteryx hageni, assembly GCA_028673005.1. Taxonomy (NCBI): domain Eukaryota; kingdom Metazoa; phylum Arthropoda; class Insecta; order Odonata; family Petaluridae; genus Tanypteryx; species Tanypteryx hageni. The sequence goes on along the minus strand of CM054112.1, from coordinate 256,581,634 downwards.
CGAAAATTAAAGAATATGAAGTAAATGAAGACTTTCTCGTTTGATTTTCTAGAAGGCGGCAACTCCTTCGATAAAAATGTAATGAACAAAACTTGAACACTATTTATGTGGACAACGATTTCACTTTCTTTCAGCGATTCTACTTTTTGTTGTTAAGTGATATTTTACGAGATATAAAGAAAAGTTTGTTTTTTTTTTCACCAGTAAAGTGGCACTACCGATTAAGCTACGTGAACCATTTATTTCATTTTCTTATTTTTTCCCCATTTGTCCTAAATACCAAATTTGATGAACATCCGCCCTGTAGTTTCGCAGGTGAAACATGCCGACGGACAGACGGTCAAACGGACGGACATGACAGTATCATAGGGCGTTATTTGTTTACTTTTTGTACAGAACGCCTAAAATAATAATCAAAATATTGTTGTTACTGACTCATTAATAGAGAATGACATCCTGAAAAGTTTGTTTCTCTACCTTCTTTGGTCTAGGCAGATGTCGCACACGATATATAAATGAAGAAGCTAAAATATAAGGGTCTGTTTAAAATGAAAGAGAAAAACGAGGCCAACATTATCCACGAAAAGAGTATGGGGAATAAAATCCACGGCATAAAGGGTCGGTGAAGGGTTAGATAACGGAAGCGAAGTAATGGTATGCGAGATGGGAAAAGGTGGAAAGGGAGGCGGGCTCTACTGCGTGCTTATTTTCATACAGAATACCAGAGGTCCGCATTAATAAAGAGCTGGTGATGGTAATTGATGATAAACGAATTCGCTTGCCGCAAACGCAGCATGCGCAACGCATTATTCAAACCAGCAATCTACGGCGAGCTGAACTCTTTGAGATCTCCCGTAGGAACTGGAGGGAGATGCGTTTGGAGCAACGAGTGTGACGTGGCGGGGAAGAGAAGATGCGTGGGAGGAGGACAATGGGAGGTGAAAAGGAAGGAGTGGGAGGGGAATGTGGGGGAGGGGAGGGAGGAGAAGGGTGGGAGGGAGGGGAGTATGGGTGGGGAGGAAATGGGTGGGGATGGGAAGGAGTGGGAGACGGCCGAGGGATGGGGGAAGAGTGATGAGGGAAGGGAAGAGATAAGGGACGGAGGGTGGATCTAACCATCGGAGAGGAAAATTGGATAGTTTAAACGAGGATTCTGCGAATGAGATGGACCGATGTCCGCCGTCTGGTCCATTTATGGCGTGAGGTGGTGTCTGGAAAGGCAATCGAACGTAAATAAACACGTACATACATGTTCCGGTGCTTCATCTACAGCCTTTATCTATTCGTTAGATTCGGCCGTAAAAAATTAGGTGAAGAGTATATTTTTTATTCAGAAGTAATAGACGAGGAGTACATTTCAGCAAGTGAGTCGGATCTCGAATAGTTTTTCCGGTTGCTTAGTGCCGAAATTTCGTGACGGAAATAACACTGCAGATGCAACAAATCGGTGCCGTTTATTATTTGGAACGGGTTTTACTTGGGTGTTTACTTATTTGTATTTACTCGTATTTAAGGTAACTAATGTACTAACTAACTAACTAACTAGTGTACTTGTAGAACTAAAGTTTATTAAAAACGGGAGAAATATTTCTCATAATCGATAGCTTTAAAGTAATCGTAAAAAAATTTATGACGAATTGTAAGAAATCAAATGTAATCTCATAAATCGTGAATTGATATAATTTTGTGAGAAATTAACTGTTTCAGAGTAGAAATAATGAATATTTATTTCAGAGATTCGTGACTGGGTTCGTCGATAAAAGGAAATGTTAAACATTTTTCGGAATTGCGGAAATTAAGCAATTGTGCCAAGATCTCTTGCGAAAACTTCATTTCAACTTTAAATAAGAGAGAAAACTAAAAGCTCTACTGCCATAAATTAAATATACTTTGCAATAATGCTATTAAATGGCACAAAAGAAAAATAGACAACATTTAAAGAACAAATGACGTTATGGACCATATTGTTTTGGAGAACGCAAGTGAAAGACGAACTTCAATAATAGAGAACAGAAATAAATAATTTTTGCGCATTCATTTGTGGCAGGTTTTGTGTAATATTTTTGCCAGAGATTAAAAAAATAATTTTAGGTGAGATGACGCAATATAAAGAGATTAGTTCTTTTCCGTCGCGAACTCGCAAAAATTACCGTTTATTTTAGGTTTCTAAACAAGAAGCGTGAGGAGCAATTACACCTCTCGCAAATCTCGATCCTCGCACTATTTGAATGTAAAACCATATTGTATAAAATGTCTTAAAATTTTAGTATATTGAATTTTTGGGTAAAAACTTGAATAAATACCGAATGTGTTAATACATCATGTTTATGTGGAAGGTGGGGGGATTTATGTTATAGCATACATTTTGTGATGTAAGCATTGACTTCTGTGCAGCGGAATGCTGTAGAACGAACACAAACACTCCATTCCCTTTATTATTTTATTTGCCGCACGCGCATTGTATGCCCTAGAAGGGTTCGTTTTTTTCCCTGTCCTAGATTTGGCTCGAGATGATCATTCCTCAAATTTTCCTGAAAGTCTTAGTGGATAGTTCTTTGGAGGGGAATGGGACGGTTCGGCGAGGCCAGTTCAGCGCAGGGTCAATTCGGCGCACATACTAGTATAAGTTATCTCAGGAACGTATGGAAGAATAAAATTTCGATTTCTTACCAGCAGTTATTGGTACTGTTCACTTCCCCTCCCCACTCCCCCCGCAAAAAGAAAAGGAGTGGCCCATCAATTGTTGAAGCAGGTACAGACTAAAGGATGGTGGAATTTGCAGTCGTCAGGCAAATGTATTCTCATAGGGACTGATTTACCAAACTTCAACATATTCCTCAAAGTAGTTGAAACTTTATAACAGGAACAATTAGCTGGTCTAATTATTATTATTGTAGTTCAGTTGTTCTCAAACATATTTTAGAGGTGAAAGCTTACAATTTTACTTACTGATCTAATAAGCGAGATGAGATTGTTTGCTATCTACTGAATTCTTAAAGTTCGGAAAAGTATAGCTCAGTTGCAGTCTGATGTCGTGATATTTTTTTGTTACTACATATCGACTACGACGGGTTATCGAGGCTGCAAAATTGCAGAATGCTGATGCTGAGCAGATGATATTAGTGCAAAGGATTCGCTGACACTAATTAATTTCATAAGATTAATACAATTTAGTAGTTCCCATTCTTTGAAAGTTTGATATCAATAAAAACAGGCCACTGGGGATATCCATGAAAACATTTTTAATAATAACTAATTTTTAAACTGGAAACTGTATCTAGTTTGTCCGTCATCTGTTTTCTTCACGGAACCCCAGGGTTCCACAGAATACAGTATGAGAATCTATGTTATATATCAATTGAAAATATTCTGAAAAAGCAACTTTGAATAAATACACAAGTGGAGTCGGATCTGATCCAATAATTTCTATAAATATCGTTAAATTTTTAAAACACATAATTTAGCTAAATCAAAGTACATTTCTATAACGAAATTTCACTTAACCATTAAAATTCAAATATGAAAGAATAGAGACTACGCTGAAAAATTGAAATTTACAATTTAAAAATCTGATGTGACCACCACATGACTCTCTCCATGCCTGTAATATTTCTAAAAATAGTTAAATGATAATGAATATTTTAAGGAACTACGAGAAATTTAGACTTTAAAAAGAACAGAAATAGACTCATACCGTAGCCTTCTAATATTGGATGTAGCCCGAAATTAAGACAATAAAAATGAGCGTTACTAAGACGTAACTAAGCATTAATTATTATTAGATGGTAGCTCGTAATCACTTTGGCTCCAAGTTGAACAGTTGTATAAAATTCCTTAAGCCAAAAAAAATTGTAGGGTAAGCCCTATGCATTTCGCCCACTAAGTGGGCATCTTCAGGGGAGAACCTGCCTTGGCAGTGAACAAGGTTCAACTGTGGCAGTTGAACCTTGTTCACTGCCAAGGCAGGTTCTCCCCTGAAGATGCCCACTTAGTGGGCGAAATGCATAGGGCTTACCCTATAATTTTTTTTGGCTTAAGGAGTTTTATACAACTGTTTAAGCATTAATTGTTAACAATAGTGGGCGGTAGGTGATGGCAGCTAAAATATTAGTTTTTAAAATAACTCTTGAACAATGCATGGGAAAATATTTCAAATAAAGATTGTAGAAAATTAAACTTCCTACAAAATTTATTTCAACATTAATCAAATATTAAAGCAAATATTAAAAAAAAAAACGAATGTGACAAGAGTAAACACCCACTTACGTTTGACTGACCAAAAACTAATCAGTTCTTGTGACTGTCATAAAAATGTTAAATATAAAATTTCGCGTTGACCTGACTAATAGTTTTTGTGTTAGTGCACTCACAATAAAACTGTTACATACACCCACACACATCAAGAAAATGGTCAAAACGTGTTCAGGGGATCTCAAAACGTGTATTTCCGTTGAAATCTCGAATGAAAACAATACTTTCCCCTATACTACATATGGAGAAATTAAAAATATAAACAAATTTCAATTGTAAATAAAAAATGAGAAACAATAATTATTTATATTAATTGGTGAAAATTCTTTCAAGATAGGCTTTAATAGTATTTAATACTATATGCTAGAAGTGAATGCTAGGTTATAGAATGATAATTTCAGATAAATGCGATGAAAATAACTTTATCACTTCACAACGGAGAAAACAGAGTAGAGAGTAAAAGGAAAAGAAGGAAGAGAAGTACTGTGGAGGGAATGCGGTGGAGGGAGGGAGAAAGTTGGGAGACATTTCTCGAATATTTTTCGTCAGCCGTTTCATTCCGCGTTCTGGCCTCCGTGAAATTAGCCTCCCGCAACTCCGAAATTCTGCGTTTGTACAGAGAAGATGGGATTAGAGGTGGGGAGAGGGGAGGAAGGGGGGTGAAGAAGGAAGGAGGTGGCGTGCAGAAGGGAGGAGGGGGGTTGAAGAAAGCGGGAGGGGGCGTGAGGAAGTGGAATGAGGTGCGGAGAGGGGAGGATGGGGAATAGGAAGGGGGGAGAAGGAAGTCTGAAAATTGGGAGGCATAGTTAGGGAAAAGAAGGGGAGGTGTAGAGGGTGAAGTGGGGCGTGAAGAAGGGCGGAGGGGAGAGTGGAGAGGTGGAGTGAGAGAGAGAGAGGAATAAGGAGAGGGGTAGGCCGCAAAATATGAGAGCTTTCTTTATGACGATCGACGGAGCGGGGCGTTAAAAAATAGTGTTCGCGCGAGAAAGAAGGAGAGAGGCGAGGAGATAGAGGGAGAGAGCGAGAAGGGAGGTGGTAAAGTGATGTCTTGCGGAGACTTCTTTATTACCCACGGGGGCCAACCGCCCTCGCCTCCTCCGTCGCTCCTTCCCGTCTGCCCTTTCCTCTAAAAACCGCCGGTCGTAAACGCGGCCCCCTCGTCCCGTGCGAAGGAACCACCAAACAGCTCCCTAAATGAAAACCTTCGCGCGTTGCCTCCGGCACCTGCCTTCCCTCCGCCTCCTCTCCGCCTCCTCTCCGCCTCCTCTCCGCCTCCTCTCCGCCTCCTCTCCGCCTCCTCTCCGCCTCCTCTCCGCCTCCCTTGGATACTCCATCCTCGTTCCGTCACCAGGCAACGCAGTGCGGCAGGGATCACGAAAGAATGGGAAATGGCAGGAGGGGTCGTGATTTCGAGGTAATAAATAGGAACGCCATAATCACAGTCGCACGTATTCCATGAGCGAAGTGAAGTGGACTGCTATCCTCGTTTGTTATTGCATTTGGATTTGGATTTGCATTTTGGTTTCCTTGGTTACGAGGGAGATTTCAATGGAACTGCGTCCCAAATCAGAATCTAGCGAACGAAGGAAATTTATTTGGCTAACAGTTCTTCGAAAATATAATCGAAATTCGGGCACGACTAGCATTATAATTCATAAATCACGGGCAGGTCGAGGCGATAGGTTTTTGTTTTTCCAACTAGTCATTTAGAGACGCACCCTTTTATGGAGGCTTAGAATACGAGGGATGTGATGCCTGGGTATTTTTATTAAAGAGAAACGGATTAAATAGCTCGTGATGAAATTTTCTCCGAACGGGGACTACGGAAAATCAGAAATAAAATCATATCCCGATTTATTAAAACGCGACTTCATACGGCACTAACTACATTTGGAAATATTTAACCCTAGAAATGTAAAATATCAAACGCAGACGTTCGTTTCAAAATACGGAGACTTCGAGCGGAAAATCGTATTTGCGAAAAATAGTTAATTAAGTTTTTGTAAAAATAGCTTTTCGAAAAATTTTAAAATGAATATCAGCTTTAATCAATTAATTTCATCGAGATAATGAAAACGATCCGATATTTTTATCAATTTATTTCGGTTCGAACGAAAGGGTTTTGAAAAGTGCGATAAGATCGAGCGGAACGAATTTCATCTCGACGCTGAAAAATGTACGGACGAGCATTTTTGTTTTCGGACGTCCATTTTTGTTTTCGGACGTCCAGCAATATTCTATAGGGCGGAGCAAAGTTATACGACAAATGAGAATTAGAATGGTTGACAAGTTCATTCTGCCTTATCAAAAAAATCAGCAGGGGTGTCTCCAGCCACACCTCTCCCCATTCTCCCTCGTTCCAATCTCTCCCAGCAGCTCTCCGCATGTCCCGGCTTGCCTTCTCCCTTTTTCCTTCACTCCCTCGCTGACCCCACGGTGTCCTTCGACCCCACCTTATCTTCACGCCAACCCTGCGCTTTTCTCTCTCTCTCTTGCTTCTATCATCCTCTTTTCTCTTTCTCCCTATCCCCCCACTCTCTCCTCTCCAAGCAGCAATCTCTCCGTCGCCGACGCTATTGTTGGTCCGAGTCCGGAGCTTTCCGGCAGGGTTCGCCGGAGGAGAGAGAAAGAGAGATAGAGAGGGGGAGTGATATCACGAGTGGGCCTTTGGAATTTAATTACCGTACAAAGCCGAACTGTTTGGGGCGGGATTATGTGTACTGAAGGGATTTACGGTCTTAATCAGAAACACGGAAAAAAGGAAAACCATATTCTCTCTTTCTTTTCTCCCCTTCTTCTCAACTGCCGGTGAATGAATGTTAAGTGCGTGAGTGTGCACGTGCGTATGCCTACATGTGTGCTTGCGAGAGATTGTACATGTATGCGCTCATTTGAATTGATGTTTACCAAATATCCCCTCCGCCACTTTTTTCCGGCGTTGAAACGGGTAATTGGAGTGGATTGTTTTAGCGCGAATGAGATTACGGCTTCCTCTCGCTTCGCATTGAGGATAGTATTCGCATGCATAGTAAATTGGGAAACTCGATGTAATGGATACTCATTTCGTTGTTTACAACTTTTGTAATGATGAATCTTTATGGCATATCTGGGCAAATGACTGCTTAATGAGTTTTTAACGATAATATGCTGAATTTACGAGCATGTTCAAATCTGCCTCCAACCGTCGAGTTATTTCATGATTGGTTAAAATCATGGAAGGGTCTCAAATTACGTTCGAAATGCTTACTTTTCCTTTGAAAAATTCTGATAGTGCAACTTGAAATTTGGTTGCGCACATATATAATTATGCATATAAATAGTTGGTATATTACGTAATTGTGTCTTGCAAGGAACCTTAAAATTTTATAATTACATCTTGGATTGCTCGTTTTATCTAGGAATATAAATGCTCCATAAATTATTAAATTTTTTATCTCTTGGTTATATAACTCTTTGGATAAACACCGAAATAGAAGCAAATTTAACAAATGTAAACGAATGAGTTGACTAAATTTTCATTTTTTGCAAGGGAGTTGCTTTCTGTATTCATTTCCAAATCAAAATTTATTTCCTTATATTGCAGTAGGTAATGATTTCAGCGATTTCTATTTATTCGGAAGTATTAGTATCGCTAACTTTTCTGTAATGGAACAAAGAAAGGAAATACTATTTTTTTATTCACTTACTCTTTCAGAATTGATAAAGCATCGGCAACGCCGTAAGTCACCATCCTCTCCCTCTCAGTGTTCAATTTAGCCGTTGGGCTAGAAGCCATTAATATTTAGCAGAAAGTCGCAAACCAAAGCATTTATAAAAACATAAGCTATACCATCAAACCAAATGGAAGGACGTGGTCAGCTTTATGGCTGTTATATTCCCAGTAAAAAGGGATGTATTTAGCGCAGATAATCCTCTTTTCTTCGCTAACATGCATGAAACCAGTTCTTCTTAGTCGTGAAATCGAGAGGCAAGGCGTCTGATCCAGATTTAGAGAAGAAGGGCAGTGGACCATTAACCAGAGTAATCGTACATACAAGCAAAGCTCGTAGATTTACACCTGGTTCTTTCTCTCCAAATTACCGTTTTCCCTCGGGAAGTGAGCTAGTGAGCCGTTATCCTGGTCTTGGATATGCATGGCGCGTGGATTGAGGCAAAATAGAAAGGAAGAGAATGGGTATCGAGGAAGGAAGGGAGAGAGAGGGAGGAAAAAGGAGAGAGGGAGGGAGGGGGAGAGAGAGTGGAAAGGAAGGAGGGAGAGAAAGAGGGAAAAAGAGGTAGAAGAAAGTGAGAGAAGATGAGGAAAGGAGGGAAAGAGGGAGGGAAAAGAAAGAGGAAGGAGAAGGAGGTAGGGAGGGGGAAGTAAGGAGGGAGGGAGAGAGGGAGGAAGGAAAAAGGAGGAGGGCGAAGAAAGAGAAAGAAGGTGGGAAAGCAGAGAAGGAAAGGAAGGGAAAAGGAAAGAGGGAAGTAAAGGATGGAGGGAGAGGGAGAAGGAGGAGGAAAGAGAGAATAATGGACGAGAGGGTGGGGAATAGAAGTAGGGAGGGAGAAAAAAGGAGGGAGGGGAAGGATTGACGGAGGGAAAAGGAGATAGAGGCATGAAAGGAGTAGGAGAGAGGTAGAAGTATGAAGGGAGGAGGGAGAGGTGGAAGGGAGGATAAGGAAGGGAGAGGTGGAACTGAGGGAAAAGGTGAGAGAGGTATGAAGGGAGGAGGAAGGAGGGAGAGGTGGAAGGGAAGAAAAAGGAGGGAGGATGAAGGATGGGAGGGAAGCGGGTAGCGCGACTAAATTAAAAAAGGCGCCACTCCATTCTCGTGCCTTGTCTCTAGGGAGGCATGGAGGGAACGGCCTTTTGTCTCTCCACTAGCGACACCTCGACGGTCTCCGTTCGAAACGCCGGTGCGACTAATTAAGGAACGAGCGAGTTGCAGCAATTAGGGAGGTGCCGTTGCCTCCGACGGTGGCGCCGTTTCTTCCCTTATATCTCAACGCGCAATGTAAGAGCGTGCTGGAGAGTGAGGAAGGGAAGATGGAGACGGCAGGAGAGAGATGAAGACGGAGATAGATTAAGAAAGATAACGCCGCAAATCTTGCGAGACCGTAATCGCTTCGCGTAACGATTTTCGAGCAGCCGTAAGTTCATTGCCAATATTACTTACTTGAATTTTTCCATTCAAAACTGCTCCAAATGGGGAAATATGACATTTTCCCTAGAAGTATAGTTCAAAATTAAATATCTCTCGACAGATGAATACAGATATAGTGACGAAAATATAAAAATAGTATTAGGAATCTATAAATTTAAGGCAGCTGATAGTTTTATTTTATTTTTCATTAAGTGAGATGCCATGGATGTTAGTTTAGATTTCTGCAAATTCGTAGCTTCAAGAGATGCTTTTGTTGCATTTTATAATATTTTGAATGAAAAGTATTTTTAAATTGCTCAAAAGTGTTTACAATTTTCCTAAAACTCTTGAAAACACAATAAAAACGAGTTTGTCGTTAATGAAGCCAATAATGTGGTCCAAATCAGGATTTAAATAGGTAAGAACGAGTACTTTTTACTCTGAAGAACAAGTAAAGGTATCTAACCACGCAATCAATTGCGTAAAGAGCAGCAAAAATATCGTCATCAGTTGATAAAGTTCACTTAATTTACAGTTTTGTTAGTACCTATTTGATTGATAGAAATTTATAATAGATTTAGTCATAATTTTATTTCTCATGGATGACGTGAAAATCACATTAATTGAGCATTACATATTGATCATATTATTACTAATTAATTAGTAAATTTGTCTATTTAAAATTAATTTTTCATGTACGCTTAAATACACGAAAGAGAATTTAGTTAACATTGTTAAAAGTGCTATGATTTTCCTGAACTTTATTGACAGCAGTAACTAATTGCACATATTTATGGTGAAACTATAATAATAATTCTCCATTAAACAGCTTAGTAATCTCCGCTCTCAATCCATTCCCTTAACTTAGGGCAGTTTTTGATCAATAACTACCTCATTAGAGTTAATTGCGCAAGATGCTAGTAAAGGATCTCTTGCGAGCGCAATTTCTAAATCTTAACTAATTTTCCTTGATTTAGAAGCAAGATATGTGACCATTAGGGTTAAATCTTCGAAACGGTTCACCAATCGACGAAATTATCGTAAATTGCAGTTTGCCTTAACTTAAACAGTTATAAGATCCCAACTCCAGATGTGTGTCCCGTTTTCCTTCTATCAAATCTCTATCGCGCCGTTGGAGCACTCATCAATTGAATGACTCCGCAAATTTATAAATAAAAAATGCAATTGCACTTTGCGAAGAACGCCAATTCTTGATAAAGACTAAAACTCCCTTCTATTGAAACGAAATTTTTTACTAAGCACAGTGAAAGTAATTGCCCAATGTAAGCATAAAATATTAAAAACCTTATAATCGTTTAAATAGATCCGTGGAACCAATTTGTTGCAGATGAAACATAAAAACCTTGCTCTCAAACTTAATGATAAAGCCATCCATTTTGGCATTTGTTTTTCATGAAGCTTTCAAAATTAATGTAAATGATAGAAACGTTATATTTAGCTGGTGTATTTCTTTCGGTATTATAAAATGTTATCAATGTAGTTTCAAAATTCGTATTTAATTTTCCCAAAACATTCCGTGTAATAATATTGTTCGATTGGGCGCAACCGAATGAATTAATACATAATATAAGTAAATTTTGAATACAAAACTGACTATATGGGCCTTCGTTTGGTGGTACTTAATATTTAAAAAAACAGGTAAAAATAACTTTTGTGGTATTGTAAAAGTTATTTTTGCCATGTATTTCAAGATGAATAATTTACGAGAAAAGAGAGAAATATATGTTAACTGAATGGTATTTCAATTGTGAATTGCTTTAGACTGCATACATGTCATCAATTCGTATTTGACTAGAATTTATACTACATATAAATATTCCGAAATGTAAACTTATGCGCCTTAGAAAATTCACGACCAAGACTCTAGCTGCTGAAAATCCACAGCCTGCATCACTCAAAATACCTCAGCCTGAAATATTTGTTCTTAATCTTTTTCCCTGTATATCGGTCTACCTCCTAAACTACTGGTATCTAATGGCCCAACTGTTCGGCGCCCAATCAGCGGTGCCTGAACTGCAGCACCCAATAATTACGTGCGTCAACGGAAAAGGTTGAAGTCCTTTGCCCTCAAGCGTCTCAATTGCCCCTCCCCACTCTTCTTCTCTCTCATACGAACCTTCAGTTGGAAACTTCGCCTTGCTCTCTCCGTCCGCAAACTCGAATCTCCCCCTTGCCTCATTTCCCTCCTCCGCGAAAAATTCAGAATGGGGAAAAGTACTGGATATAGTACCTTCTCCCCATAATATATTGCTCCCGTTCCCATGAGTCCCGATTCCCTATGTTATTGCCCCCAGACGAGCTTTCTTCTCGCAATTCCTCGATTAGTTCCCTTCCACTGGCTTAATACTGAGACCGTCTTTACCGGATTATGTATTATCTTCTCCATATCCAACCAGAGTTAATATGAACCTGCTTTCTCTCTACCTCTTTCTGTGTTTGTGCTAAGCAACAGGAACGGTTCGAAAAATCTCCCGTAGTTCGAAAAATTACAGCTCCAAATTTTTTCATCAAAATTTATCGATTCATTTTGAAAGGGCCTTGACATTAAAAAGGAAAATCAATCGGTCGTATTTTTCTGAAGCGATAACCTCAGACCCTTCAGAATACAATTAATTCTAAGAATGTAGTTTTAAAAAGTCAAATTATGTTATTATCATTCGCACATTTATTTGAATCCATCAGTGTTGCCACTGAAATATTTATATTTAAACATTTTTAAATTTACTTTCATGCAATAAAATCAAATTAAATTAACGTTAATCAACATTTGCAATAATTCTATTGAAATGCTGTTGCTGATTGAAAATTTTTATTTGCATATATGTGATTATTTTAATGCACATTATGAATTATCTGATAATCTTTAAAGTAATAAAAACGCTGGAAGGATAAATTTATTTTATGCAATAGAACGCTAATATTTTTTTACGTTTCCGCTTTGGTTGCGGATCTAATATTTTTATTTTGAATATATAGGATGTTCATATATGATACAGTCAGATTCACACGGTTATCGTGGACACAAATCGCCGTGTTATTCTTCAATTTTCTTGAAATTCGAATCAGAGTTTATCTCTGCCGCATCACTTACCGCGAGATTATAAATTGGGGAAAACAGATTCGGTGAAATACGATTTCACAATGCCTTTTACGTTTCATCGCTCGCAGCACTTATTACCTTAGTGATATCAAAATCGATCACGTCCGATTCTAGAAGGGGTCGTATTTTATGTCAACCGATCGCTGATATTGCTTTTGCCATTCAATCAAGAGGAAAAGAATCCTTCCTCTTCCCCCGCCCCAATCTCCAACCCCTTCCTTCACACGCACGCAGCCACACACTCACAGACAAGCACACACACACAACACGAACACGCGCGCATTCTAATTCGCCACTCTCCTCCCTTACCTGCCAAATATCCCCCTTTGTAATCTCCTTCCCACTCCAAATCCCACTCCCATTTCATTCCGCTGCCTTCGTCACCGTCCCAATCCGTAAAAGCTCCTATTACTATGAAATCTCGTGATTTATCGCTTGTCTTTCAACCATATTCCATATTCTACCTTCTGTTTCATCCATTCACATTATGCCTCTTTCTCATTTATTTTCACATTCCTTCCCATATCATTCCCTCTCTCTCCCTCAATCTCTCCTCTCTCTCTGTCTTTCTATCTCATTCCCTTTCTATTAAAGCCTGTACATTGCGCTGCCTTATGTCACAACTTTTTTTGATTTACCTTAACGCACAATTCTTTCACAATTTTTAATTATCATAATTCGAATTTTTCTCTGCACTTTACCGATTTAAAAGTGCAAAATGTACTGAAATACATTAATAAAGAACTGAAGAGTGCACTAAATCAGTCTTTTGAAACGCATCTATCATAATCTACTTTTATATTAGCTGATTTTTTACCTTCAACTTCCATTCTCTTTCTCTCTCTTTATTTTTTCCTCTAAAGCTTTGTTCAGCAGATGAATTTCTTAGATTAAAAGCTATATTTTGATAAATGAATTATGTTTTCATATAAAATCATTGAAAAACCAAGGTGGTTGGTTACCTATCCTTAAAAACGGATTATTCGACAAAATGTGTGGTTATATATTGAAACTAGTTCAATTTGTTAATTTAAAAAAATAATTTTAACAGAAATTTTATTAAAAATGGAAAATATTAGATGAGAACGTCCAGTATGGATGTGATAAGAGAAGAAAATACCGACTAAAATGTAGGCAAATGACGTGTCTTAAGATTAAAATTTAAGGTGTAAAATCATATCTTCTTCTTACTTCCATACGAAAGAGGATAAAAATTAGATATGTCAGGTGATTGGCGAAAGAAATTGAGAAATAATCAAATAGAGAGAATATGAAATTACTCTAAAATTTAGTCTCAGAATTAAATGAAGGATTTCGAACGTTGTGTTACAGTTTTGTCACAATCAATAAAACAAGTCTAGGTGTTTTATAAAATTATGTAACATTTTTGAATTATGAATATTCATTCATGATAAAATAATAATAATAATCCTTATAAAAATTATCTACTGAAGTATTAAAACTACAGTAGTCCAATATAAACTCTTGCATGGCGTTTAACATATCAGCGTTGCCCGAGTGAATGATAGACTCAACCTTATGGATGAAATCACAACGGAAAAATTATGTTTCCCATAGTAATAAAAAGGCTGGAATAACGTGAAGACTATTTCAATTACAAAGCAACCGTCATCAGTGGTGATTCACTGAAAGAGTGGCCGAAATACGCTTTATGTTTTCAGAACTTTTTATAGCTATTGGAGAAGCATAGCTTTTCAATGTATCTGGAATGTTTAACCTGTTTCTGCTTCTGCAGAAGCAAACGTGTGTGTGTGTGTGTGTGTGTGTGTGTAATTTAAGGCGAATCAGCCTCTTGGGCTATTATCGCCATAATATGCATTTTTAACCACAACCCATTTGTGGCAAACTAACCATAGCACCAGACACACAATAAATATATAAATAAATAGATAAAACAGATAGATAAATAGATAAAACAGATAAATAATTGAAGTTAAAAACAGATTGTAAGAGATTGTATAAGGGTCTCTCCCAATCTGTAGAATAAAACATCAGCAAGGCTGTATAAGGGTCTCCTGACATGTATAAAAATTTTCACTGCACTAGAAGGAGCTATTATGCCCGTAAAATATAAAACCTTTAAAAATGGATAGAGAAAGGATCTTTATTCCTCTTATCCCATTGTCAAAAGATTAAAAACACTTAAAAATTAAATAAAAGCTAAAATTCTGGACTCCCTTAGGAATGACAATGTTCTATTTATAGTTTCTGGATTATCTCCAAGAGAGAGAGTGAGGTTCGAAGCCATACATGCCCTCTCTCTCTCATTCCTAAATTGGATACAGTCCTGTAACACATGTGACACTGTCAATGCAGTATCACATGTCTCGCAAACTGGGGGTTCCTCCGCCCGCAATAGGTAACTGTGCGTCCACCAGCAGTGACCTATGCGAAGTCTTGCGATGGCAACCTCTTCGAGTCGGGACGACCTGGAGGAGGACTGCCATGGTTGTACCGTGTTTTTTATTGCCCTCAGTTTGTTACCGATAACTCCATTCCATTCTTCTTGCCATTGTTGATAGATACGTTCCTTCAAATATGTTTTAATGTCCCCAACAAGAACTTTCGGTTGGTTTATAAAATCTTCATTCGCAGCCAGTTTTGCTGCCCTGTCTGCCCTCTCATTACCCGGAATACCGACGTGACCTGGCACCCAAATAAAAACTACCGTCATCCCTATGGAATCCAGATCCATCAAGAATGACTGGATCCTCTGAACCACAGGGTGAGAAGGGTACAAAGACTCTATTGCACGTAAGGCTGACAGTGAGTCAGTAAAGATGACATATTCACTGCTGGGGTATGAGTATGCAAACCTCAGTGCTTCCCATAAAGCATACAATTCCGCTGTGAATATACCACACAGCGGATGTAGACGAAAACGGTACGAGCGTTTGCCGATGGTGAAAGCACACCCCACATGCTCTCCCTGCTTAGAACCGTCCGTGTATATGGCAGTGAACGACTGAAACCGTGCATAGAGTCTCTCGAAGTCACATCGGTATTCAATAGGCAGAGTACAAGGCCTATGTAATTTGGCAAGAGAAGTAATGATGTTGGGGCGATGCAGCATCCACGGCGGAGATATGCTGCACTCCGTTTTTAATGTCTGAGGCAATTCGAAGGACATCTCTTCGAAAACATTACGCATTCTCACAGCCAGAGATTTTACAGAGCGGATACGGGCATCATATAACTGCACAAATCGACGGTCGAAAACTTCTGTGTGGATAACGTGGATAAACCATTTTATCTGATAATGTAGTCTTTCACAATTTGAGACATATTTAAGAGAGAACCTAATTATCAATCAAGAATATGACTCTCACGATAAAATTAAAGCAGAAACGTTCTCGAATGGGTTTTTCGAGACCAAAAGTTAATGATTAAAACTTAAGTAGAAAGTAAAACCACTTTTTAATGTAAGAATTTATTGTTTTGGCAACCCGGTTTCGATCTATTGCATCATCCTAAGGCACATAAAAGAGATTAGTCTCTTTTCTTTTTTTCACTTGGAAAACTACATTTTTGCACTCATTTAGGATTGTTCGGCGTAATTCGACGCGTCAATATTGTGTAAATTTATTCCGTGCCATTCCGAAAATTGCTTCTCCACCTTTTGGTATTTACTCACCCCACTCGCTCCGAATTTTGATGTGACTGATCTATTGTTTGAGCTACAGACTAGCAAGAGAAAAAAATTCCCGAACCCCGTCAAATACGAATGCTCGGAAGCGATGGGAAATATTTCATTTCCTGCTCTCGTCGATCTCCTCCCAACGCATCTGCTGTCTCTCACACGAGTATTTGAATTAATTAATGGTGATAAGTTCAAGCTATAAGGAGATGTATTCCTACATCCACCTACAATCTAATCAGAATGAGCAAATGATAGCCATGTTAGCTCACCGTACGAGCACAACTCTTGGGAATAGCAGCATATCATTTTGAAGAGAAAATTAATTCATCCTAATAGTAATTATCAGAAAGTGCTAATCAAAATTATTTTACGTTGTGTTTTAATATTGACGCCACGGAAAATATCGTAGATAATTGTTATTACTTAGATTCACCAAAAATGTATATTATTTACATTGTTTCTTTGAAAAAAATATGGTGCTATTAACAAAATCGAAGAATGAGAAATTTCATCGAATTTGCATCGACATTATCAAACTACTTATGGCTAACATTTTTGAACGCTACGAAATATATCCCCTAATAATTCAAATGTGTCACTCTTATGTTCTAACCAAACAGTACTGGCCAAAATTATTTAGAAATCTCAACCAATCCGTCGTATTAAACATTAATAGGTTTAAAAAATTAATACTTTTGTAACCAGAATCAAGTCATATATAATATTTCTTTAGAAAAATCCAACTTGCGAAGACCGTTTTACTGTAGGACTTTCTTTTAAAGAATATAAATAACAAAAAGAAATGCGATATACTAGGTGAAAGGGAGGGGAAATAGGGGGAGTTGGGGGTGTAGAATAGTGAGGAGGTCGCGTTTTAATTGAAAGAATTAAATGAGGCGGACGCGAGAAGAGTGTGTGAGAGAGAGAGAGAGAAAGGCGAGACGAGGAAAGAATTGCGCTCGGGGGAGAGCGGCGTTTTATTGAGTGCAGGTAAACTATAGAGGGAGACGGAAGTCCTTTCACGCAGGAGGGAAAAGGGTTTTATGGAGTGCACTGCACATCCGCTGGAATGGTGTCGCAGTGGGAAGGGGTGGGAGGTGCAGAAAGAGGTTTGGAGAATTGGACGGAAGATGGAGGGGAAGGAATAAGCGCAGGGATTCCTCCATTACAGTCTCAGTCCTTTCCTGAAAAAACGTGACTTTAAGCAAAAGCGCCTTAATCGAGAGAACTTTCTCTGTGAGATACTTCTAAAATAATGGGTTACGCTCTCAGTCATTGGAGCTATAGAGAAAATACAGAGATATTATATAAATATACCTAGTGAGAAAATATAGAGCATAGTAATAATCTTAATATATCTATGCAGTTCCTGCTGGCTCGTGATTGCCCGGTGAACAATTTTTTTCGACTGTAGTCTGTAATGGTGGAAATATTCTCAAATATAGGGTGTTACAAAAACAGACTCTTAATCTAGCTTCAATGCCATAAACCCCCTCCTGTTTTCATGCCTATAGTGACCATACTTTAAATCTTTAAAGGTATTTTTTTTCTTTGACTATACTTTGATAATTAATGCTTGGTGTTATAGCTAACGACGCAACTTCTAAAAGTCGTGACGCTAATCTACAGCTCGACTATAAATTATGAACAAGGTAGCTTTGAAAATACGTCAAGCGAAGTGACTGCATTAAAGAGACTCATGTATTTGAGAGACGTAGTGTAATTGATATGGAAGCTAAGTGGCTGGAGAGGAGAAAGTTCACGAAAGTAATAGAAAGAAAAAATAAAAGGATAAATGAAAATTGGCGATGATGGCGACGGTGGTGGAAAGAGAAATAATGTCGCTTCGATAAAGAATATTTGGCCGAAAAAGATCATGGGAATTTTGGTGGGAAGAGGAAGGTGATAGGTGGTGTGCGCAGTAGAGAGGATTGGAGAAAGTGAGAATAAAAGAGGGAGATAAAGAGAGAGAAAAAGAGATAGTGAGAAAGAGAGAGAGAGAGAGTGGTGGCCGCGAACGCAAGTACAGGGCGGGATATATAAAAGGTTGCGGAGATAAAAGTTTAAGGCAAGGGCGAAAATACGACAGAGAACATAAAATATGGAAATTAGGGGCTTTTGGAGAGGCTTTATCTTAATGCAAATGTTTCGGAATTTTTGCGAAAGCCTTAAATAAAAAGCGAAAGCTGAAAATTTCCATTAAAACGTCCGATTTGATATTAGCGACTCTTATATGTACTCATTGTCTTATATTTTGCGATCGCGGTACTCCTCCGGTTGCCATGGGAATATCGTTTACGTCCTAAATTATATCCTGTCGCTCCTGAACATTCTCTTCCGAACAGTGGCTCTACATCCTAGTCTTCTCATCCGCATTGCGCTATTTAATTATTCATTTTCCTTATTTTTAGGGCAAAGTATTTTATTACACATGCAAGTGATGGTTATCCAAAATTGCTAATAGCATGTTAGCTGTCTTGAAAAAATTTCTTATAAATAACGGAATTTATTCATTATAAATAATAAATAGTCATTGCTGCAAACCCAGTAAAACTATAGTTTTGAAAATTATTGCCCGATGAATTAAGCACAATTGAAGAATTATCAAGAGGTTAAGTAACTAAAATAAAAAAGTAATTAGAAAAGACCTTTTTAGAAATTTCCCATGATAATTATCAACGGTATATATTCAAGCTGCCGAAATAATTGATAAAAGATGGCAGAAGATGATAATAAATATAATTGTTTTGATGTTGTACCTATAAATGGTTATACATTGTAGATTACATAGTTTTCATCGAAATCTAACTTTTATATAATAAGTACAGTTACTCATTAACGGCTGAAAACAAAATAATTTCTTTTATGAAGTGAAAACATTACCAAATTATGCGTGAAAACTCACAAAAATGATTTTATTCGGAGTATAGGAAATTACGTCAGTGATTATATCATTATTCCTCTGTGAAAATCAATCATTTTAAAGATCGACAGTTGTTATTCATCTCCATTTAAATTCGAGTTCGATTTTTTTTTAAATCGTAAAATGAAGATGGAAGGTTCAAACATAAAGTGTTCAATTTAAATGGATGCAACTCACTTCCTCTCGCGGATAATCGCATCCTTAAGCGAAAATATAGCGTAAAAACAATCTACGAACAGGTACCTAGCAAATGGACACAGTTTCAGCGATCCAGAAAATCCGTCCAGATTTGCCACTATTCCTCCATATTTATAAACCCGGACAGAATTAATATTCAAGAAAAACCTCGCTCACGTAATACACGTAAAAAAGATATCATCGTAGGCATGCAGCACGCTCCCATGAGTTTCACGCAAACCCACGTCAGTTAGAGTTCCTTTGACGGCGAACAATGTCCGCGTTTCTCTTGCTCCTAAACGCGCCCTTTCTCTCTCTCTCTCCATATCACCCGACGTCCTTTTGCACGCAACACGACGGATAGACGGAGGGAGGAGATACCGAGGTCGCAAAAAGGCAAGGGTGGGCTGGAAAGAGAGAAAGAGAGGATGGGGGAGAGAGAGGGAAAAGAGCGAATGGGGGAGGGGGTGAGGGGGAGGGGAAGGGTGATGAGAGGGTGAGGAGGAGGGGAGGGAGTGAGGAGGAGGAGGGGAGGGAGTGAGGAGGAGGGGAGGGAGTGAGGAGGAGGGGAGGGAGTGAGGAGGAGGAGGGGAGAGAGGGCGAGAGGGGACCCGCCGACACGGAAAGAGATTCATCGCAGCGGTAAGTCCAACCCCGGCAGAGTGTGACAGGACGCTGGTCAACGGAAATGGGGAGGCGAGAGGAGGAGAATGAGAAAGGGAAGAGGAAGTGGGGAGAAGGGGAGGAGGTGAGCGTCGGGAGCTGAACGGATGAGAGAGAGGAATGGCGTGCAAAGGCGGAAAGAGAAGTGGGAGGGAATGAGTCAAGGCGAAGATAAAGATGGGAGAGAGGAAGACGAGAGAGAAAGTGTTGTAAACGACGAGCGAGATGAGAGTCAGTCGAAAGGAAGGAGTAACAGAAGATATAGAGAGGAATGAGCAATAGAGAGTGTGGATGAAAGGCGAGGAACGGTTTAGGGAAGGGAAAAGATAGAAAGAGATTCACGAAGGATGTATGGAAACCTAGCGAAAAAGAGGCAGGGAGGGATTTAGGAAGACTAAGAGCGGATAATCCGAATATAAACGCTGGGAAGGTGGATTCTGGGAAAAAGAACGGAAGAAATACATAGAGATGTAAAGAAGGGAAGCTGAGCAGAGTAAAAAGCAAAGGGGCGGTCGGGATGAAGAGGTCAGCGTCGAACAGAAGAGAGGAGTGGAAATAAGGAGGAGAGAGAATGGAGAGAGGGAGAATATAGGTCGGAAGATGAAAGCGAAATGGAGGAGAGGAGGGAGGGAGGGAGGAGGGAGGCAGGAGAGGAGGGAGGCAGGAGAGGAGGGAGGGTGGAGAGGAGGGAGGGAGGAGAGGAGGGAAGGGGGAGAGGAGGGAGGGAGAAGAGGAGGGAGGGAGGAGAGGATGGAGGGAGGGGAGGAGGGAGGGAGGGAGGAGAGGAGGGAGGGAGGAGAGGAGGAAAGGCCTCGTTAAATGGAGATGAGGGAGGGTGCAAAAGAGACAGCCAAGAATGGAGCGAGATTTAAAAAGATACAACGGGATTTCATTTGACGAAAATAAATGAAAGGCAAAGTGAAAAGCTAAATATAAAGCGAAAATAAGAGCGTAATAAATTAAAAGTTGGAAAGAAAGGAATTAAGAGCGAGCAGAGTCAAAAGAGTAAGGAGGGAGAAAGAGAGTAGGGGAGAAGGTAGGAGAGGGAGGAGGATAGAGGAGGGGTTGGAGGTGAAGGAAGAGAGGAGAAGAGAGGGGTGGAGAGGGGGGGAGAGGGGGAAAGATAGCGCATGGTGGCGAAGTGGGGCGAAGTAAGAATTCAAATAAATTGCGTGCGGGTGAACGGTGAGAGCGGAGAAGGAACGAGGAATTATCAAGTTTCGGCGGAATCAGTTATAAAGGGATTTAGAAATGCGCAGGTCGAACGAGTTGAAATAAAATCTTGATATAAATGGAGATCTATTGAAAGCGGCGGGATAAAGAAAAATCACAAAAGTTATTACTCGAGATCAGTGTTTAGGATCACGCTCAGCAGCGAAAGAAAAAATCAAGTGATCCGACAAGATTTTTCTTTATTAGGTCTAAAATGATATATCATACTTTGTTATTGATTTAAATCCGCTAAATACCATCGTCTGTCAAATAAGGGCAAATTTTTGTTATAGAAGGGAGTAATGGCTACAGAATGAGCATTTTATCGATATTAAATCCAATTGTCCGAGACTAAAATATGTGCGGGTAATACTTTCGAAAGAATCCCAAATACGTTGACTCATGGAAGAAAGTAAAAGGTGAAGGCTTTTGAAACTTTTTTCAACACTGCGAAAGATTTAGAGAGATATCGCAAGTTTTCGTCGCAAACTACGGAACAGAGAGAGGAAAGTGAGCGACAGAAAGGAAGAAGGTGGAAGTTCGATTCTAATATGAAAGGGAGTGAGGTTAGGAAATGGACTGCGGGGCAGATGCGAGGAGGAAGGTGATATGAGGATTAAAGGGAAAGGGAGTGTGGAAAGCGGAGGAATGAGTGCCACGAGTGAAAAATCAACGCGAAGGAGATTAGATGTGCATTTATAGAACCAGTAGTAGTAGTATTATCGGTACAAAATATGAACTGGATTCATGCTGTGTAATTACCGTTAAAATTCTCGCACGTTTTTCTCAGATTTTTACCACAAAAAAATAGGCGCGAGAACTATGTCAGTACGCAAGATATTCTACCTATAGTCCATGGGTGGCCAACCTGGATCTAAGAAGGAGCCACAATACTGCAATTGACACCACCGAAAGCCGCAGTAACATTTGATTAGCTAACAAAATGTACTTAACAGATAATGTGGCTGCAGTATCTTTTAATAATATTATTACTAACAATATTAATGTAATTACTCTTTTATTTAGTGGAACTTCTTGCAACCTTTGACTTCAACAATTCCCCTACGCATTATAATCGTAAAATTGTATTGTATAATCGTATATGTAAGGCAGTCAAAGTTTCAAAGAGCCGCATATCCACTCTCAAAGAGCCGCATGCTGCTCCGGAGCTTCAGGTTGGTTTCCCTGCCATACATAGGTACCTCATCACTCCCCACACACTGATACCTTTGCACTTTTTATAAAACATATGTATGCAGCAAGGAAAATGTAAATGTAGAAATTCTCTTTTAGAAATATATTTGAACAAATTTATTGTCAATTTCAGCTACATAAAGCAACATGTGAAGAAAAAATGCCGAGACGAACCAAGATGACATCGTTTCACCGTCACTCTAAAATCACTGTATTTTCATGGCATCTTATGGCAAGCATCTGTAACATTGTATAGAAGCGCTTTCCCTTTCCTAATCTCCGACAACAAAAGAAAAAAAGATACTTTTCAAACCGCTTCATAGCGCACACTATACGAATTACCGACATTCAGCCGAGTTTCCGCGTTTCCCACACTCAAGTTTTCTTCTTCCTTTGAATTCCAATTGTCGTTGAAACCGGCTTTTACAAAAAAATGGGATACGAGGATTGTGCCAAGATTAAAGTCGTCTAGTTTTCATAACAAAATGATTATGCTCGGGCGAAGGTTTTGTAAGTAAATACGTGAACCCATTAATGCCCAAACAATAGAAATCGTTGTTATTCTTTCAAAATCTTTTATTTACAAGATACTTCATAATCAATTAGAAAAATAGTATTAGCAAAAGAAACAACAGATGACCCAAAATAGCACAAAAAATGTTGCGTTTACGCAGCGTTGGGCGCTTAGGCCGCAATAATAATCACGAAAAAATGACGTCACACACACTTTATCCTTTTTTGCACAATCAATGTTTTTGTGGAACTTTTAAAAGCGGTGTCCATGTAGAGAAACAATACACTTTCCGCACATAAACACAGTTTACAACTTGCAGTTAAGGCAACGGCACCTGCTTTACTCTCAGAAGTTGTTATAACGTGATTATAACAGTCGAACCCCATTGAATCCGGGAGTCAATTATTCGACGACCGTCCTAAATTTTTTGCACTATTATGCAAGTAACCAAATAAGGCAAAGTCAAAATCTTATAAAATTTGCCAGTGCCCGTTCGTCCGTCACGGTTTTTTTGGGACTCATAGTTGTAAATAGTTGCTGGATTATTACACCCGCGTAGATGACCGTAGGTTAATGCACAGTTAAATCTTATATATCAGAGAAAAATCTCGAGCATGACTCCAGAAACCTTTCTGATCTCCATTTTTCCCTCTAAAAAGTGATCTTCTTCATTGGAATCATCGAAAAATGCCTCATCCTTTCATATTTTCTCGCATCAAATGAGCTCATGACATGGAGAAATATAAGTAATTTGTATGAAAAGAAAGCACTTCTTTCTATAAGTTACCTTTTGCCACACATAAATAACGAAATTATAATAAGAGTAATAAGTGGACTAGAACGACCACATTTGAAAAGTAGAGTTTTGTAAAAAATATCTTTTTTCAGCCATGTACACAAGCCTACTCTCACTTTGGCATACACCACAGTCGATAGTTTCTTTGTGGGTGCCGTGACATCGTCTTTTACATTCTCGAAGCGGAGTGAGATCGCTCGCTTCTGGCGTGGCTCCATAACAGCGTTATAATTTTAACAAGATAGCCCCGGATGAACAATCCACCATGGCTTACGCAGGGCCGGTACGGCGTTAGACCGATTTCATGACGGGAGAGCGAAAATATGAAAATGGATGTGTCGGTGCAATGGGTGGAAGATGAAAATAATGAAGAACTTAAATATAACAAGTATAGGCTATAGGTGAAAGAAGATATCTGTAAAAATGGAAGGGAGAGAATAGAAAAGATAGATATATGATCGTTCGATGGAGAAAAGTGAAAGAGGAAATTCGTTGAAATGGTAAGTCGAAAATGAATGCCGAGATGTGTGGGAAAATGAAAGAGCGAGGGCCTAATAGTGGAATGCGAGAGAGTTGGAGTGAGGAAGAGGGAAGAAAGGAAGAAAGAGGGAAAGGAAGAGAGAGAGAAAGGAAGAGAGAATGAGGCAAGGAGTAAGAGAGGGAGGAAAGGGGAGAGAAAGAAAAAGGAGGGGTAAAGGCTCAGAGCGAAGAGTTGTGTGGCTGTGGATCCCTGGGGCGCCGTGCCTTTCATTCGCGGAAAAAGAAACATTTAAGAGGCGCCATGGTGAGAAAAGCGGAAGAAAAGGAGGAAGAGTAGGAGGGTGAGTGGGAGGGAGAGTGGGAGGGGGAATAAGAGGGGGAGTGGGAAGGGTGGTGGGAGGGGGAATGAGAGGGGGAGTGGGAGGGGGAATGGGAGGGGGAGTGGGAAGGAGAGAGGGATGGGGAGTTGGAAGGAGAGAGGGAGGGAGAGTGGGAGGGAGAGTAGTAGATACGGCGGGAGGGAGAGTAGGAGGGTGAGTGAGAAGGAGAGAGAGAGAGAGGGAGAGTGGGAGGGAGAGAGGGAGGTAGAAATGGAGGGAGAGTAGGTGGGAGAGAGGGATTGATTGATTGAATGATTTGGTCTTTATTTGGGGCGAGATTGAGACTAAGAAGTCCCATCTTCCACCTAATCCCTCTTCATGAATCATATATACAATAATACATAGAATATTATGCAAATACATGTAACAATAAAAATACAAGTATTGGAAAAGAAAAGGTGTAATTTGGTGGGAAAAATAGGACTGCTGAATAATGAAATCCATGTAAAAAAACCCACTGCAGGAAAACACCCACACAAGAAGGGGGTGTGAAAAACCTGCGAAACTTACTTACTTAGATTCACTAAAGACATCAATAAGTAAAATTTAGAACAAAAGATAAATACATGAAAAGCATAAAGCTATATCTCACGGAAAATTTGGCACAATACGAATAGGGAGAAAAAAAAACAAATGAATTAAATAAAATAACAAATAAATGAATAAAATAACAAAGTACAAATCAAGCACAATAAGTATTGTTTTGTCAAAATCAATATTAAGAAACACTGAAGCATTAAGTGTGTTTTACTGTTCCTTTGAAAGGATAAGAGAGATTGATAGCAGTGTCGTTTGAATAATGAGAGCGAGTGCAATTTTTTATTTTTTGGGGAAGTTCGTTCCATAGTCTGCAAGCGGTTACAATGAAGGACTTGTTGAAAATTACTGTTCTGTGACAAAGGAGTTTATGGCTCCCTCTGGTATTACGGTTATGCACAGCGTCTATACTCATGAATTCCGTGGAAAGATAATGTGGATTGTTAGAAGTAAGTAATTAGTATAGTGAGGAAAGCAAGCCTCGTCTTCGGGACTCCAAATTTAACCAGTTTAGTTTCACAAATGAATCAGAAATGTGGTTTGATTTCTTCAGATTAAAAATATATCTAATGCACGCATTATTTGTTCTCTGAATCATTAACGATAACTCTTGAGATAAATCTTTGTACGCTATATCAACATAGTCAAAATGCGGAATAATGAGTGAAGTTACCAGATGCTTCTTTAGAGAAACCGGGGTACTGATACTTAACTTCCTAAGTGTGTGAAGAGATGAGTTTACTGTTCTACACACATTTATAACATGTGGGGACCAAGAGATGTTTTTTATCTATAAGCAATCCTAGATTTTTTACCACTTTACAATAAGATATAGCTGAATTTGCTATGTTGATCGATATTCTTTGGGATTGATCAATATGGGCTAATATCTTAGGGTAACCAATTAAGATAGTCTGTGATTTTTCTGGATTGATACTAAGAAAATTTTTATTGCTCCCGTTCTCTAGCATTTCTAAGTCCTTATTGATATTCTTTAGGGTTCTCGCGAGATCGTTTGTGGTAGAACTTGAATATATGTGCAATTAATCTTCATAAAGGTGATGATTGCAGTATTTAAGGGAAAAGAGCAGTCATTTATGTAGAAAGAAAATAGTAGGGGACCCAAAATTGAGCCCTTTGGGACGCCTCTCCCATTAATAAGTCAATCAGAGGAAGAATTAATGAAAATCACTTGTTTGGGAACGATCGCTTAAATAAGAAGATATCCAATTTATGGCTGAAGGCAAGGAATTCATTGCGAGCAATTTAGACAGCAGAACATATTTGTCTATCGAGTCGAAAGCTTTACTGAAATCCAGTAGTACTAGGATTGTAACTTCTCGTTTGTCCATTGCGTGGCGAATGTCATCGGTTATTTTTACTAGAGTAGTGGTGGAGCTGTGAGGTTTACGAAAGCCAGATTGAAAGGGATCTAACAATTGATTTTCTTTAAGATTTTTTCATATGCTAATTTTTCTAAGGCTTTTGATAAGGTAGGCAAAAAGATAATTAGGCGAAAATCGTTGATTTCAGTAGATTTCGATTTCTTTGGTAATGGCCTTATGAAAGCGTGTTTCCATTGCACTGAAAATTTATCTTGAGATAGGGAGCAGTTAAATATATTAGTTATTATTGATAGAATAATATGTATCAATTTCTTGATTAAGATAATAAAAATTCCATCTGACCCTTGTGCTTTAGATTTAATTTTTCGAAATGCATGGAGCACTTGAAATTGAGTGACCGGGATGAACCTAAAAGGGTTAAAATCCTTGTTTGATTTTTCTGCTGCGGCAGTAATCGAATTAATAACTTCCCTTTTTATTCTATCATTAATGACATTCAGGGGTGTAGAGGATTTAGAATTTAACGACTCTAATGATATGTATGGAGGCAGTTTAAAGTCATTTTGTTTGCCAATACATATCGACTTAAGTATTTTCCAAATAATCGAAGATGATTCGTTCGGACTAGATATTGAATGAATAAATATATTTTTTGCATTTCTGATTAGCTGTTTCGTTTTGTTTCTAATGCGCTTATATTTGTCGAAAATATTATCGTATTTAGTTCTTTTGAACGAACGAAAAACCGAATCGCGATGCGCCATCATTCTTTTAATTTCGCCATTAAACCAGGGCGAGCGAGGTTTGGAAATGCGTATGGTATTTTCAGGTGCAAAGTGGTCAAGTAACTGATTTGACAAAGTGTTTAAGACTTCGACTTTTTATCAATATCATCGACAAATTCAATGGTATACCACGGAAGAGTAATGGCTTCGGTCATTAATTCAAAGTCATCTATCCCTTTTATATCTCGGTGACGCATAAATGTTTGTTTGAATTTCGGCAAATTTAGTGAGTATGCTAAGAAGATTAGGTCATGAGAAGAAATTCCTGGGACTGGCAATTGACCATGAGTTATTATTTTTTCAAGGTTTGTCGTAACGGATAAGTCAATCCAGGTTGAAACTGTTTGGGTGTTATTACACGGATTCAGCGGAACGATATTGAGACCATACGAATTAAAGGTATGTTTTAAGTAATCAGTATCATGAGAACTAGCTGTGAAATTGGCATTTAAATCACCAGTGATTATAATATGTTCATAATTGGTTGCAAAATTCGAAAATATATCTTCTAAGGGGGAGAGTGGTAGGGAGAGTAGGAGGGAGAGTGGGAGGGAGGGAAGGGAGAGAGGGAGGGAGAATAGAAGTAAGAGTAGTAGGTAGAGAAGGAGAGAGAGTGGGAGAGGGAGGGAGAGTGGGAGAGAGGGAAGGAGAGAGTGAGGGAGAGGGAAAGAGGAGAGGAAGGAGGAGCTGGAGGGAGAGAGAGTGAGAAAGAGAGAGAGGGAAAAAGAGAAGTGAGGAGGGAGAAAGCATTAAGGGAAAAAAGTGACGAAGACTGTCCTTCTCATGACTGAAAAGACGGCTCGGAGAAAATTAAATGTGCAATCTTTTAAATTCTCCAACTCTTCTTTGATGAAACTCCAAGAAATGTAAGTTTCCGGAAGCCTCGATGGAAAATAAAGCGTCTGTGATGTGAAGCCTTTTGGATTAGAAACAAATGGAAGAATATTTTTGTTTGGTATAAAATGCTCTGCATGTTTGTATGCCATATAAAGGTTAATCGCTAGGGTAATCAAAATTGCATATTCATCGACTTTTTAAATGCAAAACAAATAATTTCTCTTGCACATCCAGATACATCACTACACTACACAGCAAATTTTATAACTATTTTTTTTTGTTGATGAGTTGATAATATGGCATAAAATCTTTTATAATCACGCCTTTTACCCTGCAATGAAAATGAAATTTATTATTAAAAAATTTCGACGCGTAGTTCACGCTTGCCTTTTTTAAAGATAAGCTTTCAGGGAACTGCAAAAAATAAATGAGTAAATGCGGTATGTTATACTATTCCTCTCATAAACATGACTAAGTTAAATACTGAATTCTGAGATCTTATTGAGGATTATAAATTCATTTGCCACATCATTCTTGTTTACAATCGATATATTCCTAGAGAAATACTGAATGGTAATTCACTCAGCTGGCAATTAATCATCTTATGACACAGATTGAAGGTCTTTCCAATCAAACATCTTGCGAAATAAAAAACTCAGCAATCAACTAATTCTTTATATAGTACATAATTAACTTTCCAATCTATATGCAAATACGTCTCAGCTCTAAAAAATTAATATACAAAGAATACATCGGAAAAAGATTTTGGGGTTCAAATGAATATTCATATCCTTCCAGAATATTCTTTTAATTGCGTCGCTGAGATCTTCCTTTGACTCTCTTGTCTGACATGATTAAAAGTGAGGACGCGCGCGGACCTCAATTTAAATTTCGGAATCCGAAAAAGAAATATAGTATAGGGAGGAGTAACGGTCGCGCATACGTCGGCCGTCCCTCTCTGTGAGGAGGAGGATGAGAGTCCAGTGGAGGTGGATTGGTTCCGGTTTTCATGACCGACATCCCGGAGAGGACCCGAAGGGAAAAAGAGCGAAGCGCTTGGGAAGAGTAGGTTGGGGGGTGGTCGGCGTAAACAGAAAATGAAAAGATTAATCAGTGATGAAGGCGGTAGGGGAGGAGAGGGTGGAGGGAGTGGAGAAGAAGGGAGTGGGACAGAGGCCTGGGAAGCGCATCCGCAGTGTGGGGCCCTGAGTCGGTAAGGGAGATTAATGGGGCCAATGGAGAGGAGAAGACCTCCCCCGGCAAGGTCTACAGTGCCCGAGGAAGGGACATTCGCACGTACAACCGAATGCGATACGGCTGTAATCTCTGATGCGAAGGATTCGCGCAGACAGCCTATACAGCCACCTATTTCTCCTTTTCCTCGGAAAAATATTTTTGTCAAAGGCAGTTTGTTTGAGCGCGGCGTTCCAGATTTACACAGACGGGAAAAGGGGATAAATTTTCTCGCTTTATGCAACGGGAAGGAAATGAAATATTACCTTAGAAGCAACAAAGACAGGAGTAGAATGTGTTACAGAAGATGAGCGACGAGAGTTTTTCTGAAAATACTTGAATAGCTACTGAAATTTACAGGAATTGCTTGCTAAGTCGGGTACGAGTGAGGCCAGTATTAAAATACATAGATTAACAAATATAGATGCTTCGATAGATAGCGTTCTCGATATCGCAAATTTTATTTTATTTTTTTCGGAGCGTTGAACACAACAAATGGCAATGAATAAGAATATATACATATAATATTGTTTCCAGTATGGTACAGTTACAAAAACATTTGTTATTAATAGGCATACCATAACTCAAATTGTATCGAATTCTCACACCTAAATGAGAAAAGTTTTGCCTAGAGTTTAGTGAACGAAATATGAGGTGATCTAAATGAAATTCGGTGTGAGGGTGGTTGAAAAGCGTTCTTTTAGAGATTTTCCCTCCTTCATTAGCCGTATCACGTCGCTTGAGTTGGAAATAGTAGCTAATGCATATTCGGAGCATTGATGAGTGGCACTACGACCCTCCCTGGGACACAAGAAATGATGGGTTGACGGCAATTCGGGGTCTAATAAGGGAAGGGAGACGAGAGGGCTCGATCAATCACTTGTGGGTAAAGGGAGGCGGGGTGCTCTAGCGAATGATGAGAGGGGAAGGGGAGACGGTCGGAGAGGGAGAGGTTGGTGATAGGGCGATGAGAAAACGATGGCATAAAAAGAAAGCAGAGAGAGGATTAGAGGAGGGTAAACCAGAAGGGAGGAGAGAGGGTAGGAAAGAAGGAAGGAGAGGGGGGAAGAGGGTGTGAGAGGGTGGGGAGGAGAGAGAGTGTGAGAGAAGCAGGGAGATAAAGCGTGAGAGATAGGGTGTAAGAGAAGTAGGTAGAGAGAGATAGGGAAGGAAAGAAAGAGAGGGCGAGGAAGGAAGAGATGGGCAAACATGCGGAAGAAGGAGGAAGGGCGATGATGGGTTCGAAGGTTGTAAATTTTGATGACCCGATTTTTTTTCGATAATAGGCGGTGCGTCGTGAGAATAAGGATGAGAAACGTACGTAGAAGGGCTCACCCATGGCGGTGAGCTGGAAACCCCAAAATGTGAAACGAGTATTGTACGTATGTATAGTGATGCGATGTCAATCTATTTTGCATCATGGAGGAAACAAGACAAGAAAGAACATGCATATCTGTGATTTAAGAAAGCGCTATTCTATCAGTGCTTTTACGTACTTTCTTCTATAAAACATGAATTAAAACAACGAATATATATATATATATATATATATATATATATATATATATATATATATATATATATATATATATGATGGATTTTTTCCATTTAAAGAAGGAAACCGTTTGCATTACTTCAATATATCGCAGGAAATTGGCTTTGCTTAGTCACTCTTATTTTATTTCATTATGTAAATTCTTGGACTAAAAATACATGTATCGCAATGTGAAGGAATGACGTGTGTGTGCGTGGTCTAAACTCTCATCCCTTACGATAATAAAAATCATTATGTAATTTGGCAGGAGATTTGTGTTTGAAAAGTGAATATTTTTACTTATCTTGTTTCGCATTATTCAGAGGCATAAAAATCATGATCCTATTTAAGCTGTAACTGATCTCTCATTCTCTGCAAAATTTATATTGCACCATATTTGCATTGAACATCAGGCCTTAAATTCTGTATTGTAAATATTTAGTCAAACTAACAAGTCGCATTTTTATTAGTGCTTGTCATTTCACGGTTCTTTCACAATCCCGGAATTCCGGGATTCAAAATTATAAATCCCGGGATCCCGGGATTTTCCCGGAATTCCAATAAACAATTTTAAAATCATTTAAAAAGAGAAAAAAAAGAAAAATACAGTTAAATATTTTTTATGACCCGGGGTTGATATAAAACCTTTTCAAAATTATTAAAAGGAAGAATAAAATAAAAATATTTTTACAACTTTTTTATGAACAGGTGAACCTTATTAAGTAATTTTACTCTATATTTAGGATTTTTTATCAATTTATTTGTGTTATTTAATCTTTTAGTAGAAAACTACTCCATTTTATTTGTTTGAACTTCGTATCATACAAAAGGCTTACATATTGATGTTTAAACTAGTGCTTATGTTTTCCGGTTTTTAATATGTCCCGGGACCCTGAGAAATTCGAAAAAATTCGTTAAAATTATTTACAAATATGGGTTACACGAATAAAATAAAAAATATTTGAAATTAACGTTTATTTATTGACCTGAAAATTGCCTACCATATTGATTATAAAATATAGTTACCAATACACACGGTATATAAAATAAAATATGAATTGAAACATCTATACCATTTGTATACATTTCTCACATGAGTACAAAATCATATCGATAACAGTGTTCTAATTCTTATTTCCTATTAATTGATTTACATAAACTTTTAAGAAAACATAATGTGTTCACACTACAATCACTCAGAGATGTGCGTGTTTTGGTTATGAAAAGACCAGTTGCAGAGAAGGCCCTTTCTGCTTCGACTGAAGTAAGAGGGATGGTTAATGGCACATTCCATTCCTCCTAAGCGATCGAAATATTTCCAAAATTTGATTTACTTTATCTTTGGCTGTGCGACATAACATTATGAGAGACAGGAGAGAAATTTCAGAACTGCAACCGTAAATTTCACATAATACTGTGATAAGAAATATCAAAAAATAATTTTTAAATATTTATTTACATTAAAAACGCGTTTAACAAACTTCAATTTCATTGAGAAACCACTATGACATAAGGACATGCCTGTATTAACCTGGACTGAGCGCCTAAAAATACAAATAAATGGCTGAAGCTCAGAAATGATGTACTATCCTTTTTTACCACTGCCAAGTAAAAACTGATGGCTAGGAGCTATGAAACCAGTCAAGACGGAAAATTCTTTTTCAACCCCTCACGCCTGAGGATGGTTTAACCTTTCAACTACGGAGATGACTTTTATTCTAGTCTACCAACTGGAACCAAGGGACTGGAGTGCGTAACCATATTTGCATTTCTTTTTTCGAAATAATAAGAATGTCTTTCAGATGCACTTATAAATGTCACTACTAATAGATCTCGGCTATCCTGCTTGGTTTGGGCTGATTCGTATACGTTTTGAGCGTTCATTCTTGGCCAATTTTTTCACATTTTGAAGTCTCCTTTTTTCATATTATTTTTCCTTAGAAACTTTGCCGAAATTGATAAACGAATGACGGATTTTCTTTTAGACAGAAACCCGGATGCAAAAAAAATAAATTGGAATAGAGCGCGTATGAGAATGATAACAGGAAACGTAAAAACTTCGTATGTGATCGCATCAATCAGTCCAGTATCGGGAACTCCCGTGATATTCAATGGATTTTCCGGGAAACGGGAAATTCATTTTACCACCAGGATCTCGGGAAAGCGATATCTCAGGATGAAAAGCACTAATTTTTATAGGTACAGCAATCCCTCCATATTCCCGGGGGTTACGTTCCTGAAAAACGCCGCGAATACAGAAACCGCGAATATAGATACTAAAAACTTATGGGAACAGCTACCCTCAGTTTATATAGTAATAACATTCTCCACTGATTTTAACATTATGTAAAGCATATCTTCTTTTAAATTTTATCCAACCATCCCTTACTTGCTGTAAATGATTCGGTGTGGCTTCCTTCAGTGGCCGATGTTGTCCTTAAGCGCTCATAGAAGCGAATCGCTTTTTCGCGTAACACCTGGCTACTCAATGGAACATTTTTTCCCGTTTGATCTGCGATCCAAATATTTAGGATATTTTCTATCTTCTCGATGACATGATCACGAGCATAGCAGGAAATTTAGGCACTTTTAGGCGCACTCCCACTTACACTAGCCCGTATACTTGCTTTCTTTTTTATTATGTAACTCACAGTGAATACGTTGATGCCCTACCAACGGACGCTACACTTTCGCCTTGTTACAGCTTTTCTAACAATTCAACCTTTTCACCTAATAACAACTTTTCTTGCTCTTCTCTCTTTTATCGTCACTCATTTCACCTTATTTGCGTTTTGGGGCTATGATATAAAATCATGTGAGCAAGCACAAAAAGATTTTTGAAACTACAGATCCTTTAAAGGCCGGCGTTAAACAGCAATGGTAATTCTCTGCGTCCGGGCATTTAAAAGCGCATCATTCCACGTTGCTAATTGTTAGAAATAATGTTAGACTGCAAACAAAATGACTCACACCTCCGAACTAAATGCAGAAGATACTCTCGAACGATTTATTTAAGAAATGGGAACCTCAGGGAAGAATGACCACATAAAATCTAGGGTTACCAAACTTTCCTACTTGGGAATAAAACTCAGGGCTATTTGTTAGGCAGGACAGCAAATATCCCGATTATTTTTATTTCACTTTTACACTGATGTTCGATATCTTTTTTGTAATACATCGGAAAATTTCCTTCTTCCCTTTCTCTTTTCTTCTTTCCATTCTAGCCTACCTAATCCTTTTTAAAGTGGATAAAAATCTAAGCTTGCTTCTTTCTCACTTGGGTTGGATAAAAATCTTTTTAGTCACCAGAATTACAGATAGCCAACAGCAGAATCAACATTCCATGGAATCTTGATGATAACATGTCATTTTAATTCCCATTTGCGAATTATTTCAACGGAAAGATATATTTCCAATACCTAGAGAGCATGTGGATGAAGTTTGGAGTGAACAAATGCGTAGATGGGCGTAGAATATTATTACGTCACCTTTTATACAGCATGTGTACTGCATGTCGTTGTATCGCACGGTGTTTTAAGATAGGTGACCGCGAATAAGTGAAGTTTACCTCCAGCGAATTTTGAAACTCACTACAAGAATTGCTGCGAGAATACGCGAAACCGCGAATATGAAACCCGCGAATATGGAGGGATTACTGTAATGTTAAATTCGCGTTTTATAAATTTATAATATCCTTGTATATCCGCACCGTAAGATACACAAATGACAAGTGGGTTGTTAGCATTCACGGCGCTTAAATATCCGTTCCTGCGGAACAAGAATATTTTCCAATTTCTCCCCATTCTGCTGTATGACTGAACAACAAATATAAAAGCCCGTCAATATGATGGGAAGGAATATATTATTTATCATTATCTCGTACTTATTATTCTTAGAGATAATTTATTCATATCGTTCAAATATGAAAATTTTATTCAAAATTCTAACAGAGGATGTATGACATAAAACTTAATGCTTTGTCATAGAACATCGTTGTACATTATTTAAGACTTTTATACGCACTAAAAGTAAACCATAAATATAAAATTCACATAGTTGAGTGTTACACAAATAAAAATAGTTTTGGGCAAATAGAAATTGTATGACAAGAAATATATTACGCTGAAGAATTTTTATACGCTCAAATTTATTTTTAACTTATGAAAAATTTAATTTTTTTCTATAACTTTAATTTATATAAATTAATTTCAATGGAATCAGGTTTTGTTTGTACTAAAAAGTATAAATAAATCTAAAATTCACACAAGTGAATGTTTCATAAAGGTTTATAATTTTGGCATATGAAAATTCCGAGTTCACACAGACCCGTCATATCTGACGGCCAATTACGCTAGTATAATACATATAATACAGAACAAAAGAATGAAATAATTAACGTATAGCGTAAAATTTGAGAAAGAAGACAATAATAAGTGCTTAATATTTGGAAAAGTAAAAATGATCAAATAAAAATCAGGATTGACTTCATTGTTCCATCTCTCAGCTAAATTTTCTCGGCTATTAAAGCCGAGTTTTGTTTGTGTCAACTGTGAATAAATTCTGTTATCTCAATTGCTAGGTTAAACCGAAGA
This sequence comes from Tanypteryx hageni, assembly GCA_028673005.1. NCBI lineage: Eukaryota > Metazoa > Arthropoda > Insecta > Odonata > Petaluridae > Tanypteryx > Tanypteryx hageni. The sequence continues at coordinate 256,546,275 of CM054112.1, read as the reverse complement.
TACCTCTATTGAAATTTTAATGCTGAATTTTGTTTGGAATATGATTTACGCCGATAATGTTTTATTTACTAAAGCTTACAAACAGTGCTTCATTTTTATATAATAAATGTAGAGGAAATATCGTATCATGGAGAATGTTCACGAAACTTAAATGTGATTGGTGAAATTTGAACCAATGGGTAGTCCTGCGATGAGACGACGACGGCTGTATTATATTATAGACTAGCAGAAGAACCCGTTCTTTGCCCTGGTATGTATGATTAATAACTATAAAAGCTTTCTTAGACAAGTACTAAGGACCTTTCATGATTCAGAAGTCATAACTTTATCTTCTTCGACCACCATAATTTAAAAAAAAAAACACCGAAACCCCTTTTACAGTATGTGCTTCCTCATATGGTATGTTGACGGTCTCGGAGAAAGAACATATAAATTATTTTGGCTATTTACTTTTGAACATGATATGTAAAACTGATCATGAGAAAAGCAATCTGCGCATAAGCGTACCCCGACCACGTTGACCAATTGAGCTTGGACCATACTGTCATTGCAAAATAACCTTAACCGTAAATTGAAGATATTTGAATTAAAAAGGATAGTCGCTAGGAAATATAGGAATTGTTGGTATAAAAGCAATCTGTCCATTTTCACATCGATATTACACTCCAATTTTTGTTTACAACGGCGATATATCAATTAAAACTATAATTCTGATTTGTCTTTTAATGCTCTTAACTCAAAAGAGTATAGCATTTCAGACCATCTTTTGTGCACACAGATAATTAATAAACGTACTTTCCTTCATTATGTATTTTGGATTGCACTATAGTTTAAATCATCGACAGTTGGGTTTCAATGAAAGTAAAAATTTTCGACTCAAAAAACTTGAAATTTGGAGGTTCAAAGTTTAATCTTGGGAAAAATTGGACCGTATTTGAAATTTGATCATAAGAAAATAAAACTACATACTTATCTCCGTTCCTGGGTTTTATTCTCATACTAGTACAATATTTTAATATTTTCAAAATGCAAACTGAAATTATGCTACCCCAATAGCCATATTATTTTAATAGAGAAAGATTGAAAAGATAAAGAATTTTTAAATATAAAATGTCAATTTATTCAGTTTATAATTCACAATATTTTTCTACTCCTTTTATTGTGGTTAAAAAACATTCCTCTTGTTCAAACGCTCTGTAGTGGTTGAGTTATAGCGGCACAGACACAAAACTTTCTAAAACACATAATAAATATATCTTATTTTTAATTTCATTATTCTTCTATGTGAGAACCAAAAAAACTATAGACATTAAACTTATCATATTGAGACATTTAACTTAAGTTACCAAAGAATCATGTCGTACTTTACAGAAGAGACATAATTAACAAACTGAAAATGAAAGAATTAATCACGATCGTGTATCTGAATCTCGTAATGTATTTCCTATAAGCCAGCAAATCATTTTATCGACTTAAAAATGGAGAAATGAATTTAGTGCTAATCAAAGTTTTAAATATGTGGTTTAAAATTAGATGTGGTTTAACGCAAATTATCCTATATTTCCCCGTCGTCTCACAATCAGTACCTTTAGGAACCTTAAATATGAGGAAGGAGAGAATTATCTGAGAACGGAGGTACTCGAATACAAAAAAAGATGTCCGCTTGTCGCTTTTGTCAACTCGTTCCTCCACGTCCTCATCGAAAAGCGATGTTGCAGCAAGACAAACTCTCCGGAAAACGGCGAAGGCGGAGGCTGAAGCGATCCACTCGTATTCGCCACACAAACAAGGCTCCGTGATTCGTTCTCGACTCAAATGGACCTCGGGGCTGCAATTCCGAGGACACGAATGGATCGGGGAAGGGAGGAGTGGTAGCGTGTTTGAGAGAGGAATCTGGGAATTATGGGAAACGAGAGGTTTGCGATGGAGCGGAAGGACGAAAGTCAGAGGTACGGAGGTCCTGTTAATCCTCAGGATCTGTAGATAGCGTCAATATTGGGACTCGTGGATCCTGTCCTTCGCATTCAATTTTTTTAAACTTTGATCTCCCCTCACTTCATCTCCCGCTCAAACTTTCATAATTTTTCCGAATTTTCCCTTACACTAGAGAGGGAGCGAGAAGATTGACGCATAATTCCCTCCCTCCCTTCACCCCCTCCCTTCTCCCCCTCCCTTCTCCCCCTTCTTTCTCCCCCTCCCTTCTCTCCTCCCTTCTCCCCCTCCCTTCTTCCCCTCCCTTCTCCCCCTCCCTTCTCCCCCTCCCTTCTCCCCCTCCCTTCTCCCCCTCCCTTCTCCCCCTCCCTACTCCCCCTCCCTTCTCCCCCTCCCTTCTCCCTTTCTCTTCTCCCCCTCCCTCTGCCAAATTTCTTCCCAATCTCGAATTTGTCTATGACTTCCCTGCTTAACACACCCTTATATCTAATGAAGTTGGTAGCTTATTTGAAACTTATGGCTAGTTCAATGTAATGTAAAACTCCTTCAGCCATAAGGATTGTAGAATCCCGATACATTTCACCCACTAAGTGGGCATATTCAGGAGTGTCTTGATCGGAGAGTGACTAAAAGTCGACTTTTAGTCACTGTCCGATCAAGTCACCCCTGAAGATGTCCACTTGGTGGGCGAAATGCATCGGGTTTCTACATTCTTTTTGGCTGAAGGAGTTTTACATTACACCTTATAACTAGTGTCAAAGCGTTTTGCTAAAACTTTCGATTTCAACTTTTCCCACATCAATCATACAACCTATTCAATGGGAACCATTGGTGACGTAGAGTACACAAGACGTTTGATAAATTCAGTGCTATAAGGCGAGGGATTTATTTTATATTTGAATATACCTTCTTTGATGAGTTTATCTCGATTGAATATGCAACGTAAACAGTTGATACGTTCAAATCTATTTATTTGCCATTATCCCACATATATTTCATTAGGGACCTGATGTTTGTAATCCTTCACGCGCGTTCCAAAATCCGATGTTCCCACCGTGGGAAATATAAACGAGATAAAATAATTAATAAATAATTATCAGCAACTATTCGGTCAATTAGATGAAACAAATTTAAAATGTGTCTTTATTGCAACACTGTAGATTAGCGTGTTTGTTAATTATAGCCTTTTTGCTATTTGGGATACATATGTATACACCATGAAATTTAATTCCCATACGTACAAAACTATTTTTCAATTGGAATTTTTTTTATACTTGTATGATCTTTTACTTTTTGAACGCCGCGTTACTTATATATCAAAAGAGAAAAGAAAGCAGGATTAATCGTTTAATATTCTCTAAGAATTTTAATCATCATCATCATAGGTAGTCTGTCCGTAGACTAGACCGTGGTTATTCATGGTTGAACTTTGTTCCCCACGTACTCCTATTTTTCGCAGTCTTACTCATGTCTTGATAACTCCCTTTTCCTTTCAGGTTGTCTATCAGCTGAAACCTTTTCCATCCTATCTCTTTTTCCTTTCAGTTTTCTTTCTAACACGTCTTTAATCATGCTCTCTCCTAACAAAATATCCAATTCAGTTCGCCTTACTCTTTCTTATAGTCTATATAACCATTCGCTCCTATCCTATTCTTCTTATTACTTCCTCATTTTTCATCTTATCTGCGCATTTTATTTTCAATATTCTTCTCCATGTCCTACATTAAGAAGCCTTCCAAGGATTAATATAATTTTTCCTTAGCGTCCATATTTCTACCCCATACAGAGCTATACTCCTTACATAGCATTTTATCAACTTCTTTCTGATATCCTCCCTTATATTTCCCCTTAGTAGGAGTTTTTTTCTTCTGAATGCGGCTTTTACTTTCGCCATTATGATCCGTATTTCTTCGATACATTTTGAATCTCTTGTTATAAAACTTCCAAAATATATATAGTTTGAATCTTGTTCTAATGGCTTTCTATCAGTGTTTTTCCCGAGTTTTCTTCTTTTCTCGATATTCGAATGAACTTGGATTTTTCTGTATTTATTTCTGTTTCGTATTTTCTACCTGTTATCACCACTGTTAATAATTTAATGGAGTTCCTTTTCCTCACTTGATAGAAGTGCATGGTCATCCGAGTAATTTACTGTTCTTATAATCCTTCCTCCAATCTTGAGATTTTCCCTATCTTCTAGCACATCTAGCATTAGTCTTTCTCTATATATTTTGAATAAGATCGGGGATAGGCAACAGCCCTGTCAAATCTCTACCGATATTTATTCCGCTGATGTCAGCTTTCTCCAAGCTGACCTATGCAACTTAATTGATGTATAGATTCCTGATCAGTCACCTGTCTTATTAATCTACACCTATATCCTTTTATATCCTCATAATTATTACTTAATTTATTCTATCAATGGCCTTCTGCTAGTCGACGAAACATACGCAGTACTCGGGGCTGTATTCTATTGCCCTTTCTGATATGATTCTCACTAACTCGACAGCACCTCTGGTTCCTTGTCCATTTCTGAAGCCAAACTAATCTCATCATAGCATTTCTTCGGCATTTTTCTCTAGCCTTTTTTTAAGAACCCTCAAGGTGTTCACCTGTGTGTGTGAAAATAGGCTCATTGTTCTGTAGTGTTCACACTGCATTACGTTATAAAACATATATTTTCATTAAATTATGTATTACATGAACTGATGAATACTGCGCAGACTTTTTATATGGAATAGTATTTATTAATTAAATATTAAAACTAATTTAAAATTTTATGCTCCTTTCTTATTCTTAAGCCGATCTAACCTATATATTAGGAGATAAAAGTTATAATCATAGCGAAGATAATTCGACATCTTTCTGATTGTAATTACTAATGTTTAGTAACAAGCACTAATGACTACTTCGGTTACATCAACTCGTTTCAATTTATATTGTAATCAATTATCGCTCAGCTGAATGGCCGTTTTTATTGCCTGTTTTCGTATTGTCGCAGCACATCACCAAACCTCCGCATCGAATCCGATATATGAATAATTAAACATATACGCTCATTAAATGCAGCCATTACGAATCCCGTCCCAAAAGGGGTCCTAACGCTGTACGGCGGTTCACGAGGGAGATTATTCCACTGATTTCAAAGTCTTTGTCCCCTTCTGCATCCAATACCATCACATCATATCATCAAAATTCCACTACCAAAATTTCAAAACCGAGTATAGAACGGAGAGATATAGGGTGGAGCTAAAGAGAGGCTGTGTATAACCAGCGTCAGCTTGTCCAAACAAAACTAGGCAAAAGCGCTGATTTCCTCTCGCCGCACAAATTAGGTGGCGAAAAAAACCTCTTTGAGTTGGTGGAGTGGGAGATAAATGGAGATGTGCAACTATAGAGAGAAAGGGAAAGGGGGAGGACTGAGGAGATAAAATGGAGGAGAGAGAGAGGGGAGGAGGAAAAATAGATGATGGAGGAAAAGAGGTGGAGTAGAGAGGAGAGAGAAGGGAGGAAGAAAAAAGGGAGAAAGGGAGGTGATAGGATGGAGGATGAGCGGATAAAGAATGGAGGAAGGGAGGAGAAAGAAGGGAGGAAGGGAGGAGAAAGAAGGGAGGAAGGGAGGAAATACAAAGGGAGAGATAGAAAGGAGGAAATAGATAGGAAGAGATAGAAGGGAGGAAGGGAGGGGAGAATGAAGGAGGGAGAATGGAGAAAGAAAGAAAGAGAAGGGAAAAGGGAGGAAGGAAGGAGTGAAGAGAAGAGAGGAAGGGAAGAGAGAAGGAAGGAGGGAGAATGGAGAAGAGGGGTCTTTGTTTGTAGCAGACGGGAGAAATTGCTTGGCGCCATTCCAATTCAAACGACGACGCCCACCGAATGTCACTCCGCGTTTGGAAGGAACCGCGGAGCCAGAATAAAAGGAAGAGATTAAGGGTTTTAATTTCGAAGTCTGGGGAGGGAGTGGAAGAGAGGAGGGGAAGATAGGCACAATAACGAGATGGAAAGAGAGAATTGAAAGCGAAATTGGAATTATTGAGGGGAAACAAAAAAGCGGGGAGACATGAAGAGAAAGAAAAAACCGAAATAAATCCATGTTGTGATAGCTGGATTATTGGTTGAGTGGAAAGAGTAAGATGAGGATTCGGATATGCGTAGAGGGAGTTCTCTGGAAAGAGAAGAAGAGAGATAGAGAGATGTGGGTGTGTGTTTTTGTGTGTGAGTGTGTGTGCGTGTGAGCGCGTTTTCTTGTGGAAGGAGCGGAGAAAAGCATGTGCTGGAGAAATTTCGCCGTTTGTGACGACAAAGCTTTATACTAACCTTTTCTCTTAAATACGACATACCTCTGGCACGCGACAGAAGAGAAGGACCAGACAGAGTTGCAAGTTAGGAAGGGAAAGTAGAGCGCGCGAGATCCTTTACTTCCTCCTCTCTTCGCAGGAGATACTTCTGTCACTAGGAAGCTCTCTCTCTCTCTCTCTCTCTCTCTCTCTCTCTCTCTCTTTCTCTCTCTCTCTCTCTCTCTTTCTCTCTCTCTCTCCTTTGGCGAATATCGGCGTTCTGTGAGCGCTGTGGATGTGGCACCACGTTCCATTCCTTCTTCCTCTACCGCTATCGGCAAAACGTCTCTTATTCACCGTCATGCAGATAAGTCCTCTTACTGTTATCCGCTACTACCAATAACTCTCCGTATTACCATTTATCGCGTCACTCTTAAACATTTCTCTCGTCCATATCCAATTCCTCCACTTTTATTTATCGATTAATTCTCTCTCAACTGTTTCACAGACTTCCTCACCTCTCTTTTCTCTCTCTCTCTCTCTAATTTTGTCCATTTATGCTTCTTTATTTTTTTCCTTCTCATTCTCGGTCCGTTTCATAATATAAGGAGCAGTTATCCACTCACTAACTTGAAAGGATTTTTACTTCTTTTTCTTCCATTTGTTGGTTTCGGCGTCATTTATTTAGTCCTAACTGAATTAATTGGGCCTCTATAAATTGCTTTCACTCCGCAATCCTTCCTTGCTTGTCTTCTGCATTTTGCCCATATTTCCCCCAAAAGCCGCATTTTCATTTCCAAAGTAACTTATTTGACTAGAGATCAAGCATGTGGAGCTCTGTCACAATTGGACGTGAATTCTCTGAAACGAACAACCGCAAATATCAGTTATTTTGTCCTTTTTTCCGTGGTCTTCATGATTTTGATTCTTGAATTCCAAGAATAGAATTTATTTTTAACAAATGGTATATTTCTCTTGTAGTTGATGCCATATTAATGAATATCAGTTTATATGATTTTTTATATTTTGATATGATAAAGACAACCTTGGTTTATTATTACTAATTCATTTATAATTCACGTATATTCTGTAATTTATATTCTTTTTTTCTTTTAATTTTCAGTTATTTGTAATTCCTTGCTATATCTGGATAATTTATACTTTGAGCCGTGATATCTCACCACAAAGTAGTTAGAATGGTATGAATGGTGAATTTGCATTCTATCTCTCGAATTAATACATATAATTTTCGCACATTGTACATATTTAATAATTATTTAGAAATCTCATAGAAATAACTTAAAACTTTTAAATGTAAATAATTAATAATTATTGTACACAATTTTTAACCTACTTATTCAACATGATCCATCCATTATTTGCGCCATCATTCTTCTCCTCTTTCACCCTTTTACCACAATTATTAAATCTTCTTGCACTCGTACATTTCCTTCCTCTCTTTCCCATTCGCAACTCGTCTATCAAATTTACATCAATTAATTCAATTCGACCTATTTTAATCAAATGAAGAAACGTTTATTTTTTCGTCATAAGCCATCAGTTTTGCGGGATTGTGGAAAAAAATTTTAAAAAGTCGAGAATCTCTGTCTCGGTTAAATATTCGAATCATTGAATAACGCAGTCCTTCAATTACATGGCATTGTAAAGGACATATGAGATATTGAAATTGGGGTAATATAGTTTGGTTTGACTCTTATTACTCATTGTTTTTTAAGCAAGAGCTGTCGTATAGAAAATAAAAATGGTTATGATTTACTGATAAATTTGTACAAAACGCCTGTATAAAATTGTATACTGCAAGTTGTTATCTACAAGTTATTTCATATAATACTAGCGGTATTTTGATGCCTTCATATTTAATTCTCTTTGATTAACTCATGGATGCAATTTATTAAGTGTAATCAAGTGAAACTTAAGTTTACGAAAGTTCATTGCTATCTATAAAATTGTATTAATTCTAACTAAAACGAATATTTAAATTATTTCATTATAATGAAACAAGCTACAACTGAAAATGAATACTTAAGAAGTTAGAGAGGATGTTATTTGATCGCACAATACAATCCATGATATTTTTTATTAGTGTTACACATAGATTTTAGGTTCCTTTGGTTACATATATTTAATTTTTATAAATCATGCTCTATGTCGTTAAAAATGGCACTCCAGTTAGAAGAGGTCAAAAATTTATCGGCAAAGTTTAACTATTTAATATTATATAAATATAACATAAATATTAAGCGGCATTCACACACGCCATTATTCGTAGATTCCTGAAATATATAATAGGTATTTAATAATATCCAATAACAATTCTTCAGAGAATAATCTCATAACATCAAATAGCTTAGAATTGTTCAACAAAACTTTGCTGACATTCAAGTCATAACAAAAACATTTTTTTGTGCGTCAGTCTCAAAATAATTATTGAGGAGTGGCTATAAAAAAACACTTCTTCTAACATACAAATACAATTGTTTTTCGCCGAAACTCTTGCCACTAATTTATAAATTGAGGCACTACTGTCGGTGAGTGACAAAATTAAAACATCGCAAATTAGTAAGTGGGAAAGACTCGAGCACCAGAGGCGGAGATATCCTATATGCGCGATGCCTTTTTTCTTCTGCTGTAAATTAGCTTACTTATCTCGTGATATAACCGAATGAAGTTTGGAATGCCTGCGTTAGTAGAAGGTGTCAAGCTTTCATTTTTTCTGCAATTATTGCGAGATATAAACGAGATAAATTTCCTTTCGGGCCTATATCATTAAAAATCAGTTGCCAATTACCTGTAAAATTGTACAAATCGAAGGAAAACGTTTTTAAAAAATCCATTTGTATCGGAAAGGAACGTCAGCTGATATCAGGAGGAAGAGAGAGAGAGAGAGCAATTTAGTTCGGAATGTAACCAAGCAAAAAGCGATGCTCATGATGGATTGCTGTAAATAATAATGACGAAAGGAGGAATGGAGGGAGACCGGAGGGCAATATGGAAGGGTGGTGTAGGAAGATCTCTTAAAACACTTTGTTGCAGCCTCTTGAATATCAGAGGTGGATGGGGCGTGGTGAGGGGCTAGGTGAGGGGCGAGGTGGGGGCGAGGAGAGAAGCGAGAGGAGGCAGAGAAAAGGGAAAAAGAAAGTGACGAGGCAGGAAAACTGGTTTGGCGGAAGGAAAATGGAAGGAGAGGAGGGGGAGGGGAAGGAGAATGGGATGGAGGAGTAGGGGAAGGGGGGTGAAGGGGAGAAGGATGGGAGGGGGGACGGCAGGGCCTAAAAGGAAGAATCCTCTTTCTTCTCCATTTAAATTTAATTTCGAGAAAAAGTTATTTTTCCCCCGAGCACGCCACCCTAATGGAAAAAAGTAGAGGAAACCATACCAAGAATGAAATCAGAAAGAAACCTAATTATGAACTCTTAAAAGAATTGCTTTCTGCAAATCTTTATGGAGAAACGGGAACCCCCTACATTCTTTTTGGATTCCATATTCGGCGCGGTTAGTAAACAAATCATTCTCAAACGTGTCTTCTACGTCGCGATTGTTGGAAAGAGTTAGGTTGGGATAAAATCGACAGATACATTCATATCGTTTTAAAACGCACGCGATATTACAAGTGACATAGTCCTGTAATTGATTTGAAATAGGGAGCGTCTTTAGAGTTAATTATCCAGAATACATGTTTGCATTCATCATTTTTACTTATTTACATGTTCTTAATGTATTTTAGTTACATTACTTTATTTTTTAGAATTTCTCATACATTTATCCGTCTTCACCGCAACTTCGAAATTCGATATTTCCCAATTCAGCATTTCCATTACTGTCTGGCTCGTATGGAATTGCCTAAATAGTATTAAAATACTATTGAACTGTCTAATATCCCTTGAAAACTCCTTTGAGTGCCTCATTAATAGCGCTACATTGAAGTTTAAAAGTGACAAATGTTTTTAATAAGGCAACAACACCAAAATTTTGTTTAAACAAATTTTATCCAACAAATTGTTAATGCAATTAAAACGTACAAAAGTTATTTCTCGCGCAAACTTGCTTTTATGCTTTGTTTTAACAGAATAATTTACGATTCAAATTCAGACAAATCCTCTTTTGCGATACATTTTCATCAAAATTAAATTAAAGTGGTCCTGTGAGAACCTCTGTCCATGAATCTAATGGGCGGCTAACTACATGCGTTTATCTGCTAAAGCTTCGATTAATTCTAACAAACGGACACAATATTAACTAGCAGAGATGCACGCCCACGATCACCTCAATAATTTTAAAAAGTTAGTCTATCTTGTAATCTGAGCTTTTATATAATAAGATGACGTAACCAATTCATCGCTCGATATTTCCTTTTTTCCTTCTCCGAACTTAATGCATACAACTGTTTTCTGAATAATGGTTGTCTTTATTCCTCGTTGAAGGATTTAAAAAGCGTATCTAAAAATAAGTTGATTCTCCGGTGAATCTTAGAGTAATGACTGATTCTATAAATTAAAACTCCTTTTGGGCGCTTTTGCTATTCGTTTTAATAAACCTATACCTACTCACAGTATATTTACAATTTCATATCTCTATTGCGTGTAAACGGCATTATGTTTTGCATATGGAAAAAATAGCACCTCCTTTTATTTTGTAAATATCGTTATACGTTTTAAGTTCTCTGATTATTTACCGTCTCTGTGACCTGATTTAGTCACATTGCGCTCTTTAAACGTATCCGCCCAATCCCACCTTACAGAAATTTTACGTTTAAGCAAAATTTCTGCGATTTAGTTTTCAAATTCTTTTTCCATCACATCTCCTATTCGCGTAAATCGCTGAGAATAATACGAGGTAAAAGTAATTTATCATCGAATTTTGTTTCACGTGAACAACTCTCCAAAATTTTAATCTTCTTGTCTTCTCCTCAATACAATCGTAATTTTTATTTTTAAAATTCTATTTAATTAATTTAATTTTTTACACATTTAATAATAATTTGGTCTTTGTTTCAACCGTGAAACTTTTTAAACCAGTAAATCGACAAAAACTAAGTGTCTTAAATATAAAATACATATCCGATTAAACTTTACTTCGTTAATTTGGGGATTTTCTTCACTTACACTAAGAGGAAATTTACATTCGCTATTGTATATTACTTTGGGGTGAAATCTTTAATATTTTCTCAATGTTTCATAAATTACTTCCGACTTCCTTCTGTAAAGGTTATAACAACATCCAGTTTATTTCACAATAACTCAACCGAAGAAGTATTTAAAAAATAAAAATGTCCTTACAGGATCCCGTATCATAAAAATATACCCCAGATTGATCGTCTTAAAGCAGATAAATCAGACTTCACACTTTATTACATATTATAAGTTATCAGAATGCTAATGTTGACTTATCTGAATTTGCTCCTTTTTTCTGCAAATCTTACTCTGACCTCGCTAATTCGAATTTTAGCACATCATTTTATAACACTACACATTTAGGAAACCATTGGTTGCCATGTACGAGATTACTGGCAAATATTTTCAATAATAATTTGAAATTCTGTTTAAAAGCGAAAATTCGTTATATCAAGCGAATTAAAATGCCAGACGGATCGAGAAAAACGCGTCTTCTCCATCGTTCAAAGCGAAAAGATATTTCTTTCTGCGGGTAACTCTAGCACTAGCTTTATCTTCAGTTTCCACTGTCGGATATCTCTTGGGTCATTGACTTACGAGAGCACTTATCCACCATTTCTCTCTCTCTCTCTCTCTCTCTCTCTCTCTCTCTCTCTCTCTCTCTCTCTCTCTCTCTCTCTCTCTCTCTCTCTCCCTCTCTTGTACGCCTACGTACTCCCACACTTCTCAACTTTTTTCACCCGCTGTCGAGAAGCATGTCACCGTGTGCCGACTGTTTCGAGAGCTTTGCACCCTCACGTGAGTGATGCCCATCTTTCCACATAAAGGCTCCCTCCCTCCCCTCCAACTCCCTCTTACACACGCTCCTCATCTCCTCTCGCTTCAATTGAATCGAATTCCCTATCTCGCGTCCTTCACTCTCCCCGATCTCGTTTTTTCACCCATTCCACAAAAGAGTTTTATTGTTATTGTTATTCCTCTAATATTTATTCCACCATTCATTTTTTGTCGGACCAAATTAGCTTTGCTTCTTCTTCAGTATAGTTCCTTTTCTCCCACCCTCCGTCTCTCTCCCTCTCTCGCTCTTATCAAAGAATTTTTATTCAATTTGTGAAAGTGCTGCTCGGAAAAGTTTGAAAAATGCGGTTCGTCGAGTTTATTTTTTTTAGTCTGTTCCAGAGTGCCAATTCAAAGGGCGCTTGCACGGAAGACTTCTTCTATTTGAAAGGAACCTTTCGATATTTTCAGAAAAAAAGACTTGGTTTTTATCAAGCGATCGGCGAGCTATATCGCAGAGGGTCTGAATAAAAGGCGCATGTGCGTGAAATACATCTGCTGTTTGAGACGAGTTTGAAAGAATGAAAAAATGATATGAATTGTTCCGTCATAAAAAACTATTGTAATGATATTATTCAAATATTTTTCTAAAAAGGTCACTACTTCTTACTCGATTTAAAAAATAATATTTCGCTTAGTATGCTTTGTTACAATCAAAATATAGGTTGCATGATGTTAAATATTTTCATGCGTTAATGACGAATTTTTATGTATTTATGGTAGAAATTGGGCGATATTTTCAGTAATTTTGTAATGTATTATATTCTTCTTTAGTGTCACGCACAAACACATAGACTATGCCAAAATTATGTTTTAAAGTAATTTACTGTCCAATAGTATTTAGCATATAGAGCTACCATTACTTCATCTGACCCAGGTATCTTATCTGGGAGAATATCTTAGGCTCATTGATTAAATTTTAGTTAAAAATTTACGGTGCTTTCAGCTCTACATTGTCTTATTATAGTTTCGGGAGCTGATAAAATTGTTTTATGTAGGGATGATGACCAACATGCGAGTAATATTCTTCAAGAATTAATCGTTGAGTGCAGCGAATAAGTAAGCTCATATTTTGTGAAGTTCTTCAAGTAAGTCTGGAGAAATCCACTATGTAGAATGCGAGAGGAGAGTATCACATTATTATACTCTAAAATTCATTGTAGGTTTAAAGATGATGAGTTCTCTCAAGGTAAGGTCACCTGGAGAGCTTGTTTCTATTTACCTTTTATATATACCCTCCAGTGAGCAGAACATTTATAAAACATAACTTATGGAAGACCTATTCTTTAGTCTCGCTTTCGTCAAATTTCCCTGAAGTATACCTATTTGGATTGTAATAAATATTTTACGCCACATTGGTTGCATGTTATCCTATGATATTTTGGCTCTTTGTTATTGTTTTATTGTTATCCTCTCTCAAGCTGATTTTCTCTCCACTCCATTCTTTTCTTATCATTTTCAATTTTTAAATGCATTTTAGTGAAATAATCACAAGAATTAGCGGACGTTCTCTGTATATAACGTATAAATTTTAACAAATTATGTTAATTTAAAATATTTAAATGTAATATCCGACGAGAGAGAACAGTTTATTATTATAATTGAATGCAGAGATACACAATAAATCATCCCTGGATATTTCTGCCATAAATTTTATAATTAAATTCATATTAATCAAAACTAATTTACAATACAGCAAACAGGTGAATTATTTATTAAAAAATTTATTGAGTTTTGTAATATAGTGAAATATAATATTATTTGTGTATAACAACCTCGGTTATGGAAAAATAGCGAAACGAGTAATGAATAAAAAAATTTAATTTTTGGCATCATATTTCAGAGCAGAACCTCTCCTTATCTTGTAGGTACCACTACTTGCTTAATACTGATACATAGAATCTTCACATAAATTAATGATCAAAATGACATATTTGGACCGGATCTACTAAGCAGGAGTACCAAAATTGCAAAGTCAAACTATTTGGAAATTATGAATTTGGAAGGAATTGGCCAAATCGATTTCAACGAAATTTTATGTAAAGGAGGCATGCAAAAAACAAAATCAAGATTTTTATTATACAAGGAATTAAAATAATTCTTTTACACGTATTTGTGTTGAACTGTCCAAATCAATTTTAACCAAATTTAATACTTATAATATACAGATATACATATATATACAAAACCATATTAGCATATTTAAACCGAATCATCCAAACAGGGGTGCCACAATTGCAAATGAAACTCTTTCAGTATTTAAGGATTTGAAAGGAATTAGCCTGAACGGATTTCTATTAAATTTTATATATAAGATTTTTACAAAATACCATAATTAAATCAAGATTTATAAAGCGGAGCTAAAGAGCAGGGCTACCACAGTAAAAAGCTAAATATTTCTTTTACACAGAGTTACCATAATATCAAGGTTAGAATTTTTCTGTAGCTATGATTTTGGAAGGTGAACGGATTTCAAAGAAATTTCGTTTGTAGGGCGAGTATAGAATGGCAAAACGGGATGAATATTATGAAAAAAAGAATTTGTGGAAATAACTAAGTTCTTTTTTTTCATGATGAGTAAATTCCACAGGGTTGAGCCTGACCTTATTATTGATACGAGATGAATATGCTTAGAACGGATCAAAACAGCAGAGCTACCACGATATGAGGAAAAATATTGTTCTGATTTCAAATCATATACATTACGATTATACTATGGCGAATTTAACGAAAAGCACTTCTGTACCACGGGAAACCTGTGTACACCCCTACTTTTGATATATTAAAATTTTATTGAAACTAAAATAGGCGGATTAGTTCTTTCCAGAACTACTTGTTAATTTTTCTGACACTTGCTGGCGAGATAATATAGGTAGACAGATTATGGTATTGCTAATTTATGTGCTTCAATTAGACAACATTGTACCTCGCCTTGATTTTCAACATATAGCAATTTTTCATTCAATTAATTTTTTGCGGCAATCTATTATAAACTGATTTAATCTGCTATCAATGCACAAAGTTATTTTTTCCCAACATTTAAACAGCATGGGAATGATAGCTCAATAACTTCTATGGCCTCCTGTCTGCAATAATAATTCCAATTTTCAGTCCATTTTTTCGAAAGATTGGGCGGTTCCTGAATTTATGTCTCCGAAATTATAATTCTTTCAAGACAATATTTTAATTTTTTTTAGTTTTATCGAATCTCTCTATTTATTTAGTCTTCTATATATTACCCTATGATTTTCAGATTTTTTAAATAATGAAATTCTTATATGTGTGTGTGGAACAATTATGTCCTAACAGTCCTGTAGAATGGGATTCATCTCAGGAGTTCCAGAGGTCATGTGGAAGGAAATCTTATAAAAAGAAATTTAAACAAGCAGTTATATAGTATAAAATGTATTGTTTTCATTTAAGAATAATATAATGTTAAACATATTTTACATAATGGTTTTTGACATGCCTTGTATAATGTTTTTATTATTTTTTTCTTTATTTTTTGTGCATGCATTAAACATCTTGTGCTAACCTCCACTGGCAAATGATCTACTACGTTTGCCATTGAATTTGTTCGGGTTGAATGAGGTCCAGTAATGAATTTACGCTTTATCTATACCTGCTTACAACCCATTGCTATCAATCCGTTCCCCAAATTTACCAAAAATCCCTACAGTGGCACTCTTTTGTGGTGAATCTCTTTACATATAATGCTAGAATTTACAAACTGAAGTCAATAGCAACTTTAAGTACTTTCTTTCACCATTTGGAAGATATCCATTCCATATCATACAGGGCCACGAAATGTTAATAATATCGTCTAGAATAACGGCAGATAACCGGTGAGACAATAGTGTCTCTCACTAAAAACCTATTGGGACATATATAACCCAATTATATACAACTCGCTAAAGCGAACCTTATTTATCAAAAAGTTATAAATAAAAGCTGTTTTAACACTCAATATAAATATACAAAAATTATTTTTCTAAAAATGTGCAGTACGATAACTACTTATAATAAGAAATATTCTTGCAAAACTCTACTGCTTCAAGGTAACCAGACAGATTTCAATAGCTCACCACGTCGCTAAAAATAATCAGCACAGTGTCAACAAAGTACATATAATAAAAGCATACATGAAATATAAATTACACAAAAATGGTTGCAATTTGAACATTATATTTACAATCTAGATTTTTTAAACAGTCACTGGGACACGAGGCCATTTAGGCTCGAAAGGGATAAGTCGTAATTATATGCTCTTGCGGACTTTATTATGGCAAATGACGTCCCCTCTCCGAATAAGTGTTTTAATCTATACCTCACAGATCATATAAGAGCATGGGTGAGATAAATATGGATTCTTAAGTTTTGTTTGTCGAGAGAACCGTCTTAGCGATCGATATAATCAGAATGTGCAATGTTTTGCTAGAGGTTTTCTAGAATTTTTATCTCCGAAACTAAAACTCATAAATATGTGTTCTTGCAGATTTCGCTGTTAAATGTTGTCCTAGGTCCGAATACATTTTTTGAACTATACCTTACAGAGCAGGAAGAGAATAATACGGTATTTCATTGCTGCTTGACGGATGCCATTTAACGAGATACGAGTATAAGTTATTAAAGTAATCATGTAAAGTAGAAGTTTTAATTGACGGATGTAGTTCATATCACAATTTGGTGATAAATTTTAATAGAAATCACTCATACATAATTTAATTAAAATCTGTCCAGTGATTTAGGAGATGAAAATTACGACAGACGGACAGGCGAGTCGTGTCCATAAGTCGTTCCGCTACTACCGCTTTTCTAGTAAAAAACGCCTAAAATGACTAATTTTGTTTTATTGCAGTTAAACTCAGTATTCCTATGAAGTTATTACGGGACAATAAGCTTTTGTTCCCGCCAATATTTTCGGAAAAAATCTAAAATATAATCGCTTTCACTCTTTTTAAGATCGTCGCGACATATAGGCCCTCGAGTGAAAGACGAATCTCTTTTTATTTGCTCATTCACCATGACTCCAAATATAAGTGCTTTCATCTCTGGGATTGAAATAAGTGGCGCCCATCCAAACCCCAATCACTGCTCGCTCGACCCGAAGTCCCGCAAGCGATGTCCCTCTCTCTCTGAATTTCTCTCTCGGCCCACGTCCCTGTCCCCATCCACCCTCACTCTCCCCAACCTCCCCCCCACCCCCCGCCGAAGCACTTTGCCCCCGCGCCGGTTATATTGCGCTTACCCAGTCAATCCGCATTTCGATCTCGAGGGTGGAGGGGGAGGGTGGCGAGTGGAAAGGAGGTTAACAGACTAGCGCTGCGTGGATTGGAAAGGGGGCGGAGAGGAAACGGGAGGAGAGATATAGGGGAGGAGAGGAATAGGGAAGGGGCAGAGCGTACTTGCTACGCCCCCCTCGGCTTCCACCGTGGCCCGCGCACACCTCCTAGACTCGCAGCATCCAAAGGCATCCTTTGATGTGCTCTCCCTCCTCTTAAATCCCGCCATCCCTTCTCCTCCACACCCTACACATTCCATTCCAGCAGCCGATCTTATGAATTCCTCTCACCCTCCAATCCCTCCATTCTAGAAGAGAGCCGCATGATTCCACTCGCTCCCATATCCGCCCAACGCCCTTCCTTTACTCCGCAAGGCCTTTATTCGGAATCCCTTTACCTCGCTTTCGCCACCCGACCCCTCCCTTCCTATCTCCCGCCATTTCTTTGCTTTCACACTCTGCTCTCCCGTCTTAAGCTACTGCAAAACTTCCATCGTTTTCTCATATATTCTCTATACATCCACGACCTCCTCTTCCATCAGCTTCCTTTAATCCACCCCTGGGTTATTCACTCGCTTTTGTTTATATATGAGTCTATACACTTACGTACATTCAAAATTAGTGTATCTATGTGTTTGTATATAAATATAAATATATATTTTTTATTGGCATGCATGTGAATATAAATACATGTATGTTCATTTTCTCTCTGAATATACGTCAAGAGGAATAAAATGAAAAGGAGACGAAAATTTTCTCTTTCGGAGATCCTTGGATGCTTTTTCTTTTTATTAGATATCGCCGACTTTATCTCTTGTTTACTTTCTGTGATTATTTTTCACGAACCTGTTTGCATTGGGAGAGACTTTTATATTTTTGGAATCGACATGGTTTGGAAAAGTAACGAAGGATTGAAATCCTTCTTAGCTATAGCATTAATAGAAAAAAAGGCTACTCTGGATGAAACGTGTTTTATATACCATATTCAATAAAAATTTTAACGTTTCCTCGGTTTTAAACTAGTTTTATCCACATCCACATCGATACATTTCTGCTGTGTTGCCGCATTAGACGTAATTAGCTCTCTCAAAAATTGCGAAGGAAATGTAATCCAGAATAGATAAAGTACGCAGAGACATCTGCTACCAGCATAGTTTTTTCGTAATCAATGTAATTCTTAAATGAGGGGGCAGTTTTTGTCCACAAAGCTTTCTATCGCAGTCATTCACAGCTTCTGGACGGCCCAATTTCACCTCCGTTTTCCCTTCACTCCCTCACTCCATTCACTCTCTCTCCCACCCTTCACTTGGTATCTCTCTCCCTCCATTCCTTTCCCTTCACTCTCTCTTCTTTCAATCCATCTCTCTCCCACCCTTCGCTCGGTATCTCTCTCCTTCCATTCCTTTCCTTTCACTTTCTCTCCTTTCACTCCCTCACTCTCCCACCCTTCACTCGGTATCTCACTCCCTCCATCCCTTTCTCTTCACTCTCTCTCTCTCCATTCTCTCTCTCTCTCTTCCACCCTTCACTCGGTATCTCTCTCCCTCCATCCCTTTCCCTTCACTCTCTCTCAATTCTCTCTCTCTCT
Source organism: Tanypteryx hageni (assembly GCA_028673005.1). NCBI lineage: Eukaryota > Metazoa > Arthropoda > Insecta > Odonata > Petaluridae > Tanypteryx > Tanypteryx hageni. The sequence goes on along the minus strand of CM054112.1, from coordinate 256,527,231 downwards.
TCCACCCTTCACTCGGTATCTCTCTCCCGCTATCTCTTTCCCTTCACTCTCTCTCTTCAATACCTCATTTTGTATCTCCTTTCACTCCCTATTTCTCTCATGAATCTTCCATTCTCTCTTTCTCACATGACATTCTCTCCCTTGAGCTCCTTTATACTTCACATGCTGCAATCTCAAGGAACCGCGCCTCTCATTCCTCTCTCACTCAAACCTCTCCCAATACATATTCCTCTTTCTCCCTCCCTCTATTTCACCCACCTGCTCGGTTGTTACTTCATTGTCTCCTGTTTCTCTCGCGTCTTAAACGGTCTCTCAAAATCTCTCTCCTGAATCTCTCAGACATCTTACCCCATCACTCTCTCTCCTTTCTCTCTTTCCAATTCATTCCTCACTCTGCCTTCATCTCTCGCCTCGTTCACTTTATCATATCTGACCGTCTCTTCCTTCTTTCGCTGCCATCGATATTCCTCCGCAACCATCCTTTACATTCTCTCACCCCCAGATTCCTATATATATATTGGTTCAAAAGGAACATAAATAATTAAATATAATGGTAAATGACAAAAAATTGGAAGAAGTAAGTAGTTTCAAATATCTTGGCAGTATTTTAGCGCAGGATGGAAGTAGTACACAGGACATCAGAAGTAGGATTGCAATGGCAAAAGCAGCATTTAATGAGAAGAAGGAGCTTCTTACGAGCAAGAAAATAAATTTTGAAACAAGGAAGAAATCAGCGAAATGCTAAAATATATGGAGCATAGCTCTCTATGGCACTCCCTCGAAATCTCAATCCGGGCGGCCACCCGACCCACATACCAGACTCGGTCGCAACTAGCGAATCACGAGCCGATCTGGCATAGAGGCAGGGAGTGCCGTCCGAGAAGGAAGATCGGCTGGATTAAGTTCCCAGGGAACGTACGCCCACATCACTGGCTGTGACAATTCTTTATTTAATTCAAGAAACATATTGCGATACATAACATTTGTAAATAACATACCCTTTCCTTTTTCTAAACAATACAAAATTTCCAAGTTATCTGTATATACAACTAGCCGTCTGTCGGCAAGTAAAAGTTTTGCAACTGCAAAGGCTCCTCGTAAGGCGACCTCTCCTTCGGCCAAGTAAATGGACAGTTCTTGCGGAAATTTTTGTCTGCTGCCATTCTGGAATAACCCAGGCTAACTTCCAGGGTGTTGCGTCACAAAACACTTCGAATTCGCGCACTTCAGTGGCATACAGCCGTTTCTTATAAAACACTTCTCCTTCCCAACACTCCACTAGTAACTTATTATCCCGTCTGTAAATGTCAGTAATAAGAAAATACGGAAGGGCCAATATATAGCACACCCATGCTATGTATCCTGCTATCTTGGGAATGTCCATTTGCCTAACCCGGGGCAAAACTGCTATTGCTTAATGAAGTTTGGCTAATGTGGCGGGGGTAAGCCATAGTTGCATAAGTTGCGTATCTATCACTACTCCTAGATACTTAATCCGTGTCACCGGCTGCATAATGCATTTCCGCAAGTTAAGCGAAATCCCCAGCTGATCAGTAATTAATATATAGTATTATAGTACTTATAGAGGTATAAAAGAGACTTCTAGGGAGAGAGAGAGAGAGATGGAGGCAGCGATTCAGCTAAAACCTGTATTCAGACGGCAGCATGATGATATATATATACAAGTAGAAGGTGCTTGCATTTCATCTCACCTTGGTAAAACATTAATTTTTCAGAGAGATATTTCATCATGGGAATCATTTCTTTAATTCAAAAGATTTCTCCTTGGGATCGATTTTCGTTTTCCCTTATGGAAAAATAATGGGGTAAACCAGTCGCTAATTTTTGGAATTTTGGGAATATTATACTTTTTCCACATTGTGTTAATAATGCAACACATTTCTGCCAAATTTTAAATTTGTAGCACATTTAGCAGTGAAATAACATTTATCTAATTGTTTTAATTAAAATAATTGTTAACGGCCGCAATAAAAATTTCATGGATACATTAAAATGTTAATACGTTTATATAGACTAAACTGTAAATGATTTAAAAATTTCAGCTCCCTAACTTGCCGCGTGGTGTCTAAACATTTACCTATTTGTTTAAATTTAAGAATTTGTATCTGCCAAACAAACTAAAATATCAAAATTTGTATAATCCCTATTTCGTTTTTTTACAAATCCTACCTCTAAAAAAATTTCAGCTCCGTAGCACATTCGGAAATACTTATGTATTTGATGTATTTTGAAAATTTGTTTAAACAATTGCGAATTTTTAGCGGCACATTGTTGCACTTTTTTAAGATTTTCGTTTTTTCTAGTCGGTTTTGCACAAAATACTACCTAAGAAAAAAATTTCAAATCTCCAGCTCATCTGGAAGTGCCTAAACATTAGTTTCCTCCGATATGTTACATGTTATACTAGTAGAAGGTGCTTGCATACTGCAAACATTTCATCTAACCATGAAAAACATTAATTTTTCAGAGAGATATTTCATCATGAGAAATATTTCTTTAATTCTAAAGATTTTTCCTCAGGATCGGTTTTCGTTTTTTCATTATGGAAAAGTAATGGAGTAAAACAATCACTAATTTCGGCAATTTCAGGAATATTATACTTTTTCCACATTGGGTTAATAATGCCACACATTTCTGCCAAATTTTAAATATATAGCACAATTAGAAGTGAAATAACATTTATCTCAATGTTTAAATTTAAATAATTTTTAACGGCCGCAATAAAAATTTCACGGAAACACTGAAATGTTTATTCGTTTAAATAGACTAAACCCTAAGTAACATAAAAGTTTCAGCTCTCTATCTTGCCCCGTAGTATCTAAACAGTTATCTATTTGTTAAAATTTTAAGAATTTTTTACTCACAAACAAATTAAAATATCAAAAGTTCTATAATCTGTTTTTCGTTTTTTTTACAAATCCTACCTTTACAAATAATTTCAGCTCCGTAGCACATTCGAAAATACATAAATCTTGAAATTTTGTTTAAACAATTGCGAATTTTTAGTGGCCGTATTGTTGCACGTTTTGAAGTTTTTCGTTTATTCTAGTCTAGTGTGTAACAAAAGTAACGCAACATTTTGTAACTATATTTATTAATGATTATAAAACAAGAAAAAGACTATATAAATGATGAAATATGAAGTGTCAATGAGTTATTTTCAAAATGTCCTTCGTCATGATTAAAACACATACGAAATCTTTTGGTTACAGATCGGCAAACATTTCTGCAAAGATCAACACCAATTTCTTCTTTTGCAAAAGATATTGCATTCTTTAATTCTTGAAGACTTCGTGGCTGCTGACCATAGCCTTTATCTTTCAGAAAACCCCATAAAAAAGTCAGTGGGGGGGTTAAGTCAGGCGAACGGGGTGGACAAGAAATGAATCCCCGGCGACCATTCCACCGTTGAGGAAGTTGTTCATTCAACCAATCACGTACAATTGTTGCATAATGAGGTGGAGCGCCATATTGCTGAAAATAGCCTCCATTATTGACATGATTCTGAATTCTGGGCCATAACCATTCTCGTAACATAGCCAAGTATTATTATTATAATTGACATTTCCATTAAAAAAATAAGGCCCAATAATCCCCTGTGAGGAAATTCCGCTCCAAACAGAGACACCTTTGTCAGCACAATGTGCGGATTCTCACCCTCCTAATAAATGCAATTGTGCCTGTTGATTTGGCCGTTTAATTTGAAGACAGCTTCATCAGACCAAATGATGTTATCGACAAACCCTGAGTCACAAGCCTACATCTGCAGAAACATTTCACAAAACTCCAAACGCATGTCGGCATCATCCTCATATAATGGATTAAGAAGTCTGGGTATGTATGGCTTTAGCTTCAGATTTTTCAGCGTTCTTAAAACTGCCCTGTGGCTGACCTTTTAATCATCTTCTTCTGTTAGTTGTTCTGCTGCGGAATAAGCTGATCACGAACTGCATTATGGAAGATTCGATTCTACACTAATGATGGGCGTCCACTTTTCGGAGCATCGGTTACTAAACCAGTCCTCTCAAATTTTAAAATGAGACTGTATACTGGAGGAATGAGGAGGAGGACGATGAAACTCTTCTGCAATTACTCTACTAACTTCAGTGTAATTCTTTCTTTCATAATAAATTTGTATCATCCTTATTATTTCATTCAATCAGTCTAGCTTAAACAACATCTATTTAAACAAATCAATTAAACAAGGATCACTGCATAATTATTTAAAACTAATCTAAAATAAAATTTTTATAGAAAAAATATAAATGTGTGATTTATTTAAGTTACAGTAATTACAAAATGTTGCGTTACTTTTGTTACACCCTGTATATGTATATATATATATATATATATATATATATATATATATATACACACACATCCCTCCTAACCTCCAAGGAGAAATATAAGTGAAGCACGTATTGAAAGTAAGAAAGAGAGAAACGGAGGATGTGTGGTTGGTGACACTTCGCCTCCCCTCTCCCCTTTTCTCGCCCTTCTCCTCTCTCTCTCTCTCTCTCGAACACACTCCCCTCCCTCGCCCTCTCCCTTGGTCCCGAGGAAGATTCATAATTGACATAACCCCACCGAGTAAAATTGCCCCGAAGAATTAAGAAGTAAATTGAACTTTAAAATTCAAGGCTCAATTTTGCAGAATGAACCGAATTTTGCGTAACACACATTAATGCCCGTCTCATTGGAGTTGAAAGGCGAAAGGAAGAAGGGGTTGCGGTGGAGGTAATGGAAATTTAAATGCTTGTTAGGTCGGTGTAATGAATTAATGTCATCTAAGATGCTAATTGATATAGGAAAAGTGCGTTTGTGCTTTGTTTTGTGTGTGATTTATCAGTGCATAGAGAAAATTTGTTTCATTGTCTGGCTGAAGAACGAATTAATGCTTTGTGAATAATTAATAATTTATTAGGAGAGACTAAGGCGCTCTCTTTTATGAAACATATGATGTGGAGATTGATGATTGGTTACTTTCCTGAAAATGTTACAGCGGTGAAGCTATATAATACTCAGGCGTCGTTTTCCTATCTAGCGCTATCCTCATGAAGTCGAACTTATGTTAAAAAAAAATTCATATGCGTTTAAATTCGACTGAGTTAATTCTCCTTTTTACCGATAAAATAATTTTATATTTCTCCTGATGACATTTAATTTTAATTTTTATATTTATCGGAATTATCTTTCACAATGAAAATGGCGTAAAATCGGTTATGTTGAAAAAGTTCTGTGCAGCATGGTTCACATCTTTTATTTTTTGTTTTATTTTTCACAATAATCTTTCATATTCTGCTATATTAAAACGTTTTCCAAAATCACGTGTCAAAAATGTAATCACTTATTTATTAATTCATCTCTGAATAATAATGCCTCACCATATCAAACCTCTGCGTTCCAAATAAAGCATTTTCTCTGGTGGCTTTCAACAAAATCTGATGCACTAGAATAAAAGTTACTTATCAAAAGATTACCTATTCAGCATCATTTTACATTTTAAATTTAGAATATTATTTTGCGCGTTCCTATAGATCTTCTGAGCAGTTTTGGTTTTCGAGTTTCACTTACTATCCGAGGAAAATTACCAGCGAGCGCGAAATGCGATCCCTTCCACAATAGTCTCCATCCCGTAGCGGCCATTTTGAGCGTCGAAAATCTATCCGAGCGGAACCGCGTTCGCGGAGCATAAAAACTACAAAACAATCGCAACGACTGCGGCTAAGGCGATTTCCACGAAATCCAGCAGCTTTTCCATCTGTCACTCCCCTCTCCGAATCGCCATCTCCCTGCTCTCTCTCTCTCCCTTCCTCTCTCCCTCCATCCCACTCCCCTACTCCCTCCGATACTGATAAACTCGTCCCATCCTCACATCTCCTTCCTCACTTGCATCCATCTCACTTTCCTTCCCCTCATACCTTCCACTATCACCTCCATTCTTTCGCGACAGTTGCCTCCTCCTCCCGTCTCTCCATCAACCTTTGCCTTTCCCTCCACAGTCTTCCTCCCCACTCGCGATCATCCCTCCATTCTCTCCTTCCTCCTCCTCCTCTTCTCCCCCCAGCAGCCCTTGCAATAGACGCTACTTTCGTCCTAATCTCCCTCCAGTTTCACCTTTCTACCACTTGAGATCTCTCTCTCCCTTTAACCGCTCCCCTCGACGCACTTCGCTGCGTATTCTGCGGAGCATTACACGAGACACTTGCCGCGCGTTCCTCTATTTTCCCTCCTCCCATTCAGTTTTGACAGTGAAAATCGCAGTGAGTTCCACATCTCCATGCGACAGACCGATACCTCTTCCTTAATCGGCTTCAAACACTCACTGTGTGAGATTTTTTAAATGTTTTGGAAATTTTTTAGCCATTGAGTTAATATGACTTCATATACAGCTTGTACGTACTTAATACACTCTATAAAAGTTGCATTTTCGTTGTGAAATGAAGTTGATGGATTGTTTCTGGCAAACTTAGGAGGTGCTAGTACACGAAATATAGCACAAAATTTTATATTTTCAGTCACTATTCGTTGATAATTGGTCCATACTTACAGAAACTCATACTTCCATCAATATGTACTCATTAATACGCATAGGTAATGTTTTTGCAAAATATTATTAATTTTAAGGTTGCATAATGAAGAAAAAGTAATAATTTCAAAATATCTTCTAATATCTTATTGTCCCGAATATAACGCGATTTTTTCCCAAAAAATTAAATTTAAAAGTTGCCCTCGCGTTATATTTAAGCTCTATTGAATTTAAAAGATCGTAAAATCGACTTTCGAAAAATCACCGTACATTCCGCACGTCTGATTACGAGATACAAGATACTTGTTACATTGTAGACACATTAGTCATGCGTTACATTGTACTTGAAAAGCATCCGAGGCGAGAATAGATCGAGTTCAATCGGCTGCTGAACCCCTCGATAGTCATTGAATTGAATCTATAAGTGCGTTGGCGTATTCTTTGTAACTACCATAGCGAGTTTTTAAACATCCGTTATTTTAACAATGGGTTACAAAAAAGGGTGTTGATCATGTTGAGAAAAAAGGTTCTTCAAAATTCCAGTTAACAGAGGAATCCGACGAAGTTATCACATGAATTATGAAATAGTCGTAACTAAATTGGTGTTGTTAAAATCCACCGGAAATGAGAAATTAAGGATAACTGTTATGCTTACAGTCATGGCCTACTGGAGAAAACTGACTCCCTACGTAATTTTAAATCGTAAATGGATGCCAAAGGAAAAGTTACCGTCAGGTGTAATCTTTCACGAACAGGAGATGGGGTGAAGGAACGAGGAACTTGTGTTAAATTGGCTGAAGTTTGTTTGGGGTCGCGTTATATTCGAGATTTAGTTTTACAGTAGAGTCCCGATAATCCGACCTTCGATTGTTCGACATTCCGCGTAATCCGACAGCCATAGGCAGCCTACTATCTGTGGCGAAATATTATTGGTAAATTCGGACGCATTTTTGAAATTTAAAGCGAAATTTCGTTATCTCATTGACAACGAAGGATTGTTAGGTGAACAATGAGACAGGCTTAAACTAAAAAATGCTGCCTTCAAAAACGAAGTAAACAAATAGTGACGATTCTAGCCTGTAATAACGCTACTTGTACCCACAAATTAAAACTCATACTTATTGGAAAGGACAAAAAACCACGAGCTTTCAAAAACCTAGCTCCTACTGATCTACCACTTTTGTATAAGTACTGCTACTGATGTCATATTATTGAAACGCTGGCGCTAACTCGCCGCAAGGAAGAGAAGCAAAGCCTGGAAACAAAACTCAATTACTCTATTTTTAAACAATAACTTTAACTTAAAATAATAGTTTTGTACTCTATTATGTAAGTTGTAATGTAGAATAATTATTAATAAACGTGAGATCATAATTATGTTACACTTCAAATTTTTGTTTCGTTTCGCCCCGTTCTTTTCCCTATAGTCCGACATTATCGGTAATCTGCCCCTCCTCGGTCCCGTTTAGGTCGGATTATCGAGACTACTGCATTTTGAAAAAATCTTAGGGTCGCGTTATATTCGAGGTCGCTTTATACTCAGGACAATACGGTACTATTCTTATTTTTATCTTGCGGTGTATTTGTCTGTGTATCTTTCAAAGTCACATCCCTTCTTTAAATTTTCCATTCATTTTAGTCATTTCCTTTCGTACTTATATATCATTGACATTCTTAGCATTATCCTTTCAATCTTATTCTTCTACTTTTCCCTAGTCATTTTCACCATTTCAATGTATTCCATTCTGCTCACATTGTCATTCCTCAGGGTCTCACATCTATATAACGCTGTTCCGCATGTCATGATTTTCAGTAATTCCGTAGAAATATATTTATTAACAGTTCTTATCCTCAGTAATATTTTCATGAATTCTTCCTTCTATCTCATACAAAAACACGTAATAAAGGCTAAACTTATCTTTCTTTATTTTTAAATCTAAAGATTTCTACTATTATTAGTAGAGATCTTATTTCGCAGTAACTGCATTTGAAAATTTGCTCCTGGCGAAGTCCCTGGAAAATAAAATCAGCCTCCTTCACTCTTCCCGTCATTCCACTTCACACCTCTCTCCCTCTCATTCCCCGCCATTCGCCCTTCTCTCCCCCTTCCACCATCCATTCGCCCCCCCCCTCCTTGCGTCGAGCCGACATTTCCCATCGGCCACTCCACGCCTCCTTTCGTAATAACAAGGCGCGCAACCTCGGGCAACCCTCCTCTGGGATCCCCATCCCCCTCCCTTCCGCACTTTCCTCCCCTCCATCCCGCCCCCCCCCCTCCCTCCTGCCATCCCTCCCTCCTGCCCTCCATCCCTCCTGCCCACCCTCATTCCTGCCCTCCCTCCCTCCTGCCCTCCCTCCCTCCCTTCTGCCCTCCCTCCCTCCTGCCCTCCCTCCCTCCTGCCCTCTCTCCCTCCTGCCCTCCCTCCCTCCTGCCATCCCTCCTTCCTGCCCTCCCTCCCTCACTCCTGCCCTCCCTCCCCCTACCCTCTCTCCCTCCTGTCCTCTCCTCACCCAATTTCCCCTTCTTTGTCATTCTCCATCTTCCGCTCTATCTCACTCTCTCCCTATCCCGATTTTCCTTATCCTCTCCCTCTCAATGTGACGCAGAGCCAACAAAGAGACACGCATTGTTGAAGAGAAACTACGGAACTCTAAGCCGCCGCCTTGGTCCTGCTACCATCCCAAGCACTTCGCCATGTAAGGGATCTCCCAACCTCGCTCTCTCTCACACTCTCTCTCTCTCTCCCTCTCATTCCTTGTCCTCTATCCCCCTCTCTTCGCTGTCGGAATTGGCCAGAGTCGGAGAACTGCCGGGAGAAACGGTGCACTTAAAAAAGTTTTTCATTGATCGACAATTATTTCCCCGAGCAAGGAGACGCGATATGACTGATAAAACGAGTTTTATATAATCCGGCACTCGCTTTTGGTTTTTCTCGAGAAGGACACTCCAAAAGACAATGGAAGGACTCGCATTAAAGCAATAAATGGGGACATGGTGATATTTTCTTTCTCCGAATCTCGAAATTTTTACACGAACTAAATGTTTAAATATCGATATTGAAGGAAATCACAATGACCAAAAATTCATCATTTAATTATAGCTTTAATTTTAATGTATTTTGAGTGCATGTATGTGTATGTGAGTGCATATATATATATACACACACAAACACACACACACACACACACACATATATATATATATGTATATATATATATATATATATATATATATATATATATATATATATATATATATATATATATATATATATATATTATGGATAAGAATGGCTAGAGCAAAGGAGGATTTTATGTGGCCACGAGAGTTGCTGACAGGCAGTCTGTATAAAGATAAAAAAGAGGTAAATGGAAGCTTTGATATGGAGGGTAGCATTATATGGGTGTGAGACGTGGACTACGACAAAAGAAGAAGTGAGAAGATTAGAGGCGTTTGAGATATGAATATGGCTTAGGCTGGAGAAAATTACTTGGAATGAGAGAAAAACAGATAAGGAAGTTTTAAAACGGTCGGGAAAGATAGGAGCTTAATTAGAGTAGTATGGGAAGGACGAATAAAATGGGTTGGTCAAATTATGAGAGGCAAAGGTCGACTGCAAAAAATACATTCATTGAAGGGGAGATGCCAGGAAAGAGAGGAAGATGTAGGAAGAGAAGAGGAATAATAGACGTCTTAAAAAACGGATGGAATGATAAAATGGAGAGGAAGGTCTAGAGTGTAAAAGATTGGGCTGGGCGAGTCAAAAATCCACCGAAATGTAGAAAAAGTTTTATACTATATATATATATACACACACACACTAAGGGCCCGTTGCAATACTTCCTTCAAAAATTTAGGGGACCTTGCGCGAAGTGGCCCAATGCAATAGTTCCAATGACAAAAAATTGTTACACAGGGTGATATAGTTGAACCACTTTTATTGCCCCTCTAAAAATAATCATATAGCTCGCACCATTTTCATAAACAAAAACAAATACCTCCATGATTAGACTAACACTTACCGGTACACAATAGTTTTTATTTTGTTCACTATTTCTGATGGTACAACAAATCGTATGCTCTGTGGTTTTTTAAATATTAAGTAATCACTATAAATGCACCGGCCACTTAATTATCGAAAGAAATTAATCACAAGCATTATCAATACAGTAATTTACTTTAAACTGCCCAATAATATTTGCAAACGAAAACGATATTTTCAATGGACCCGTGAAATATCTTCCTATTCAAAATGTTAAGTTGTCCATTATTACAATACATTGTAGTCGTTTTTGACTTCAAGTTTTTTGCTACATGTTTCATTGGTTTTATATTTACACAAAACGTTTCACATAAATTTTCAATCGGTTATTGCTCTTGATACGTTTGTTTTATTGTAAGCTTAGTGAAAATGCACTTGAACGCCCGAGTCCAACAATGCAAAAAATCCGAAGTGAACAATGCCAGCTACCCTAGCAACCTTCTTTTTGAAATGTTGAAAAATCGGAGAAAATCGAATATAAACTGAAAATATGTGCAAACTATAATTAAACAACAGAATCTACGGTAACAATAAGAATCTTCATGTCTATCTACCTGAAATAGTATAAATCTCAAGGCAAAGTCTCGACAGTAATATTTTTTTAAATGCTAAAGACTAAAGGTCTACACATCGTATTCTAGCTGATTGCGTGTTAATCAAATTCAAAAACGAAATCTATCATGGAACGAACCCATGCCTTTTCGGGGGACAACTGCCCACATAAAATCTCCGAGTTCGCGCCGAGTATTCCGGCGAAAGATTTGTCAAAATCGAACATACCGTTCTCGATTTATTTGCGTCCATGCCGGAAGGTGATGTCACTCGAGTTTTTGGACGTAGGCAGGCAGGGACGTAGGCATACAGGGACGCAGGCAGGCAGGGACGCAGACAGGCAGGGACGCAGGCAGGCAGGGACGCAAGCAGGGACACAGCGGTTATAATATATTAGATATATATTTATTCCGTCTTTTTATATTACCTACTATTTCAGCAGTGTTCTCCTTCGATATGGTTTCGAGGATAATTTACGGATAGGATTTATAAATCCGTATGAATAATATTTGTAAGCTCTCACAAATGGTTGAATTTGTCTATTACATTTCGCCGAACTCTAATTTTTAATGAAGTTGCTGCGAAATTTCGCAAACATCTTGATCTCTTGTCACGGTTGAGAACATTTATTTCCAACAACGCACATCGGTTTAAAGAAATTCTTCGAATTCCTCATGACATACCAAAACTCTTGATTATCGAGGAGATTGCTTGGCTGTTTACCGCTCTCTCTCCTCTAATCTTAAATCTCGCGACTCCCCTTTAATCCCAAATTCCCACCGTGTCTCTCTAAACATCTCTCCTTCGCCAACTCAAAAACTCACCTACTTCGGAATCGGCTCGGCCATTTCTCTCCCTCCTCTCTCTCTCCCTTTCTTATCTTCTCCACCTCTAACCTTTAAAATATAACTTGTATTATATGGCGGGGTTAAGCGTAAGATAAGGCAACCTCGTATCGTTGCTACCAGAAGAAGGCCTTTCTATGTTTTTCTCTTCCACGCGTCCTGAATTCTATTACTCTACTCGACCTCTTCTTTTTGCTTTCACTCTCTCCGTCTCATTTCCGTATATATCTCTCCCGTATCATCGCCGAACCCTTTTCCACTCTCTCTCTCTCTCTCTCATGTGCCCCTCATCTCACTTTCCAATTACCTCTCTCCCTCGCCAATTACATGCGTTCTCCGTCAATGAATCACCGCCCGCCAGCCTCCCTAACCTCTTCCCGCCTCTCCTTTTGCCCCCGCATCCATCCCAGCAGCCACCCCAACCTCCTATCGCCTCTCCTTTTGCTCCCACCAATCCATCCTTCCGCTAAAACCCATATCCTATACAAACCTCACATCCAAATGTACTCTTCCGTCAGAAGAAGAAGGCCGCGGGGATAACGCATCCCGGGCCTGCCAAACACGGGTGAACGGACGTGGTCGAGGGTGAAAGGAAATTCTACCTCTCTCTCTCTGTCAGGCCGCAAGCGTAATTTTGAGTGCCTACGTCACTCAGTCTATCGGGAGGGAGAAGGGAAGGAATATGAAGAAGAGAGGAAAATGAAAAGGGAAGGAGTAAAGGAAGAGGCAGCACACATCGGCCGCTCGCCGAAGGAATTTGGACTTGCGAGGGCTCAGCCGCTAAGAGAGAGAGATTGGTGGATGGGAGAGAGAGAGAGATGAAGAGGGAGGGAGGGATGGGGAAGAAGAGAGCGAGTGGAGATGGCGTGGAGGGAAGGAGAAGCGGATGGTCGTAAAATTGTAGAGTTTGCTTCGCCAGTTCGCGAAAACGTGTCGTTTCTCTTCCTCCCGGCTTTATAGTTTTGCGCTTTCAAAAAGCGTGAAAAGAAACGCCCACGCGAACGTGTTTCCTTTACCGCACGTGCTTTTTCTTGTTCTCTCCCTCTCTCTCTAATATAGGATTTATATTGCGAGATTAATGCTCTCAATTATGATACAAACAAATATGAGCCGATTAAATTATTTTTAGTTCGTCTGATATTATTGTCCCTACCTATGTATAGCACAACACATTTGCATTCCGATTATAATGAAACAAGAATATTAAAATTAAATTGCAATTTTAGACAAAAGCTAGCGTATATCAGAAAAACAGGCATTCTGAATATTAATTATGATGAAAGAATTATATTTTAAATTTCGTGATCCCTTTCGGTATTGATATTTTAATTACCTCTTTGACAGCTTAACGTAAAAATGTAGTGTTTTTTATTTTTCAAGCTATGCATTCATAAAATAGAGTAATCATCCCCAATAAGCAAAAAAACGAGATAATTTGTGGATGTTAGTATTTTATCTTTTAATAAATGCATTATTTTAAAAAATAAGACCAACATCTAATTATCAAAATCATAATATGCATACTACATCTTATAGTATAGTTCATAGACAGTTAATCATATTATTATGGTATCACGAAAAAAAATCACCGTTCATGAAATACGTGAAGGGCAATGTTTATGCGTGTATTAAATTTTAATTAATTTAGATATAACCTTAGGAATCAAGCCCAAAAAGACATTATTTTAGATTTAGAAGGAAAATGAAAGCAACATATGATAAAGATGTAGTGGTTCATTTCAGAAAACCAGTGTTGTTCATTTAAATGAACGGTAAATGTTTACCTATATGTCTCTATAGCACTTGAATGTCAGATGTAATTTGATGCACTTATATTTCATGAAATCCATCAGAATAGATATAACGTTTCAGCTATGTCAAATTTAACTTAAGTCATAAGCTAGTCATAAATTGTTAAACCTGATGCAATAAATTAAATTCCCTACACCGCACTTAAACTTTTGCCAATATGGCGCAGGAATACACAATGAATATCACCTTCTCGTATCACGCACATCAAAAGTCGATCTCTTTTGCTCAACAAAATTTTATCCAAAGTCGCCAATTTTTACGATATCACAGAATAATAAAATGACGTTAAACGGCCCTAAGAAACCAAACGGGCATCAAAAAATATAAACTGTCCTACGAGTTTTTACGTTCATGTCGTAAAGCAAAAGGGTGCGCCACGATCTGTGGAGTGGAATTATCAGAAAACTTGAGATTTATCTACGTCTGTGTTCCGGTTACTGCAATACCTAGAAATCAGAGCGATTGGCTGGAAGTGAACGAGTTGGGGGAAAAGGAATCCGAGATGGTGGAACCATCCTTAATCCGACTGGAATGGCTTTATCGTCAATGAAAACCAATTTATTTGAAAACGCGGATCACCAAAGTTTCGAAAATACATTAATCCATGTGTTAGGAGTTGAAGTATTGATAGATAACAAGGAAGCCATATGGATGGGCGGAAATATGTCTCAGTTGTGTACTGTAAAATCAATGATAACACATTAATTTCAAACTTAGCTTCCTTAATCGAGAAACTAAAGTTATACAATTTTAAGATATCAATAGATCAGTATGAGTTTAAAAATGAAACAAGTTTTTGATATAATTCCAAAAATATTTCGTAGATTTATTTAATATAAATGTCGCTTATTTTGCGTGAGGAAAAAATCTTTGTAAAATAAAATGTCTACGATTTTTTGTTAAACCGTGCATTTCAACCAGATACTAGTAAATTATTATTGTGGAGCTAAATAATATAAAAAATTGGTCCTAAATATTTTTAAAGAATGCTTTAGAGATACCAGCTTAAAATGAGTTGCTTTACAACTGTAATAAAATTGAAATGTGACCATTATATTATTTGCGATTTAAATTAAACATATGTAATTCAAAATTTTGAGTTTAAGGTTGAAAAGTGGGAAGCTGGCGAATTCCCAATTCAAGAATCCATTTGTTTATAAATGCTCATTCTTAAATTTGTTTTCAGCTATAAGACGAGCACGATAGTTCTCTAGTGAATAAGATGCCTTGTAGACAAAAAATGGTCATTTTTCTAGCCTAGCATACCATAATTCTCATAGAATGGCTTCAATTTCTATTTATGAAAAAATTGTATTGTATTGTATGATGAAAAAATCACAAAAACAAACAAATTTTAAAATTGAATAAATGCGAGAATTGGTCAAGATAAATAATATTCTTTCATCGGTGAAAGCTTTAAAATGTTTTTTATTGTCCAAAAAGACAATATCAAGAAACGTATGCTTTGTCCTTTTCCCAAACATGTCGCAGGAAGGGTTTCGATTCTCGTTTCGAAGCATTTTAAAATGTAAATTAAAAGTGTTATGCACGCGATCACTTGATATCAAAGAGTTCCTGGAACAGAACCCGAGCGAAAATCAACGCGTGTACAATATTTCTGGTCTTAATGCCGTATAGAAACTACATAGAATATAGATTCTGTCTAGCAAGACAATCGTGTTGATATTTTTAAGCTGCGTGAACGTTCGCATTAATCGATCGATGACCTTCTAATCCATATATGACTTCCAGATTTCGTGAAAAATTATGCACGCATCTTAGCGTACTTAAATTTACATTTCTGTGACGTTAAACTAGAAACCCTTCCCTTATTTCCTCCATCTCCTTCTCCATCTCTTTACCTTTTCTCCCCTCTCTCTCTTTGCCCTTTCATCCGTTGGCGCTCCTCAGCATTCACTAACTAATTCACGCCGACCTCACGCGACGGGAGGGCTCCACCGCCGCTCCCACGTCAAGGTTGCACAAAAAGAATTTCC
This sequence comes from Tanypteryx hageni, assembly GCA_028673005.1. NCBI lineage: Eukaryota > Metazoa > Arthropoda > Insecta > Odonata > Petaluridae > Tanypteryx > Tanypteryx hageni. Next base: position 256,511,432 of record CM054112.1, on the reverse strand, counting down.
GTTAGTCCATTAAACGCCAAAAAGCTCCACAATTAAAAACATTGCTTTCGATACCGGGAATACCTCAAACATGTCAAATGTTTTCCCGGAAATTTCAATCTTCCTCATTTAGCGCGTCAGAAAAAAACTCTCTCTTTATCATTCTATCTGTCCGTGACACACTGTCACTTCAATTCAACAGAATTCCAACGAGACGGGCGGATAGAGCACGGAGGACGTAGGGAATGGTTGGCGGAGAAGAGTGGCATGGTGGGAAGGCGTGGACGTACCTGGCTTTACGTAGGAAGAGCGGTTGGGGGCGGACGGGGAAGAGCACGAGCGCCGCAGAGCGAGAGCGGGACTCGGTTGAAGGAGATTCGGACGTTAACAACCTCCGCCGCGCGGTCATCGCGAGAGAATGGCGGCGTAGAAAAAACGGGCGTGCTTGATAAAACCGCGGCTCCGAAGGCCATAATTGGATTCCTCGGACAGGCAGAGGAGCCACTAGATGCTCCAATAAACGGGCGTTTCTTAATACATCTTCATCATCATCATGGGCATTCAGTCCGCGGGCAGGTCCGTGATTATTCTTTGTTAAATCCAGTTCTCCAAATGCTCCTACTTTCCGCTACCATTTTCATTTCTTCTTTCCATTCCAACTAGACTATAACATCTTTCTGTTTTTTAAAGACGGCCTTCTCTTCGTCTGTGCAGTCAATAAAATTGAAATTGCTAGTGAACGGTAAGAGATATATTACTGAAATTAGCAGGGTATATGCGACCTATGGCGCCGTTTGTTAGGCTGCCAAATATTGTTTTTGAAGAAAACGGTGGTCGGCCAGAGGTGACTTCAAAATCTTTAAATTAAGATGGTTATATATAGAAAGTTAAAAAATATTACTTAGTTATTGAATATATTTATTACTAAATATATAACTAATTTTAAGTTTAGAATTCTAAATAATAAATAAAACGCGTCTTTTCAAATTTCGTCAGTAAATAAAGGTTCCATTTTTCCTCACAGTTTTCCTTTTGACACGTCTTTAATTATGCGCTCTCTCTCTCTCTCTCATCCAATCCAGTCAACTTTCATCTTACTTATGATCTGCACCATCATTCACTAGCTTTTTCCTATTCATTTTAGTAACGCTCATATACATGTATATGTACATACACACACAATTTTTATTTTTTATTAGTCAGATAAGGTACATACATGGGTAATATATCGAGTTGAAGTACTCTCAAAAATAAAAAAATGGTAAGTGTTCCATCACATATAGGAAATGTATATGTACTATGATTGCAAGCACAATACATACTTTCGTAAGATTACTTTTGTCATCATTGTACATAATGCATCAACATCGAGTTCGAGAATGAATAAGGAAAACGGCGGTTAACAAAACCCATTTGCGTAAGAATTAGGATAAGATAGAAGGAGGATGTACAAATTCAACTAATTATCCATCGCGTGTGAAATTATAATAAGTTGCGAGGAAGACACTAAATACTGACGAAGGAAGATCTTTAGGAGAGCAACATTTATATTATTAATTCCAATGTTAAACGATTTCTGCTGATAATAATAGAGATTTTATGTTTATAAGAAGCAATTTGGTTCATAAGAAGGAATGCACTAGAAAAGCTTTGGATTACTACACGAACTTCAAACTTGATACATAGCGTTTATTGTGAGAGCTTTCAGTCGGAATACAAGTTATTAGTTTCCGAATACAACTAATAGTAATCGGGGATAATCTAAGTAACAATATATGAAGTTAAAGACACTTATAATTGGTCATATTGCCTTGCCATAAAGTATTTATTTATGGAAAATTGCGAACTTATTTTCATATGAACTTTTTTCCACATTCCGAATTAAAGTATACCTAAAATTATATAACCGTCTAAATTTAAAGAAAGTTTATAATATCAAACCGTATAACTGAGTTAAAATAGATCAAATGTTGCAAACCATAATTGCTTTAAAAATAATGTCATATTAATAAGTGAGGTTTCTCTTTTGACAATATTTCTGAAAAAAGAGACTGTCGCATAAGTTGGCTCTAAAGTCTAAATTGCATGCAAACTGCAATATAAAATCGGCTGCCAAGATGGTCGACGAACGTGGGGATGCGAGACAAAACTTCGAGGTTTACGAAATCACGCACTTTAATTATTGCGATGAAAAGATTAATTATTTAATGGAGCATTATGGTCAAATTCCTCTTATATGAATATTTATTTGACAGCAAAATTATTATAATCGATGAGTAAACAATTCTATATTTATGCGTCTTTCCTCAATTTCCCAAGTCACGAAAATCCCTGACCAAGCGGATTCCATATTATCGCAAAGAGCATTATCGGAGAACGAAGCTCGTTTCATTAGAAAGGCTGCTCATTCGATAAAGTAAAACTCAATAAAGGGAATAAATTGCTGTAAAAGAACGCCTTTGGTCCAATCTAAGTGTTATCAAATAGACATGGTGTTAACTGGCATTAACCAAAAGATATCCCACCACTTTTGTCAGATTATTTAAAAGTTACACTATTCTAGAAGGAATTATAAGAGATTAAATGGCGTCCTTCCAATTATTTTTATTATAGCCAGGGAGTTTTAAGCATATTGTATAGTAGACATAGAAATTCAATGTATATATTCTTTCAAAGGATATTGTTGATGAATAAACACACAAAAGAAAATAAAAAATAAAGAAGGACGTTTTTTAATGAGAGAACCATTATCAGTAAAAATTACTGCGATTGGCTATTCATACATAGAGCATTATTATTTCACAAATTATAAAAATTTCTGTAAAGAGCTCGATTCTATAGGCAATTAAATTTTAGAATCAATATCTAAAAGAAATTAGTAATGAATCGGCTCAAAATTTGAAAGAATATTAAATGAAAATGAGTACTGTTATGGTTTTTTTTCTTAAGTTTCATTTGGCGCGCGAATTGCTTCGCGGAAACTTTCGTGAAGCAATTCATATAAATTTAATACTTTATAAGTACAGTTTCTAATATCTCCAGGTGCAAATATCAAAGGATTGTCCCAATAAGGTGAATATGACGCAGTCTTTTTTCCACTTCCGTGAATAGTTACGCATTGATGGAGAATTCATTTTTTGGTTTAGAGCATCGACATAATTACATTAATTACAAAATATTTCTACGATATGAAAATTAAACTCGATAAAATGTGTAGATTGCAAAACAAAACACCATGGAATCGGAAGTCATTTGGGGACATTTTAAGCGTATCAGACAGTTCAGGATCGCGTTTTTCCTCCGAAAAATGACTTAAGGTCAAGTCCGGTTTCATTCTATTTGGGGGAAAATGGTAGATGAGAGAGGAAAAGGGGAAAGAGGAGTAGACGAGGCGAAGAGGCGGTGAGAGATGCGAAATGGGATTACGGGATAGAGAGAGAAAATTGCCTCGAATGAAAGATAAAAAGAGATCGAGAAAGAGAAAAAAGGAGACAAGAAGAGAGATAGAGGGGGATAAACACGGAAGAGGCGTGGTGAGGTTTCTATCGGGCCGGAACTTGAAAGTCCGAGAAAAGAAGGTAATCGGTGAAATGGGCCGAAGATGAGTGAAGCTTTGTGGCACTCGAGATCTGTCGTTCACGCAATACTCGAAAGATCGCCGTTTTGTATGCCTGTTTAAGTATCTTAGACACTTATATCAGCCTTGTTACAGGAAAAATTACGATAATTTCCTCATTATAATAAATTCACAGGCTGGAAAAATTTCATCGACATTGACGTTCATGCTTATCATTGCTATTGTTTATGAACGCAGGTTGAACTGGTAATAACTCCTTGTGAGGTCATAATGAAACAAATACGTGTTTGTGTACACGAATGATTGAGTAATTGGTCGGTGTGTTTGCTGCAAGTTAATGGCTAAAATATTTTTGATGGAATTACAATTTGTCTCGATCCCTATAAGGTAGCCAAGAGAGAATAAGGGTAACTTTATGCGAGATGTGTCAGTTAGAGAAGGGGCAAAATATAGAGATACAAAGCGATTAGTAGTGGTGGCGCTGCATTAACCTAAGGATAATGGCATCCGATGTTGATGGGACACGCAAATAGTGCATGGATGAGGGAGACACTGGTCGTTACCCCCCTCACGCTGACCGTAAAGGGACTGCGCGACTATGAAAATAGCCGTAAGAGAGGAAGATGCTATTGGTGATTGGAAGAAGTAAGGAGAATAAGAAGAAGAAATGATGGCCGATGAAGAAGAGTGAGAAAACGAGAGAAGGTGCGAGAGAGGAAGAAAGGGAAGCGTAAAAAAGCGATCGGATGTAAGGACGGAAGTAATTTAGGGTCGGTAGAGGTTAAATGGGACACAAAGGAAAAAAGTAGGAAATAAGAAGGGAGAGCGATGGCAGAAGCGATATCGGAGAAGGAAAAGGGAGATGAGATGACGGGACGGAGGCGGAGGGATAGTAAGGAGTGAGGGAACTTCTCGAGATCTAGTTTGAGAAGAGGGGGAAAATGGCCGCTCATTGAGAGGGTAGGATCATCTAAAGGGCTCCTTTGTGGAGACAGGAGGAGGAAAAGAAAGGGATGAAAGAGAGAGGAGACGGGCAAACAGCACTGAGGAAGGAAATGACAAATGGGAGAGCAAATAAAGCGAAGACCAGGTAAGACTCGAGAGGAACTGGAGAAGAGAAAGTTAATTAAACGCAATCCAACCTATTCGCGTTTTGAGTAATTTATCAGAAAGTTTCAAATAGATTAATTGGTAAATATGGCGCTTAGTTAAGCAGTGTCGTGATTCATGGACTGTGCTATTCATTATAGCAAAAAATAAATATTTTCTACTCTCTATTGACTCGCTTTGTTTTCATTGCAAATATATCGAAAAAAACTATGACTGCAAAAAAATTAAGCATTTAGATATCCTTCACCGATGGTAGAAAACTGTTATTTTCGCGGCATTAATGACTATATAGTGTAATTGACAAACTTTTCTGTCACTGAGGAAATTAATGTACTTAGGTAAGGTCATTTAATTTTAAAACCAGATAAAAAGTGTTCTAAGTCCTGAAACGCAGCACCTCCATAATTTTTATTTAAAATATAAACATAATTGTGATTTAAATCCAATAATTTAATTTTAAGTTAGGTAGAACTCATTTTTCAAGATCTCATTTTTTTCTATGAGCCTGAGATCGTGTTACTTGAATAATTATTTCATTGTAAAAAAAATTTTATTAAACTTTAATTATAGTTACTAGAACGGTGAATATTCATATAATGTAAGATAAACATTCGATGGATATGGAACTTTGAAAATAAATGGAACAATGTTTTACATTTCCCTCACCTTAATTTTTATGCAAAAATCTTTATATTTAAAATAGTTTTACTCTGTTAGTTTAGCCTAAATCGCTTAATTAACCCTCGACTACTAAACATTCGTCTATCAGACTAGTTGCAGCAAAAAGAGTTTTGACAAAGTTCCGAGTAAAATAGAGGGTTGCGCGTTTGTTTACTCTAAGACTGCATTGGGTTAGAGCTGTGCAAATAATGACGTGTTCCACAACCTGCTTCTTACTATGTACTTCTTTTACTTGTCAGTCGCCTCTTGGATGAACGTTTAGTAAGTGCGTCAGCTTCTCAGCTCGTTCATTAAAAGTCATGATCACAGAAATGCTTCATTTACCTTCCGTTGGAGAACAACATGGACCTGCACAACGAAACAGAAAAGAAATCTGTGCTTTTTGTCCCACCAAGATGAGAATAATGACAATGTTTCATTGCCGGCGTTGTTCAAGAGCGATATGTGGCGATCACCGAGCGAACATATGTTTTGAATGCGATAATCTTATATAAATTACTTCCTATTATTTTATGTATTATTTAAGATATTATCACACACTTTTAAAAAATAAACTGTAAGAATTTATAAAAAATTATCGGAAAATAGATTTTTGAGGAAAGTAGTCTAATAGACGAATGATAAGTATTATTGTCCCACCTTGACCATGTTTAGCAGTCTAGGGTTAAGCTTATGTACGAGTATCTTGTGAACAAATGGGCTGCATGATTAAAATGAGCTGGTGCTTCTTTTAAATACCAAATATATTTTCTTTCGCCTTTTTAGAGCATATTGGTTTAATGTAAAGGGTGGAAAAAAGTCAAACTTGAAGGCTTTAAATCTATCCTCCATGGAGTGTTATCGATTACAAAATTTTGAATCCGCTCCATTGTCCAATGGAGCATTATAACGCATTGATCTGTTGAAAAAATCTCGCTAAGCGCGATCGAATATAAAAGGGTGCTGCTTGGCTGAAACTCTGCTTTTTGTGAAAAATTTCATGAAATCAGCAACACATGTTAAAATCTGCTCGACCATATTCGCAGAGAAAAGGAAAACATTAACACATACTGCAAAACAATCGAATAAAACCTGCGTATCCGTTACACGGCGAGTTTGATTTTTCTCATCCTCCTATAGGTTCGCGGATAGAATACAAAAACAGAGAGAACGCTGGGATAGGTAAACAACGAGAGAGGGAATCAGGGAGAGGCCGAATGAGGGAGAGAGAGAGAGGAAAAAAGGGAGTTGAAACGCTGACGGTTGATGCGAAATGGATCTCTCCCATTTGGAAAGGGAAGGGATAGGAGGGGGTGAGGGAGGAGGGAAAAGTGGAAAGGGGAGGAGGGGAAGTGGCAGGAGGGGGAGGAATATTGGGCTCGGAAATGCGGGAGGAATGGGCGCGAAGGTGGAAATTAACATTGAGAGGGGCGACTGTGATGGGATAGGCGCGGGAGGGGGCAGAGGAGGAAAGGGGAAGCAATAAGGTCGCACTATATACACTAGCAGATGAGGGGAGGGGGAAGGGAGGACGCAGAGAAGGAAAGGGGAAGCAGTCAAGTCGCGAATATGACTATATACACTAGCAGATAATGGGGGGGGGGAGGGAAGCGCAGACATCGTGTAGGGGTTCAAGGACGATAAGCGCCTGGAAAACAGGGAAAGGAAGAGGACGATGAAGGCAAAGGAAGAACTAGGAGAGAAGGAGGGAAAGAGACGGGAGAAGAGAGGAAGAAGAAGGAATGCAGGGAAGGGAGAATCGGAGAAGGGTCGCATTATAACGAATGGGCGGCGCGGGGCCGAATGGGCGCGGTCCACGTCCCGAGGCAAACGAGAGAGCCGTTGAATGCAGCAGCATCCATTTGGTGGGAGAAAGAATAAGGCGGCCGATGAGAGCGAAGGGTCTGAGGAGACGATAGAATTGTGGACCCGTAAAAAAATCATCGACGGATAGATAATTAATGCCTTTTAAATGAGCGAGGACGCGGTTCTCTATCTCTCCCATTTTCTCTCTCTCTCCCTTCTCTATCTCTCTCTTTCGAATCATCTCCACCTCCGAAATTCTCTCCTTTCCCTCCATGCAAATGTCCTCATCTCCGCCTCATGCTCGTTTGCCATTCTCTCTCTCACCTTCCTTGCTTTTCTCGGTCCACAATTCTGGGAATTGAAATGACTAGGAGACACCGACTTTGTCGAAATGGAAAAATTGGATCCCGGTTTGAGAGGAAAATGGAGGGAGGGTTTGGGGGAAGGAGGATTGGCGAGAGACACGAACGGTCGGAACCAAAGGAACAGATGGGTATGAAGTAGGAGAACGATAGAGAGGAATAGATGGAAGCAAGGGAGGACGGGTGGAAGAAACCTCGGAAACGGGAAGTGAGGATCATCGTCATTACAAGCCTGCATCCGGGAGTAACAAGAACTGACATTGAAACGGGGACACACTGGCAACAACAGATGTAATTATCAAGTAGTAATTGTATTTCCTAATTCGAAGCGAGCTAAGCGCTGAAGTTTGTTGGGTGAAAGGAATTATATATGTGAATATTTTCAGTTTTTCTAGATGACTAATTATGCTGTTTAGAATATTTCTTTATTACATAATTTTTTTAAAAATAGTTGGTCTAAGGTAAACAATGTGACATCTAAAAGCCAAAAGTTTTGCTTTTCATTGCAAGAAACAAATTTCAAATTATTAGAAGCATCATTATATTTTACTTTAGCTTTTATTTCTTAAGAATTTAGTAAACGACTTGAGTAAAATTTTGCCATTCACTGACATATTCGACAAAATTTCCTAGTTGATGCTAACAGGAAGTAAGCAATGCATAAAACTAATAATTTGCGAATTATTCAATTCCCGAGTTTATAGGAAAGAATGTAAATATTTAATTGGTTTAACCGCCTACCTATCGTTTGATTTTTATATTTTGGTTAAATTTCACCAAAAATTTAATAGAAACATGGGTTAGCAATTATTTTTTGGTGTCGACGAGTGAAGATACAATGCCTGAACCTGATAAAGGACTCAATACAAGTAAACGTATAAAAATGAATTTTTATAACCAACTTTTATATGGCTAATACTTTAATATGAATAAACTTTATAATATAATTGTGATAATATTTCTTCTTGCATGAGCATAAAAATTTGCGAAAGTGTCTACCAGCTCTTGAATGATGTGGGGGTCTCTCTATTTAACTTTAATCTTTTTACAGTTTTGGTAGTAGTAGACAGAAGTAGAAAACTCAGTGACACACGTAAGAATGTTTGGTATATATGTAGTAAGAAGTTTGATAGTATCATTTGTTTCATTAATGAAAATACTGACTTGTCCATTCAGATTGCTTAAAATCGACGAAAATATACTGCTAGTTAAGAGTAATTCAGCTTTAGATACTAGTAGGAGTGAAATTGTTGAATATTTCATATTTTAGTCACCTAACTTAAATGACAAAAATAATAAATCGTTCTTTTCCTAACATCACATCAACCATCCATATAAACCACTGTATAAATATGTTTATCTGAAGAATTGCTAAGCTACAACACAACTCTTTAAAATGTTTTATTTAAATTTGTTAAAATTAACATCCTTTACAACAGCATTACCTATCTTAAATAGTGAATAAAGACAAAAAGTATTTAAGATAAATAGAACTTACTGTCAATAACAAATACGATAAATAAAAACCTGCAATTATTAGCAGAAATATCCCTTTCAAAAACGTAGGAATACTCGTATCAATACCAATTAAAAGAAAGAGACTTCGATTAAACATTACAGCATTAACAATGACAATAGTTTGTTTAATCTCGTTGGTATGATGAACGGTTGTCTATTTTCCCACGTGAATTCAAATACACATTTATTGCAGCGCGAGGGTAAGGATCTGGTGGCCGAGATGACTAAAGCGTCTTAACGCGATGGTGAAGTGAGGTGAGGTGAGGTGAGGTGAGGTGAGGTGAGGTGGTTCTGAACCCCTGCAAGCAGCTTTGAATTTTTCTCTGATTAGACGGGGTCCAAAATATAAAAGTTGGTAATAAAAAACTTGTTTACAGAATGTTATATTTCACGATTGCTCATGCTAATTGAATCAGCGTCTTCTGACCCCTCAATAAGGAATCTTCGGGGAGCCGTAAAAAATTGTTTTATAACTGCCTTTCAGCCGTCAACCCCATTGTAATGTAGAGTGGCTGGCATCGAACAGATGGGCGAGCAATGGCAATGGGTGTCGCTCGATAGCACTGGGGGCTGTCTGACTGGGGAGTTTGAGAGAGGGGGTAAAGAGAGACGGAGAGTGTGAAGGCAAGAGAGAGTGAGAGAAAGGTAGCGTTTGTGTGTGTCTGAGACATGAAGGTGGAACGTTGTCAATATAATTCCCCATCCCCTCTTCTTGTCGTGAAAACGAGGGCGATGTGACTGATGAGACAATAAAAGATCCTTTCGTTTACTTAGTATTTGAAGGAGGACTCCTTACGGAGTCGTGGCTCTTTCGAGATCACTTTATCACGATCGAGATTATCGTAGAACTCCATCACATCGATAAGTGAGTTGCATTTTGGGGCTTATAAACATAATGTAACTGTAATTCATAAGTAAAATTATGCTGTTATTTTTTAAGCTCTGCGAAAACAATTATTTGATCGACAGCCTCAGAATAACATTGAATTACTTAAAGATATTTGTCTTGGTATATGAGATAAGTCACCGATAATTATTCCTGAGGCTTGTAAAATCAATATTATATTAGTTTTGTAGTGTAGCTGGAGGGTAATCTGAAACATGGCAAGTATCTACATATAAACGTGATAGCATCAGGAACTGAATTTTCAAGGGTGGAGGTAAGGATAGCACTGAGATTTACCGTTTTTTCTCATTGATATCTATAGCAAGTAAGGAAAGGTTTTAGAAAGCATTACTTTTTTCATTAGTGCGTCATTTTGAATGACGTAGTTTGTTAGATAATAATCAGCATAATTTTAGGAAAGGTTAATCGTGCAAAACTCAACGAACGCTTTTTGCCCAGGATATTTGAATATCCGGTGAAAGAAATATCTAAGTAGACGCCGTATTTTTATATTTCAGGAAAGTTTTTGGCAAATTCCCTCCTCATTAGCTTATTAGAAAATTAAAATCCTACGTGAATAATGAGGCAGTTAAGTCATCATCGATGGACATAGTTCAGGTTCCGCAAATGACATATCAGGCGTTCTCCAGATAAGTCTTGGATTCACTCCTTTGTCATTTGTACAAGTTATCTCAGTGGAATATTTAATATTATCTGCGACGACGCAAAGGTTTATGGAATAATTCGTAACGAATAAAATGTTCAGATGCTTCAACGTGATTTGTATTTAATTTCGCTATGATGTATTAATTGGAAATTAACATTAAATAGTGACGAATGTTCTTTAGTTAAATTTTGGAAAAGAAAACAAATCAATTATAAATACTGAGTACTTTCTCGACATGGGGCCCATAAAAATGGTGAAAACTCATAAATATCTAGGTATCTTATTAACACAATTTAACTTGGAAGGAGCATATTCGATGAATAATAAGGAGCAGTTCTTAAAACGCTAGGATTTTCTGGTAGAATATTAGGGGTTTGCGATGAAAAGACACGTGAGGTTTGTAATCACTTTCTTATTATTATTCTGCTAGACTGCTAATTGAATATGTGTGCAGCGTATGAGATCCGTGTGAGACAGGCTTTAATAATGAGTTAGAGAAGATACAACGAAAGGGAGCGCAATTGGTGGAACGTCGCTATGTTTGGAAAGTTAATTTACTCAAGTATAACTGATGAGCTTCATGGATGTATCAGGAGAAACGACGTGAAAAGTATAAGCATCGACTTTTGCGGAGATTTAGAAAATAAGGATATTATTCAGATTCAGAAAGGTGGAAATATATTTTTATTGGAATTTTATAATATGATTGGGTTATTTAAAATAAAAAAATAAAATATGGCTCTTTTAATTTAATTTTTTAAATAATTAGCATTATCTCTAAAAATTAATATTTGTAGTTCTTTTTCCATCTTCTTTCACAGTTATATAAAAAATGCTAGCAACGCTGAAACAGGCAGGCTAGTTGAATGTCTATTAGTTTAACTGTATAATCATTGTCTATTTTCACGATGTCTTTGTTAATTTTAATCCATCTCTGCGTAGTGTTTACTTTTGCGTTAAAATTAGCGCACGTTTGAATTTATTTGTAATAAAAATTCTCGGATGAATATATAATGTTGAGTCCAGCTCCCTCTCTTTAGGGACCGCAGAGACTTGGTCTTCTTGCAGAATGTGTTTTGTTTCTTCTCAAGGAACTTGTGGGAGTTGAAGAATAAATCTTAATTTTTTGTGAGCGAGAATACATCTTTTGCTATTCCATGCTACTCACACATCTAAGAGAAACAATCAACTTACGGACTGCTTTGTGATATTTTTTTCCACATAAGGTTTTTCGCAAGTCTCACGGTAACATCTCCATGAATTTCCACTGCTCTTAAAACTCCTGATTGCGTTATCCGCTTCTTTTTCCCCTGAGAACAAGTATGCCATTCGGTTTTACGACTCCGCTTCCTCTTACGTTCCGTTTTATTCAATATTATTATCTAGACTCTTATTCTAGAGTTTATTATGCTTACATATTGGGAATTATTTTCCATCTTCTTCTCTGATACTCTTACTTTTAACGCTTGTTAGACGCTTTGCATTCAACCGTTATTCGTAATTATTCCGTTGGTTTAAAATTCTATTTTTTTAATAATGCTCTCTTTAGTCATTTCTTAGAAAAGGGTTTTGACCGTTTGTATTTAGCCCCACAATTTTTAAATCAAAAATATATTTATTCTTAAAAAATATAACGTCTTTATATATTTTTTTCAACTTTGAGGGAGCCCTTTTTTATTATCCATCTGGTAGCTTGCAGTGAATAAAGAGCTGTGTGCTTAACTAAATGAATCTCTTTATAAATCAGGTCGAACATTCTGTGGGTTTTTTCAGATAATGAATCAAGACTATTTGTGTTCAATTCTTTTATTCTCCAAAAAAGTTTGTAGTTACCATCGTTCTGACTATACATCGTATACTTTTATTATAAAGAATGAGATTTAGCAAAGGATTAATTAGTAAATTAGTACATTTTTTAACTTTCTTACATAAACAAGATAAAAGATTAAAACACAAAATTGTGAATTCAAGTATAGAATTAGCGGAATATTTGATTTACAACATATTTATTAAATCCATGCAGTAACTGCTATGCTTGCCCAATCCAAACGAAGAATCTTCTCAAATGATTGTACCAAACTTATTAATCCTTCGATCGATAACAGCACTTTATGTTATACGATACACTTTGGACAAAACCACATAAAGTGGAAAAATAATTTTTTTATTGGCGCTAAAGTGGCATCTTTTTATGAGGAATGTGTAAACTTGAAGGTGATTTCTCGATTATTTCTGGAGCTGTAGTTCCCTCAATATCCGTTACCCTCACACCATAACACGCTATTGATTAGCACGACGCAGATCAGCATTATGAAAGGTAGACGAAACCCCGATGGCGAAGTCACCGAACGAAAACAAATGTAAACACCGGGATTCTCCAGAGGTTTTTTGAATATGTATACTATAAATTCCAGCGTGCGGCACTGAATCGACTCTGGCAACACTCACGCAAACCTAATTTTCTATCGTAAATAATAAAACAAGGCTGTTTTAGTTTTACCTTGCCAACTTTATCTCTCTCAAGAAAGGTCGCCCTTCTCCTTGAGAAAATTACGCTGTGTAAAAAAGAATCGGATAACATGAAAGATTAACCTTTCTTATTTTCATTTTCCGCCTCTATCGCTCTCTCTCCATGTCTCTCTCTTTCCTTCCATCTCTCCCGACGCATGAAATTCTGGTCGTCATCATCATCTGAAAGCATCGTGTCGATTTGAAGAGGTCGTCATTCCCTTCCGTTCTTTCCTCCTCTCCTGCCCCTCCCGAATATTTCCCGCCCTGCTACACCTCCCGCCCACCCCCTCCTCCCGCCCTCCCCCTTCTCCTGCCCTACCCCTACTACCGCCCTCCTCTCCTGCCACCAACCTAATAACCACTCCCATCAACGAGGACTCTTTGATTCCCAGTACGTAGAGAAACCATGACAATAATTCCATTGGAAACTTTCCACCCATCGGACCATCGGACAGCCTTCGCCCTCCATTTCCCTCCTCTGCCTACCATCGCTGCCTCCCTGCATCCCTTCCTCCCTCCATCCCCATCACCCCTTCTTATATCCCGTCCTTTGGCGTCGGAATTGACAAAGGCCACCTCCTCTCCCTCCTCCTCTGACCCCTTTTCCTCTTGTCTTTACTCTAGAGAGCCGCCGTTCCCCTCATCCATTTTCCCTCTTTCTAAACCATTCTTCCCATTCCTTCCGCTATCTCGTTCTCCCTCCTTCCCCCTCTCGCTTCTTTGGGCCTTCTTCCTCCCGCCTCCCTTCATTCCCTCAACCTGATGCCCATCAAGATGCCGCAGGGACCTTCCTGTGCGTCGCCGCGAGGAGGGCCGCATGTTTCCGAAGCCAGTACCTCGTAGAAGAAGAATTTAAATGTAAGCGTGATAAGGATGAGGTTTTGGAAGGATGGTTGTGAGAAGAGAGGGGATTGGATGGAGATAGGGAGTTGGATGGAGAGAGGGGGTTGGACGGAGAGAGAGGGTTGGAAGGAGAGAGGGGGTTGGCCGGAAAGAGGGGGTTGGATGGAAATAGTTGGTTGAACGGAGAGAGGGTGTTGGATGGAGAGAGGGGGTTGGACGGGGAGAGGGGGTTGGATGGAGGGTGTCAGTTGTATGGAAAGAGGGTGTTGGAAGGAGAGAGGTTTGAATGGAGAATCGATTGGAGATGGAGCCACGTTGGAGGAAATGCCACTGAGGGGTTCTCCCAATGACCTCTTTACACTCACGGAGATGCTCAGGGTGACCTTATGATGAGGGAGGAGAGGGGAAGTAAAACGATAAAGAGGAAGAAGAGGTGTCTCCCCTTCGTACCACACTCCGTTTACTGCTTCATTTCGTACAGCTCTCTCCACTTGGATAGGAATATCTGCGAAATGATGTTTTAGCCAGAATTTCTCTTGTAAACGCGGAATCTGCCGTGGAAGTTGAATCAAACGTGTTTTGTGATAAAATGCAAAATATTACTGTAATCCACACGAAAATAAATGGATATTATGATTAAATCACATCTTTCTCTGTGTGTAAAGACCGTGGTAGCAACTACATTTATGAACAAGCACGCTGAGGAACAGGACATCAAAAACCTTTTAGTTGTATCCTGAATTAATATTATGAATAAAAAATAATGTAAACTTGTAAATTCTTACAACACTCCAAAGTTACATTATGGATTTCTACCAAGTAACAGCTGAAATAATTGACTATATAATATTATAGCTAGTTAACTGAAAAACACATTACCGTTGTATGATAGACGGCATTTATAGTAATTTATTAAATGTTAGGAAATGGTTTTAATTGTCATGATGAGAGAAATAAAAGAATTGCGGTTGTATTTTTAATTTTTTGTTTCCATCTACTTCTAGCCTCAAGTTTAAAAACCTTAGGTTTACCTAGAAATAATTCATCCAAATAACAAGATGCGTTTCAAAAACTCTTTCGTTAATAAAACTTTTCCCAAAAAGGAAAGTTCAAGTGAAAAGACAGAAATTCTGTAGAAGAAGCGATTAGATATATTCGTGGAATGCGTAATGAAGTGCATGGTGAAAAATGACTCAAGGTATTAAAGCTATCAATGGTCGACCTAGTAACCGAGCACGAAGTCGAGTAAGGCAAAAAAGAGTGCCTCTGTAGGCATCGGAATTCGTTCTTACAGACGGAGCAAGAGAGTCGTATTGTGCTGCAAAGGAGTTTTATTAGATGAAGCACACACCTTGGTTTGGTTGGATCACGATGAGCGGAGGTTAGCAGCAACAATAGCAGATGGCTGCTAAAGCCGCTCTTCCCTCTTTGCCAAATAACATTTCCTGTCCATTTTTTCGCTATCGGACTCAGGCTGTCAGGCGTGTTTGAAGAACAAGCAAAATGAACCCTAATAGACTGGTGTTGTAATATTTTACGGATATTGAAAGAGTTTCAAAATCAAGTTCCTTTGGTGGTGGAAACATACATAATGCTTATATGGAACGAGAGAAAGATTTAAAAGAATTTTGCAAGAATGAGAAGGAAGTGGTGATCCAATTTATTGTAGACTAAAGTAAATGAATCTAAGCAATATAATTATATAATCCAGAGTATTTGTTAGAAAGAAGAAAAATATTGCTCACACCCGTAAAGTTATGGAGAAAGGTTTTCAATCTCGTATAATCAGATTATGAGCTCACCGCAGTTATTTTAATTATAAGAAAAATGAATTCAGTGTAATTATTGGCCGGATAGACCATCATTTATTATGGGGAAATGTCTTCTTCTTCGAGTGTGAATTGGTAAGGATTGGCTCGAGGGATATAAAAAAATGATAAATGTGTCTCAGGAGTTGAGTAGATGTATATTGGAAGTTTGTCAACTGATGGTCCAAGGAGATATACTCATTTTCATAGTAAACGAATGTAATCTTTAAAGTGCTGCGAACGAATCAAGGAAGATATAACATTAACGACAGCACACATCCCGTTGAAAAACATGCATTTCACCGTAAAATTCAAGAAAATGGTTTATCTGAGGGTGATTTTCAGCACGCGTTTAAGACGGTCTGAAAGTAGAAGAGAACGGCAAACGTGCGAAGAAGGATAGGATGAAAACGGTTGAAAGGGACCGCAGCATTAGTGCCTTGAACAGAAACGCACGCTCACTACAGGTGTACGTCGTGGAATATGTAATGGCCAACAAAGCGAGAAGAAAAATTCAGACGTAGTGACGAAACAAAGGAAGAGCGACGAGCGAGTGCACTCATCAGAGACGAGGTGCTTCTACCGCCAGTAAATCCGTTCGGTTGTTCCAACCGGTGCGACTTCCATAGCGATCCGATTAACACGGAGGGGGAGGGGAGGAGGGGGGCTACTCAGCTGCACCCGCGGTTAGTGGAAAGGGAAGAGGAGAACGAAAGTCACTTGTCAACGGCGCTCGGTCATTAAGCAGCTTGGGTATACACCAATCCGGGGGGTAGAAAACACGGAGGCAAGTCACCGTCGCCTGCAGTCATTAAATAGTCCTAATTCAGGAAAGATAGTCTTGCATATTCTTGAAGGGCGAGTTCGGTTCGTCAGGTTGACTATTTTTACCTGAGGAAAACGTCACTCGATTCGTCGCGTCCAAATTTGAACATGATGGAACATTCTACTCGGCCACATCGAGTTAGGTAAGTTAGGTGAAGTGTTTTTGGTTCCTTCTCTCGTTCACTGTTTTCCCCCTCGGGTTGGGTTGGTTAGCGTTCATCGTAATATATCAAACTATTTCACCGTATTTCCTCGTAGAATGTTTTACAAAAATGCATCCTATAACTCATCGCAGCCAACTTCCACGTTTAGATTGCGAGTCTTTGGAGAACACTGCGAGTCAAGAGGCGCAATTGAGTGTTTCGATAGGGATCTAAAATACGGAGGGAACCCGCAGAACCTGAGAAAGTGACCAAGGGCGCAAGTGAGGCTTTTGCTTGGGATCTAAACTGACTGCGGCGAGCAGTTGAGTATTAATCGATAGAAGACGCCCTCGCGTTTCCGTTGGTGATTTCGGTGACGGCCGACAGTGCAAAGGGATTTCCCATGCAGGTGAGCGAAGCGTAAGAAGATTATAGAGATATTTTGTCGCAATAGACGACGGAAAATAAGCGCGGCCAACTGCATCTATTTACGTATTTCTTGTATTATATGTGTTTCTGAAATTGGAATCAAACATAACACAGAAATTTATTCCGTACATTGTGGCAAATCATTTCCTTACTAATCGTTGCATTTATTCTGGGTTTTAATATAATTTTTGTATTTCTCGTTATAGTTATTTCTGGTAAGAAATGACCTTCTATTTTTAAAGGGGTACATATTGTTACAAGACTTGGTATTTATCGAGCGATTTTCAACCATCGATTGGAGTTAAATTGTATTCTGAACTAAGAAAGAGCCGATCATTTATAATTTTCAGTTTGATTGTGTGTTTAATCTTTAATTTGAGCTCATTTCGAACTCAAAAATGAGATTCTTCGATGAAAGCACCTCCACGCACCTGCGATATCTATCCTTTCCTCAGCACTACGTTTTTCAAACATAAGAGCAAATAAACCCCAAACCGTGATCCTTGGGCGATGAATGCGAAGCGAGTCCGCGAATAGACAAAAGCCTCAACAGGCCCATAAAAACTAAAAGTCCATTTAGATTCCTGGAACATACTGGGTCGCTGTTATTCTTATGGCGGAAAAAGCCTTTGTACAACGAAAACTTGGTCCTCGGGGACAAGGCGTAGCGGAGTGAGAAAGGAGAAGGAGGTATGAGAGGTGGGAGACATGTGGAGAGATGGAGTAGGAAGGGAGGGAAGGAGGAAGAAGGAAGGAGGTAGAGCGGGAATGAAGGAGAGAGGGAAGAAGGGAGAAAGGAAGGAGGGAGAAAGAGTGGGAAGGAGGGAGAGAGAGGGAAGGAACGAGAGAGAGAAGAAGGGAGAGAGGAAAGTGAAGAGGGAATATCCCCCTCCGGAGTCCCTTTTCTCACGAGCGTTAAAGAGAGAGAGATAAGCCAGCAGCGGGAGGTCGAGGCGGAAGATAAGGAGAGGGAGAGGAAGAAGAAGTATCAGAAAAGGGAGTAGGAGAAAGGGAGCAAAGGAGAAATATATGAAAAAGGAATTAAAAATGCGAAGCGAGAGAATGCGAGTGGCAGAGCACACAAAGTAATTCTGCCTTCGGTAGGTTTTAAACCCTCAACCCAACCTGTGTTATCCGAAGACTTTCATCCCCAGTTCTCATATATACCATATTTTAACACTAGAAGGGCCGCAGCGGTCATTTTGACCTTAGCGAGTTTTAAATGAGTGTCATGCTTGCAGTTTTTGAAGGACAAAGATGCGGCTTTGTGAATTTATATCACTTAAGGTTTTACAC
The DNA here is from genome assembly GCA_028673005.1 of Tanypteryx hageni. Lineage (NCBI taxonomy): Eukaryota > Metazoa > Arthropoda > Insecta > Odonata > Petaluridae > Tanypteryx > Tanypteryx hageni. The sequence continues at coordinate 256,493,012 of CM054112.1, read as the reverse complement.
TTTCGTACGAGAAATTGGGCTTGTACCTGCAACAGGAACGCCTGTACAGAGGTCCATTCCTAGAAGGGCCATTAGCGGTCATTTTGACCGCAGTTAATGTTTTGCATAAACCGTGTACGGGCGACCTCTACATTTACGGCCACAAAAATACATTTGCATTGGCCTCTGCTGTGTGGAACAAATTCATTGAGAACTATACCTTGTGCTACAAAACTGGAAAGAATGACACTAGTGATGAATAGCTCTTTCCAGTGAGTCATTGCATGAAAATGTTATCATGGAGCTCATGGAACCTTGCCTCAAGAAAAGGAGAAACATCATATCTGGTAACATCTTCGTATCGATAAATCTGGGTGAGAGGTTGGAAGCGCAACAAGCTAGCATTGTTGCAATCGTGTGAGGAAGGAAATCCCAGGGTGTATACGGACATCACAGGCACGGCTCTACAATACTACCATACTGAAGAGCGCCAATGATACTACAATCACTTTGTACTATGAAAAGTAGAGTAAAAATGTTTTGGTACTAAGCACTCTGCACCAGGGTGTCTAAATACGCGGAAGTGAGAAGAAGCTTCCCGAAACCATAGAATTCTATAATGCTACTAAGTTTGGTATGGACATAGTTCACCAAATGTCTCATAAATACTCTGAGAGGGATGAATTTCGCAGGTGGCCTGTACACGTTCTTACAACGTGCTTGACCTGGCAGCAATCAACGTCTGGATCATCTACAAAGAGATCACTGGAAAAAGGATCCCTCGACACAAGTTCACTCTCCAACTAGTAGAAGAGTTAAGTTCAGAGTACATTAAGACAATACTCTCTGAAAATGAGCCTCAGCTCAAAGGTGACTGCAATTCCATATACTCTCTAAGTGCAAGAGGAACAAAACCGTTGTTTGCAACATGGGTGATTGTGCCAAATATTCATCCAAGATTTCCAAAGAAATCACTTGTATTAGCTGCTTGCCAAATAATTGAAGGTTATGATTATGATTTTCACTGATTTAACATAAATATTTTTATTCGTATTACATGTTATAATGTTGTTCTCTTGTAGTAAACTGATATCTACAAGAAGTTAATCTTATTTGAAAATCACTTCCTATTATTTCTAATTTCTAATTTAAAAAAATATTTTAAATATGGTTTATTTGTCAAAATAAAAAAATAACAATATTACCATTGTTTTCGTATCTCTATAAATATCCATGAACATATAAGAGTTCCATCCAGTCGAAATCAGCCTCTCAGAAACAATTATTTATTTAATGGTAGCGGCCAAAATGACCGCTCGTGGCCATTCTAGGTATGCAGGTGTATCAGGCCCTTCTAGTGTTAAAGCATCTAATATATCTTCTACATCTGCATGTTACCCAGCAATTCACGTATTTTGTAGGTTGTAGCGGGTGCAACGCACCAAAACCTACCTAAAGATTGTCTATCGCAGGTCTAATTTTCTATTGTGATCTCCTATTGTCCTCGGAAAGAACGAGCCTAGATAACGCTCCTTCCCACAATCGATCTCACGTGTATTATCGTCACGGTCGTTTCTAGCTATACACGTTGGCGCTTCAATTATTCCTACAACCTCGTCTTTTAAACATTCCGATCTATATTTCTCCAGAAGCCGCAACCTTGAGTTCAATCTTTGACCCTCCAGTGGTACCCAGTTCAAATCCCTCAATAATGAGGTGACGCTTTCCTTATGTTCGTACTTTTGTTTTAAGAATCTGGCTGCTCTGCGCTGCACTCCTAATTAAATTATTATTCAATTAGTCAGAAAGCCAACGCGATCGAGAAACATATTAGATTTATTGGCAACTAAAGTCCCAGAAAGAGTAAACAAAGTCACCATTGAAGATGGGATAAGTGATCATCTCGCCGTATATGCAGAGTGTAAGTTGAAAATCAATAGGCACCCTAAGCCTCAAAGAAAGTTTTATATATTTGCAAAGGCAAACTTTTCAAGCTTCAGGTCGCACCTACGAGAAATACTACCTGGCTTCCGTGATATGACCGAACAAACAGGTGCTGAGTCGTCATGGACATTATTAAAGGATATAATGCTAGAGGACATCGATAAGTACATTCCAATTAAATTGAAGGTCGACAATAAAGAACCACGTTGGTACAATTAGCAAGTTAGGAGTGCGTTTAGGCGTCAGAGAATAAGCCACGCGAAAATAAAAAATATGCCGTCTACATCATCCGATGAATATAAAGCAACTAAAGTTAAGACGTATAAGGAATCCCGCGATAAAGCGAGAAACACTATGCGCGAGGCTTTTACTAACTTCCGGAATTATTAAATAATTATTTGAAGGAGGACCCTGAAGCGTTTTGGTCCTATGTGAGAGAGTTCCAAGGTAGAGGCCCTATCATACCTTCCCTGCGTAATGACTCGGGTGCTGCTATTCATGATAGCGTAGAGAAAGCCAACCTGTTAAACGGTCATTTTCTAAAAGCATTTACAGCCGTCAGCGACCATTGCGTACATTATGCATAAGGGGGGGCCTGATGGACGATATAGTATTTTCTGAGGTGAGAATAGCAAAGCTATTAAGTTCCATCAGACATAATAAAGCCACTGGTCCTGAAGAAATTCCTGCTGGCGTTTTAAAAGAATTAGCTGAAATAACAGCACCTTTTCTTCGGATAACTTCGCGCAGAGGTCCCTATCGACTGGAGTTTAGCGCACGTTAACCCAATTCATAAGGGCGGCAACAAGGAGAACCCAGAAAATTACAGGCCGATTTCTTTAACTTCGATATCGTGTAAGATTCTCGAGCATATACTCGTTAGCAACATAATGCGATTTCTTGATAGTAATTTATTGTTAGATGATTGTCAACACGGCTTCAAGAAAGGTAGGTCATGTGATACTCAGCTCGGTCTTTTTGTGAATTGTATACTGAGAAGCGGAGAAAAGAATAGGCAGTCGATGCCATCTTCTTAAATTTTAGGAAAGCCTTTGATAAGGTACCTCACAGGAAGTTAACGAAATTAGAAACCTTAGGCGTTAATTCTAAAATCGTTAGTTGGATCCTTGAATTTTAAAATCATAGGAAGCAGAAGGTTGTTATAGATGGGAAATCTTTGAACTTAGTGGAGGTTGTCTCTGGCGTTCCGCAGGGTAGTGTAATTGGTCCGTTATTATTTCTAATTTATATAAACGATATCAGCTCAGTAGTCAGAAGTAAAACACGGCTCATACCCTCCACATTGCGGATCATTCTTTTTAAACTTTGACTCATTTTAGTTACTAACGTGGGAGTCCGTCTGCCTGGTGCGGGAAAACCCCTCACGAGGGGGAAGTACGTAAGTCGCTGCGGGACTCCCTAGGGCTTTCCGGGACACGACCAGGTACTACCAGCGAGTTGGCAGCACGCCTTTCCGCGAGCGGGTCAATCCCGGGTGGCCGCCACTGCACGGTTGGCTCCACTTCTTCCGCGGGGGCTGGCTAACTTGTCCCACCTTCTCACCCGCTCGCCCTTTTTCTATTTCGACAGGTGACAGGACTAACCCCCCCCCCCCAGAATGATCCGCTCACCGCCCCCTAATAGGGACGCAGCTCCACGGAGCGAAGAAGGCACCTCATCCCATGTAGGGGAAAGGATACCGATCCCTTCTGCCATTAGGAACGTTCTCTTTCATAGGGAAAGTAACAAGGGAGTCCAGACGAAAGGAAAGGACGACGCGGCGCCAGCCAAAACTAATAAGGACGGTCAGAATGAAGTAGGGCTTGGCCCGGCCGGAGATCTTAATAACGATGACGCGGCCATCTTCACAACCGTGGAGAGGGCAAAGAAAAGACGACGACGATATGAACCGCACACTTCTACTTCAACGACATTGGGAGCCAATACCAATAATAGGTACGACCCGCTTATAGACGTACCGGGAGATACCTCTAGACCGAGTTCCAAAGAAAAGAGGCCGCCGGCCATAGTCATATACGATATAGCGAATTACACTGCTTTTGTAAAGTCAATCAGACAAAAAATCGGTAATAACGATTTTACTATTATAAAGACAAAGGACGGGTCAAGACTACAACTGACCACCAAGAGCGAATACGACATTATTAAGCAATACCTAATAGAGGCTGGCGCCCAGATGCATATCTGGGCAGGAAAGGCGAACACAACGGTCAGGTACCTTATCAAAGGGTTGGATGAGGGGATGGACCTGGGTTTTATTAGAGAAGAACTAACAGAACTAGGAATACCGTGCGTCGCAGTACGTGAAATGGCTCCTACGAGGAAAGACCTATACGTAACGACGATCGACAGAAACGAAAACTTTAAGATTACTGCTATGGCAGGAATTAAAAAAATATGCAGCCACAGAGTTTACTTAGAACCTTATAAATACCAGAGGCCGCAGATGTGCTTCCGCTGCAATAGATATGGACACGGGTCCCAGAACTGCACCGCATCTCCTCGATGCTACAAATGCGCTGGGGCCCACGAAGGGAGAGATTGCCCTAAGGACAAGGCACAATCTAAGGCTAAATGCTGCAACTGCGGAGGTGAGCACGTGTCATTCTCTCGTAGGTGTCCAGTTTACCTAAAACACGAAGAGGCGCTCAAAACTGGAGACAAGAAAAATGACAAGACGCACAAAACCATCCAGGTCCCCCCCACCGCCATCAGTCTGGACTCTCCCAGGTAAATCAGGCAAAGGGATCGAAGTAAAAGAAAAAGAATATCCGCCGCTAGAAGAGAAAGAAACCAAGGAACAGCCCATTAGGGAAGAGAAAACTTTTAACAACGACTCAGATATGAAAACACTAGTCGCGACTATGGCCCAATTTACTGCAACAATCCAGCAGCAAATGACGGCCATGATGACGCTAATACAGACCCTAGTAGCCGCCATAACCGCTCAAAACGGCAATGGACACAAGGGTCAACCAAGCGACTGCGATCATCATGGCCCACTGGAATGCGAACGGGGCCGTAAGAAACAAGACGCCGGAGCTCATTGAGTTCCTGAGGAAACACTCAGTAAATATTATTTTAATACAGGAGACGCACATTCAACCGAATGAGGATTGGGCTGTTCCTGGTTACGAGATATTTAGGAGGGACCGAGAAAGTAACACTTGAGGGGGTGGAGTGGCGATCTTTGCCCGTGAAGGTATTGCATGCGCAAAAATAGACGACAGAAGCTTTGGCCCGATAGAAGCAGTGGGTGTCAGAGCTGACACAACTATGGGAACCATCACTATCATAAGTACCTATATCCCACCAAATAAAGAATTACGCATGCAAGACCTGAGGGGGTGGAGTGGCGATCTTTGCCCGTGAAGGTATTGCATGCGCAAAAATAGACGACAGAAGCTTTGGCCCGATAGAAGCAGTGGGTGTCAGAGCTGACACAACTATGGGAACCATCACTATCATAAGTACCTATATCCCACCAAATAAAGAATTACGCATGCAAGACCTAAACGGTCTCCTTAGCATGGACAATGGAGTAATAATCGCGGGTGATTTTAATGCGACGCATTGGGCGTGGAACTGCAGTAAAGATAGCAGGCGTGGTAATCTTTTAAAGACATGGGCACGAGATAACCAATTTAGGGTAGTGGCTCCGAGAACAACGACGCGACCAGGACCAAGGAACACAGGATGTGTCCTTGATTTTGCACTGGTCAAGAACTTTGATCAACGGACAGTGTCAAAAACGATCCCAGAGCTAACGAGCGACCATTACCCGGTGGTTCTGAAGATCGGCACACAAGTTTATTTTATCAACAGGACAACCACCGCATGTGCTATGGACGTGCGGATTGGGCTAATTTTAGGAAAATAATTACGGAGTCACTACCAAGCGATGTGCCCACGATATCCACCAGGGAGGGAATAGAGGAAGCGGCAGAATTGTTGGGGAACGCAATCAATGACGCAGCGGAAAAAGCTATTCTGCGAAGAGCAAGAAAAGCAAAAGAAAACCTGGAGATCCCTAACGGAATCAAAAACCTCATAAGGAAAAGGAACTGGGTGAGGCGGCAGTACAACCATTACGGCACCGCCGAACAAAAAAGGGATCTCCGGGGACTAAATAGAGAAATTAGGGATCAACTGAGGCGCCTGAGGAGGTACCAATGGTCCATCAGACTGGCAGATCTTAATATAAGTGACAATTCCATATGGAAGTTCCCTAATGAATTCTGCCAGGAGTGACCCCCTGGTGGAAAGCCCAAGAGGCAAACTCACCACGCCTGCTGACAAAGCAGAATATCTTGCGGCTCATTTAGAACAGGTTTTCACTCCCAATGACGCGACAGAATACACTCCAGACATAAAAATGGAGGAGATCGAGTCCATGCTAAGGGTACAGCACAACGAGGATCAAGCCACTCCGGTGTTCTCCATCAGAGAATTGGCAGAAGTTATAGCACGCCTATCGAAGGGGAAGGCGACAGGCAAAGATAATATCCCCTATGAACTAATAAAGCGACTGCCAATCTCTGCAGGAGAATACCTTATCTCGATTCTCAATGCAGCGGTAAGGATAGGACATTACCCTGCCGGCTGGAAGCATGCAAACGTCATATGCATACCCAAGGTAGGAAGGAGGGTCTTAAAAGCCTCTGACTTCAGACCAATATCCCTCCTTTCCTGCCTTGGGAAGGTATGCGAAAAAATGATCTACCCATATATATTGACACACGCGGAAGGGCATGGTGTGATCCCCCAAATGCAGTTCGGCTTTAAGGTAGGACACTCCACAACACATCAGCTGCAGAGGGTGGTAGATTTTATTACGGACGCCTTCAACAGGAAAAATGTATCTGTTGGAGTAGCTTTTGACATAAGCAAAGCTTTCGACAAAGTATGGCACTTAGGCCTACTGCAAAAACTTTTGATAGCAAAATTTCCCTCTTGGCAGGTGAAATTTATAAAATCTTACATCAATGACAGGCCATTCACCGTAAAATGGAATGGTGCCGAAAGCTCGACAAGGAGGATAGCAGCTGGTGTTCCACAAGGGAGTGTCCTAGGGCCATTATTATTCTCTATCTACACGGGCGACATTCCGATAGGTGAGGGGGATTGGAATTCCACCATTGCTCTCTACGCGGACGATTGTGCGATACTGACAAGAAGCTTCCAGCCGGAAATGGCCGTCTGATATGCCCTGAGGCAAACCGAAAAACTTACGAAGTATTATAAGAAATGGAGAATCGAGATAAACCCCAAAAAGACCCAAGCAATCCTCTTCCAAAAAAGGGATGCCGATTTGCCGAGACAGCTCTCAATAGAAGGTGTTGAAATTCCCTGGGCTAAACATATTAAATATCTTGGTGCAACGATGGACGAGAAACTACGGTTTGACGAACACGTAAAAAGGATCAACCTTGCGGCAGCAGGGAAGAGAGCCAGACTCTTCCCAATTTTTAAATCGATTGACGTGTCCAGGGAATTAAAAAAACACCTATATAAGGCAATGATCAGACCGACACTCATGTACGCCGCACCAGTATGGACGGGTTTTCTTATGCAGAAATCTTGGAAAATGCTCGAGATCGCGGAGAGAAAAATTTTAAGCCGAGTAGGCAGGACATGGGGTCGTAATATAGATGTCCATGAAATGCTAGGAATACCTACGATCAGGGAAGTTGCCAAAGATTTGGCTAATAAATACAAACTCGCCCTGGAAAATAAAACAAATGACGTTCTCCGCGATCTCGCAATAAACAAAGTGTCGGTCTGGGATAAGTACAAGAGACCACTGGAATCCACAGGTGAAGAGGATAGGGTCCCTCCTAAAAAGCGGCGAATATAACGTTTTTATCAATATTGACCATTATTATACACGGGTGAGGTGCCTGTATTTTAAAATCCGACGTTGAGTAAAGCCACATTGGAATGCAACTCAGAAATAACATATACCACGGGAGGGTATGAAACACAGAGAAGTAAAATTATGCTTTTCGCGGATGACACCGTCATCTATAGAGAAATAAGCAATCCGGAAGACCACCAGTATCTCCAAAATGACCTAGAAGCTATTCCTGCATGGTGTAAGGAATGGCAGTTAAAGATCAACCAAAAGAAAAGCTGCGTCATCAACTTCTGGAGAACCAAGTGTATCTCGTTGGATAATAATTATTCTTTGAACGGAGTAGAGATTGCAGTTTCTGACACGATTAAATATCTCGGAGTCACAATCCATCGTCATCTCCCGTGGGATACCCACATTCGCCGATTGATAGGTGCCGCTAACAAAAAGCTGGCCTTTATCAGAAGACCAACGTATCTCGGAAGGCAGGACAGTGAGGATAAGATTCGCGAGATCGACTGTAGAACGGAGCGATATAGAGGATCGTTGTTCCCTAGGACGATAAGAGAACATAATTGGAAAAGATAACGTAGAAAAACTATGGACCCTTGGAGCACTGCACCCCCTGCCACCCACCAAAAAGGTGACTTGCAGGGTATAATGTAGATGTAGATATTTCCCTTCTCATACGGATCCTATATGCATGAGGATGTGTTCTAACCAGATTAAGAAACGTAGAGGACCCAATATATTTCCCTGAGGAACACCCGACGCAACTTTAACGTGGGACGAGTATTTCCCATCGATGAAAACTATCTGTTCTCTATTCAAGAGGATGTCTCTCACCCAACTGACAACTTTTGGATTGATACCATATTGTCCTAATTTCGCAATTAATTAATTAATTAATACCTTTCTTCTTCCTGCATCTTTGCCTCTTTCCCAACGTCTCTCGATACTTTCAAATTTTGACCCACCCATTCCTTGTCTCTATACCTATATTCTAATTAAGCTCCTCTCTTCTCCTAATGTACTTAAAACTTCCTCATTTGTTTTCCTCTCTATCCAACTAATTTTCTGCTAGCCTACACCATGCCCACATCTCAAACGTCTCCAATATGCTCACATCTTTTTTTCTTTTCCGATTCCATACACTTACATCTTGCTAAAATCCATATCAGGGTTTTTATCGGCCTATTTTTAATAGCTTTTTCAAACTCACCTCCTCGAAAATGTCTCCTTTGCTGTTGCTATTGTTGCCCTGATCTCTTTCGTACTTCATCTATCCTGTAACAGACTATTATCTAAACTAGCGAGATGCCCGTTGAAATTTAACGGGAAAATATTTTTAATTAAATTTCGTGAATCAATGCGACGCGAAGCCAAGTCAATGGTATCCAATTACACGCAATCGGCAACAATGCGAATCTGTAAGAATGCCTCCAATTCTTCCTTTAAAAAGTGATCTGTTTATCGATTCGACGCGTATTAAAAAATCGATGGCAGGAAAATGAACTTTGGTTCATTTAGGCGTTCGTAGTTTCAAGCTTTGAACTCCAACCATGATTCTAAGTAATTTAAATATGCGAATGATTAATGTTCTAAATTGAAATATATTCCTTCTTCTAAATAACTCAACGAATGTTGTTTACATTCGTTGCTACGAAAATCATTTCCCTTTCCTTCCTTCACTCTCTCTTTCTCTCTCATTGTCCCGTATTAAAAGCATTCAAAGCATGCTTTCATCCATAAGGATTGAAATAACAATAGGATTTCGAGATTTAACAAGGCGACATCCCGTTAAAATGGCAAGATTCCCCAAAGTATATTAACTAAACCTTTAACACGAGGAATTTCGAACTGTATACGAAAAAAGATGAACAGAATAAGAAACTTTATAATTTTTCTATAAAGTGGTTTAAATCTGAGGATCGTAGTTTAATTCTTGCTAATTACCAACTTTTATATTAACTTCGCTTCATATATATAGGTTTTGGAACCCGTCTAATCTGAAAAAAAATCCAAAGCTGCTGGCTGGGTTTGAACCACCTCATCTCACGTCGCGTAATACGATACGAGTGATTTAATCACCTCGGTCTCCAAATCCTTTGGCTGGCGTTGCAATAAATGTGTATTTAAATTCGCGTGGGAAGACAGACAAGCGTCAATCATAGAAATGAGATTAAACAAACTATTGTAATTGTTGGTGGTGTAAGAGAAATTTATTTTAATGTGGATTTATATTGATACCTACTAGCATTCCTACTTTTTTTGAAGGGTTATTTCTGCTAATAATCGTAGGTTTTTATTTATCGTAATTATTATTGATAGTATGTTTTTATTAATCCTTAAAACTTTTTATCTGTATTAATTTAAGATTATTCTAAAAACCGTTATCCTATGAGTTTCAGAAATACGTCCTGACTCTGACTAGCAATATATTTTTGTTAATTTTAAGCAATATGGATGGACGAGCCAGTATTTTCATTAATGAAACAAAAGATAATATCAAGCTTCTTACTACTTATATACCAAACATTATTACGTTTGTCACTGAGTTCTCTACTTCTGTCTACCATTCCCAAAACTGTAAAAGAATTAAAGTTAAATAGAGAGACCCCCACATCATTCAACAGCCGGTAGACACTTTCGCAAATTTTTACGGCTATGCATGCAAAAAGGTTATCATAATTATATTATAGAGTTTATTCATATTAAAGTACTAACTATATAAAAGTTGGTTATAGAAATTCATTTTTATATCTTTACTTGTTTACATCTAAAAAGAATAAATCCAGCACGTCAAACCATCGATTTTTACGTGTTATTATATGGGAAAGCAAAATGTCTACCTTGGAGTCGAACCAAGGGCATTTTTTGATATTTTATTTTCATAATCACCTTAAAATATACGAATTAAGTATTCCTACTAAATTTAAAAAATATGTATAAATTTTTATTGAATTATTCGCATTTTTACAGCGTGACAAAGGGTGCCACAAAGGGACAGATGTAGCCTTTTATAGATTTTAGATAAGTAAAAATGCACTTGATCTACTCTTTCTCTACCCATTGTAACATTGACCTGGCTATCCCAACTCCTGGAAAATTTCTTCACATTCGTTTTCCTCTTATTAACATTCATTCTGAATGTTTTTGCCGTTTCATGTAAGGGACTGACTAACATCTGAAGACTATTTTCAGAGTTCCTCACCAATGCTTTGTCATCTGCACATCTGACTGATTTAATAAGACTTCTACCCTTATTTCTCCCATATTTTTTCTTCGGCACAAATATTAAACAATGATGGTGAGAGTGAGCTGCCGTGTTTCACACCTCTTCTTATCTTACCCCGATCTGTTTGACCCTTATTTGCGCAGTCTAGTTGATATACAGATTTGTGATTAAACGTCTATATTCCCTTCCACCTCAATTTTTCTCAACACTTCCATCAATCAGCTTAGGCCATAAAACTCTATTAGAGGCCTTTTTGAAATCTATAAAGCGCACGAATACATCCTGGTTATACTCGATGTTACATTATATCAATGTCCTCTAGTGTATCAAAATTTCCGAAACCCGAACTTATCTGCATTTATAAGTATAGTTATTAATTTTTGCTTCCAGAATTCCGTGCTAAATCCTTAAAATAACTTTAGCTGATTGAAAAATTGAGCTAGTTTTCTATAATCCTGGTATTCGTTTTGTTTATACTTTTTCTTCGAGAGAAACAACATTGATCTAGTGAAGTCCTTTGGCCACTCTTCCTCTTCGTGTGTTTTACAGCATAACTCTCAAAAACGTTTTTCCTAATTCCTTTAATATTTTCAAGGGGATGTCATCAATTCCTATTGCTTTATTTGACAATATCTCTGAGAGCATTTTCAATCTCGTATTCCCGGCCCAACATTGTCCACATCTACATTTTTCACCCTCCCCATCAAATCTATAGCGTATATAAGTCCTCAATATACTATTTACATCTATTTCTTAAATCTTTTTGTTCAATTTATGGTTCACCGGTTTTGTCTTTAATTCTGACCAGCGTATTTTAATTTATCTTTCCTGTTAATTCTTTCCCTTTTCCTTATAATAAATCTATTCTCTCATGTCTCTGCAGTTTCTCCATATTTTCGTATTGACCTTTCAACCAGCTCTATCGCTTTCTCCAATACAGGTTTTCATATTACCCCAGATGTCCTCGACCGTTGTTTGCCTACCTGCATTTTTGAAGACCCGAATAATAGCCTCCTGATAATCTTTCCGCTTTCTTCCCTTGAGCACTTCTATATTCCATTTGTGTACCCTCTGCACATTCACTGTTTCCAACTCACTATTCCTTTACCTTTAGCTGAGCGTGATATAACTAGGGGATCCGGGGGATCCTCGGGTTAGCTCAGAACACTTACGGCTGGTGGGGTTCAATCACATGTTCAATATTATGAGAAATGTAAATCCGAGAAATGCACCAAATAAGGAACTAATCGCAAATGAAACTGAGCCTTGTCTCCTCATTGAGACAGCAGACAAAAAATAAATACAAAGTGTACAGGGAGGAGAGACCGCGCGAACGCAAATTGTCCTCCTCTGTTAGGTTACCGGTACGTTTTAGAGAAATTTGTATCTAATATTTTCTTCATCGTTTGATGTTTTCCGTATGTATGACAAATTTCGTTTTGATTAGATAAGATTGGAAATTAGCGCAACCCGTGAACTCGAATTGCGAAGGAATTATTATAGTGTTGTTATAGAAAAACTACAAGCAGTCTACTCTAAGTTATTTGAACATTCACACGAAGTTTGGTGAAAATCAAACAACCGAGACAGCTGTAATCGTTGAACAAACAAACAGACAAAAAACATAAACAAGCAGACTAACAAACATAAAAAAACAGACAAAATACACAGGGATTCAACAGGAGAGAATTCGCTTCACTCGGCCAATCAACCTGATACTTCTGCATGCCTACCAGCATTTTTCAAGTATTTTTTTTTCTGTCGTAATGTTCAACTAATCTTTTTGTAACTATAAATTTGTTTCTTTTGCCTAAATCTACCTTTTTCATCCCTCTTTCCTGGGACAAAATTCCCAACCTCGCCACCGTTCTTACCTTGCGCCATTACAGCATTCCAATCCCCCATGGCTGCCAAGTTTTTTTCTCATTGCTTTTCTTGTAACTTTCTCGAGTTGATCATGAAACTCTTTCAAATTTCTCTCGCTGCGATCACTCGTGGGCACATATTCTTGTACAACACTGTCCAACATGGAAATTGTTATGAAAACGAAATCACCTAATCTTAGCTAATTCTTGGGTTCTGAACACAAAAATTACATTAAAAAATGTGAATTGGCTCTTGTTTTCAAGTTACAAAAGGGATCTCATATCAGCGAGTTACTCCTGCGTAATGGGTTACGGCTCTCAGAGCTGAGATGTGGCAGCACCGAATTCCAAAGTCACGACGCTTTTAGCAGCACGTGATCAGCTACCATTGTCTCAGATGCTGTTTGTTCTGTCTTGCAGTGTTTCGTTGGAATGCTGTGAGTCCGGTTAAGCGCTCCGTGATTTTCCGTTAACTGTTGTTCTAGGTGCGTTGTTCTCGGTGAGATTATAATCTTTCTGTTAGCCTTTGTTATAGGCGGAATAAATATGCCCCGTAAGTGTGTGAACAGTGCGGATTATTCTGCTACATATGTGGAGAAGTCACGTTTGCTTCAAGAAAGTGTGCTTTAACCCCAGTGGTGGAAAAAACCTACTTCCTGTACTTTGGCTGTAAATTAGACGACCAGGACAAGAGCTGGGTCCCACACGTGTGCTGCACGTCCTATTCATCAAAGCTTAACGCGTGGGTGATTCGCAAGGGATGTTCCATGCCTTTTGCAGTGCTCATGATATGGAGGGAGCCGACAGATCACGTCACAGACTGCTACTTCTATATGGTGCCTCTTATTGGGAAAAGGATTACCAGGAAGAAAAAGTGGACAGTGGTGTACCCAAATATACCATCTGCTATGCGCTCAGTGCCTCACGGTAATGGATTGCCCATTCCATATCCCGCCTACATTTTTCCATAAACTGTGATGAGGAACAGAATGATGTACCCGAAGAAACACCGCAGCCATATACTTCAAGAGATCCAGAATTTCGTGCGAACGTGACCTCTGCTGAACCACATAAGATCATGGAGAACCAACTTTATGACCTCATCAAAGATCTCGAACTGCCAAAGAATAAGGTAGAATTGTTGGCCTCAAGGATGCAGCAGTGGAATCTTCTTGAGAATACTGTGAAAGTGACTGCATTTCGCTCCAGACAAAATAATATTCAGCAGTTCTTCAAAACGGAAGGTGAACTCTCAGTTTGTGAAGATGTCGATGACCTGATGGCAGCAATGAACATCAGGCACCATCCGGAAGAATGGGGACTATTCATGGTCTCTTCTAAGGTTAGTCTAAAAGCCGTGCTGTTGCACAATGGAAATGTGCTGTCCTCAATCCCTGTTGTCCATGCCGTCCACACAAAGGAAACTTATGTAAACATGAAAAACATTCTACTACTACAAAAAATAAGAATGGCTGATTTGCGGTGATTTGAAGGTAATCGCCATTTTGCTGGGACTAAAAAAAGGTTACACGAAGTTCTGTTGCTTTCTATGCGAATGGGATAGTCGTGCCAAGGGTATCCACTACAAGAAGAAGAATTGGCCTGACCACTTACACCTGGAACGAAAAACGTAGCTTTTGAGCCGCTGGTAAATCCAAGTAAAGATTTGCTTCCACCTCTACATATTAAACTAGGCCTCATGAAAAATTTCGTAAAGGCATTGAACAGGAACAGATCGGAATTTACGCACAGGTTTGAGAAATTTCCAATGCTTAGTATGGAGAAGATCAAGGCGGGAGTATTCATTGGTCCACAGATACGTCAACTTTTCAAAGACCAGCAGTTTCATCTCGACCTCAGTGATGACGAGAAGGCTGCCTGGAATGTCTTCCGACGTATTTCGGCTGGTTTTCTATGAAATGTAAAAACCGACAATTTCAGGGAACTTGTGGAGAATCTGATGACTTCGTACGAGAAACCGAGCTGCAACATGTCACTGAAGATGCATTTCTCCATTTATACCTGGATTTCTTCCCGGCTAACTGTGGTGCGTAAGCGATGAACATGGTGAGCGTTTCCATCAGGATATCTCGGCGATGGAGCAGGGATACAAAGGCAAATGGAGTGTTTGCCATGTTAGCCGATTATTGCTGGATGGTGAAAAGAAATGCTCCAGAAGTTCAGTACAAGCAACAAGCGTAAAGGCGCCGTGTTTAACGCAGGAAGGTTCACAGCTACGTATAACCTGCTCCCATATCACAATATGACAAAAGTTTCAATGTGAGGAAGTGACATTTTTTCGAAAACCAGAGCCAATCCGTCAATTTAATCTCTATTTTCGTGTTCAGCATCAAAAAATCTATAAAGTAAACTTATTTCCGTTGCCATAACAGGATACAACCCAAAATATTTTGTTCTGTGTGACTTGTTTTATCTTGATCTCAACTAAACAATTTTCACTTAACTGCTGCGTTCTAATGATGCTTTATCCTGTATTCTGACCAAAAATTTATGCTATAGTAGTACCACGGATTGCCGCCGGATTGCCGCCGCGCATGGAGCGCAAGTTCCCCTCCGTCACCTTGACTACCCCGACCCAATCACTAACCCAGCCTTTTCATAGCTATGTTGTAAGTTCTCAATACTTACAGTTGATTATTTCCAATACGCAGCGTCCCTATCCCCTGCCGACTCCCACGGCGCGCTGGTCTGCTTCTCAGCGCTGTACCGCGCCTTTGTTTCAATGTACATATCATGAGAACTACAAACGTTGTTGGATTGGAGTCTTTTCCAAAAATAAATTTCAGCATTTCTGCACATTTCGTTCATTCACTGTTTCCCTCTAAATCAATTAGAGAAAAAATTTCCCACAGACTGACTTTTTCATGTCTCAAAAAACATTTTGAAGAAAGAACAAGTTTATTAAATTTTATAAAGCCATTTGATTAATATTATATATTTATCATTCATATAATCGTCATAAACAGTCTTTCAAGAGACATGATTACAAAATTGCCATTATTGGAAAAGTAGAAGCCAAGATACGACGTTGTATTTTAAGAATTTATAATAAACTTACCGAGTCCACATTTTTAGTTTCTCTTTATTTTAATAATTTTATCAAATTCTTAGAAAATTATAATGCACATATTCAGATTAAGCATAGAATTTGAGACTAAAGAACGTCTTAATTTCACTTAAACGACAATATCACCATAATCAGGAAAAATATGGCAACTGAGGGGTGGGGGCCAAGTGGTGTGGGTGACCTTAACAGACCCCCGCTAAAGCTTAAGCCACGCCCGTAGCACGCCCAAAAGGGCGTTTTTTACGCGGAACAACTATACACCCCTCTAGCACTCGTTTTCACCGTTTTATATACTTATTACTATAAATTCATGACTCCAGAAAGCTCCATCTTCTATAAAGGTACCTAAGTTCGCAAAAGCCAAAGATATTTAGATTACCGCTTTTCAATTTTAGCTTTACCTATATATTCTAACTTTCCTTTCCTAAACATCGTATTATCATTCCAAGTTCCTACGCTTACTTTCGAAGTCTTCTTTTTCCTTATCCTACCGTTGACATGAGCTGCGTAAGAATTTCGTGGGATGAGGACCGAGGCGACTTTCCGTCACCGCTGGACACCAGCCCTAATAAACATGGTCCCATAAAAGTCATGAATCAAATTATTATTTAACTGTGCCATGTTGCTCGGGATATTAGTTGAGGTTGTCTCCCGTTGCCTTCCTCAAAAGTGATTTTAGTGCAACACAATTACTTTTTTATGCGGATCCACTGGGTAGAGGCGTCTTTTGCAGCTGCTTCTCTGAAGAACAGACGCTACGTCTCATCCCTACCTCTTGACCTTATTGGCATTGGCAACCAGACCAGGAGCAGATGCTCCCGTCAGCGTAGTTCTCAAGGTCTACGGCACACTCCAGCTCTTCTACCGCTTCAAGATAGTAGTCGAAGGGGAGAGGCAGAGGATGAAGGAAAATTAGGAGCTACAGAGGGAGAAGGACAGGACCAGAGAGGGATGAGTCGAGAGAGAGAGGGCGGTTTGGGTAAAAGGGGGAAGAGGAAGAGTGAAGAAGTTAAAGGAATAGAGATGTAGTGTTGCGTCGTTCCGGAAGGATTCGTTCCAACGGAACGAACCCATCGCCTGAACTAGCCGGTACGAATCAACGGCCTTGAAAAATCTCGTTCCTCGGACTCTTATTTCGCTCGTTACAGACCTTCCAGGCTCAATGGTTCCTCGGACTCGACTCAGATTCGGAAATTTCGTTCCTCGGACACAATTATTTCCCTTAAACTAGGAGCCATTGGCCCGAAATTCCGAGAAAGTATCCTTATGTTGACCTAAACTCTCCACTGGTAGACGATGACCGAATCTGTAAGTTGTAGTCCGTAGCCTCTCCTTATCAGAGAATTTCGTTCCTGAGTTGGATGCACGAAATTGGACATGCGCAGAAGTGTATTTCGTACCGGATTTATATGTCTATGTTCTTTTCGCAGCGTAACAAAATGTTTTCTATTGTTTATTGGGATTGCAAGATTTGACTTCTGTACTTCGAAATGATTAAAGGAATATTATGGGTGCATGGGATATTAATAGACGTGAAACAATCACACTTACAACAACATAATTCGTAATAATTTTATAACACTTGGTTTTTCGGAGAAAAAATGTATCGGCAAAGATGTTTAACATTCTTCCACAAAAATTGTTTAATTTCTTAATTTAAAAAAATAATAATGTATCAAGAATTCGTTTTAATTCTAAAAAAATTTCAATTCTTCCACCAAAGGTTTTTACTATTTAAAACGTGAGAGAGAGAAATATAGGAGGGATATTAGGGACGAAAGGATTGCCTTGGCCTTGCTGGAAACTAATTTTTCAGCTTCATACCAATATATGGAGCGCAATAGAAAGGGAATTTATAAGATGAGAAGATAAGAGAAGTTTTTCACAATGAAACTAAACACTATCTCGTTTAATTTAGTTACATAGCAATAACCCAAGGCAGTGATTTAGATATTTTAAAGTTCGGTCGAATATTTCGGGGGTTTCTTACCAAAAGATCTCCCCTCACCGTACGCCCATGTCGTTTAGTATTGCCATTAACAAATTTGTTATTAATAAAATTATAATAAACAAAATGAAGAGTCGAAAAATCATATCAACAAACAGTTTTCCAACATTCATCACAAGAAATCCTACATTTAATCAAGTTCACACGTGCGCCAATGGAACGAAAGGAACGAATCCTTCGTATCATTACGGCCGGGGAACGATACGAAAAGGAACGAATCCACAAAAAGAATGATAATACCCATCACTACTAGACAGGTGAAGAGAAAAGGAGAAAGAGAGGGAGTGGAAGGGAGGAAATAGAGATGATGGGTAGAGTGGGAGAAGAGATGTTGGTCCGAGAGGTGGGGCACAGAGGGAAGGAGGGGAGGTGAGCGTAGAACGGAGGGCGGATAGGAGATGAATGCTAATGTAGAGGGTCGATGCCTGGGGTCGCTACGCTACGCGGAGCTTAATGGATCGGGCAAGGGGAGAGGGGCGTTTGATATTCGCACACGGGGAAATTCTTGGGCTCGCTCGTAGTTACACTCGGGTTCATTCAAAACAGCGTCTTTCAACCTCCTTCCCCGACCTTCTTCCCTCTTCCGCCATTTCCCCCTCCCTTTATCCCCTCCCCCTTTCCCCCCTCCATATCCTAACTGAGCCTTCGGTTCCACCTGGCTTGAGATAACGCACCCGACCGCAAGACGGACCTTCCCTTTTAACGCGCACAATGAATGAAAGCGTCTCCCTCTTCCCCACTCCTCTCTTCCTTCTCTATCTCTCTTATTACTCTCTTTCTTCTCTCGAATCCTCTCCTTTCTCTCTTATTCTCTCTCGTCCCTCTCTCGTCCTCTCCGACCAGTATGTCTGCCCCAGGGTTTGGGAAGTTTCTCTTCTTCAATATCGACGTTTTGGTCAAAATTTAAATAAATATTGGTCATAAACGGTGTAGATAAATTCCTTTACTTTATATTAGTTCTTCCTGTCTCTCTTTAGAGATGACCATTCGTAATATAAACATTATTAATCATAATACTATCACAAAATATATCACGAAAATATTTATTTTTCACATAAGGTGCCATTTTTATTGAAAATGTCATAATTGTTTGTTTGTTTTTCTGTATTAGTTTCTGAAAGAAAAATTGATTTTTTTAATTATGCTGGAATAAGTATGAACTTCCTTGATACTGAGATACGAAACTAACGTAAAACATGTGCCATAGGGGTAAACTTTCCTTTGGTTCTTCCAATTATATTAATGAAAAATATTTTATTTTATGGATTACGAATGGAAAACAATGGATCGTTTATTAGCAAGTGAAGTGTTTTTAAAACGGATGTCTTTCAATTTATATTTGTGATGCGATTATAAAATGCTTATGCAGACGATTCTCTCTATACTAATTCTTCTCCAAAAAAATGTGAAAATATGAATTAATGATAATAATTCAAATTGAAGTTAATTCTCACCTTTTGCTTTTTGCTTGCTTCATAATTTTTTTATTGAAAATTACGGTCTTGATTTTGAATGCCATCAATTGAAGGGCTTCTTTCCTCGTGTATTAGCCAATAGCGCTGGGTTTTCTTGCCTGCGTAATTGTTACTTTTTAAATATTCTACTTCGTTGTTTTCTAACGTTCAGCGGGAAAACATGAAGTGTTATGTCACTAGGAAAGAAAATAAAAAGCATTAGAAAGATTAGAAAAAGTTATCGTGATTTAGATGTGAAAAAGAAAAAACAGTTCAAGACTGGAAGAAAATTTTTAATACCTAGATTCTTTCTGTAACCAATCTGAATTAAATTCATAGGAAACTTTGAGGAACTCCAAGGATGATAAAGGATGGAGAAATCTCTTTATAACCAGGAGAAACAGAAATGTCCACTCGCCTCTGGCGAATATAGAATGCTCGTTTCCGAAGAAAATAATTCTTTTGTTCATATATAGCATTTATTAAAAGCAAATATACAATGTTTTCCAAGAAATATTTACATGTAAAATTCACTAAAATGTTTTGTTGATTTTAATATCCATTTACTTAGTCAAAACATAAAAACAAATAAAATAATAATTTTTACCTTCTTTATATTCGAAGTATAGAAAAAGTAGGTATTGTATTAATGAAAAAATTCGAATTCGAGATTTCAACGGAAATACATGTTTTAAGGTCCCCTGTACACGTTTTGACTATTTTCTCGATTACGTCTGCGGGCGCTTTAACTCAAAAAATAATAATCCGATCAGCATAAAATTTAATGTATAACATTTGTATTACAGAGTCAAGAACTTTTAGCTAAAAGCGGTCCACCGGAAATGGATGTTTATTCTTTTAACATCCGTTTTTTCTGTTGAAATATTAGCTTTAAATTTGTAAAAAGGTATTGGAGTAAAAGTTATAGGAAATTTAATTTCTATAACATTTGTTCGAAACATTTTCCCATATGTTTGAGAGATTTTAGAAACAAATTTTTTAGTTTTGCTACCACCGCACCACCTACCGGCGACTATTGTAAACACTTGATGCTTCAGTTACGTATAAGTAACGCTTCTTTTTATTTTCTTAATTATTGTAGCTTCCTGGCTATATTCAATATCATAAGGCTACGGTTTGAGTTTATTTCTGTTCTTTGTAGTCTATACATTTTTCTCGCAGTTCTTTAAAATATTGAATTTCATTTAACCTGTTTGGAATTTTTAAAAATATTTCAGGCATGAAGAAAGTCATGTGGTTGCCACATCAGATTTTTTGGTAAGTAATAGACAGAATCAAATCAGTTCAAAATCTTTGAAAACGTAATCGTAGAGGTTACCTCTGTTAATACTGCGAATGTATATGTTATTTATAGGATCATAACGCAACCCACCGAGAAAATCACATATCTGTCTGAAATTTCAAATTGCTCTAAAATTTCTGTAATATAATTATAACCAAAAATGATTTTTCATGTAGCTCTTAAAGCAGAAATGTTGAATGTTTAGAAATGGACTGAGGACAAAGCGATAACAGTTGCTCCTTTTTTGCCCTTTTGAAAGCGAGCTAGTAAAATGTAAGTACGTTGGTTTAGAGAAAATTACTCCACGCCAAGGAAAATTTGTTAATACACGCAGAATAAATCACACACGACTGCCGTCTCTTAAAAATTGCCTAAATATGCATTTCGGAACCAATGATTCCATCTTCAGTAGGCCGATCGTACGATTATAAGAACGTTCCTCCATATTAGTCGCAATTTACCCTAGGAATCTGATCTTACTTTTTGGTCGTTCTTTTCCAACGAAGCGGTAGTAGCAGAACGCCTTATGGGCAGGTCTCGCCCGTACGTCCGTCTGTCTGTCGTAACTATTATCGCTTAACGGATGTTAATTAAATTAAGTACGAATGATCCTTATTAATATTTATCGCCCAATAGTGATTTTTACCTGCAACCGTCAATTAGAACTTCCACTTTACATATTTAATTTAATAAACAATAAGAGGGTTCCGCCCCCCTGTCCGCGCCGCAGCCCAAACTCACGGCCTACAGCCTCGCGAGGCGCTCCGCGGCCAAATGAATTTCGCTCGGGATTTATAACAACCAAGGAGGTCAATTTCCCACAATGTAGCAATGAAATATCGATTCTAGACAATGTTTCGCCCTTCTTTCCGTATCATTAAACTCTCATATAAAGTTATGTTAATGCCTGGCCACAGACCCATGAGGAGAGGGGAGGAGCTGCGTGGCAGGAGTGCCGAGAAACTGCGCGGCAAAATTGCGCACTGGTTTAAGAAAAGCGTCTTACGAAAACACGATTCATCCATAATAATAAAGTTACTTGTGTCTCATTGACTCACTGACTCACCCATTCACTCATTGGCTCACCCACTCACTGACTGACATGAAACTCTTAGGTACTTCTAGAAGAGCTAGAAATCTGAAATTTGGCGTGTACGTAGGTCGAGTGACACAACCGACAAGAAAAATTGAAAATCATAGAAATGTTATTTGAAGGGGTTTTCGACCCCATTGTTTCATTCCCGTCTCTCATAAGAATAGCATGGAAATCGGTGCAAGGCACATTAGGAATGCTTTTTAAATTACTTCAAGGTAAAATACGGACTCGAAATGAAAACAGATCTGTAGATAGAAGAATGAAGATTATATTTCTTGAATGCAGAATTTGAATCCTTCCCAAATTAATGTAAATTTTACTCTTTAACCTCGAAAAAAGAATAACTTTTTCCAGCTTTCAACAACGGAAAATGCTACCATGGCAACGAACTCAATGCTATTAAATGGGAATTAATAGACTTTGTATTACGATAGCATTTATTTAATGCACTTTCAATGGGAATTAATAGATTATTACATCATGATGCCGTCAGTTTCAAGACGTAAACATATGATGGCGTCGTAATTATAACACGATAAATATGTTATTAATTATAGTATAATAATTGGCGTATTTTCGTGAAGGTTTTTAGGTACGTTTTCAATTGTTTTCAATTACTGATGGAATTGAATGAGAGAATTGAAATATGGTTCTACGAAACTGTTGAAAAATAAAGCAATATTCCTATATTGCTAACGACGAAAAACATATTAATGATGTGATAGATACTTCTTGATATTTAATTCAGATAAATACCAAAAGGACTCTCATGATGACCCCGTAATCCTAATTCACTAAATAACCTATTTTTTTAATCAATTTTATTAAAACACAGCCTGTTGTCGTGTTTCGAAATGTTACTCGAGAAATTTTTAACTGCTTTCAATTATTAATCGAACGGTACGCATTGTTGTCGCACTTTGCAACGTTTTTTGAAAAGTTTTAAATTATTTTCAATTATTGAACCAACTGAACGAGAGAATTGAATATCAACGCATTCTCAACCATAACAATGTAATTATAGAGTTGAGAGTATTTTGTATCATGCAAATGGTAATTATTATCTATTAATCTGCAAAGTTAAATGGAAAACCTTGCATGATATTTTTAGTATGGTGGAGTTGAATGCTTCTCTGAAATTTTGGAATGTTGAAAGGTGTATCCGAAAATCCGAAATTCCAAAACTTTTTAATTTTATGGCTTTTTCCACACCGTTGATTCATTCCTGTAAACATAACACACGAAAGTTCTGTCATCCCGTCATAAAAAACAGTGTAGCTACCCAAATATCTACTTCGTAAAAGCGAAAACTAACCCCTTCAAAGTAGGCTGAAATGCTTGCAGAATGCAAGCACCGATTACTCGTTGTATTATATAGAGAGATACTCCTATCCCGTAAAATTGCATCCTTCGAGCAGCAATGAAATACCATAGTTTTCTCTCTTTAGCTCTTATATGATCTTTAAGGTATCGACTAAAACATTTATTCGAATAGAAGACAGAATTGGCCACAAAAAAGTCCTCGAGACGACATAGTAACGACATATATTTTCAGAGATAAAACTTTGAGAAATTCCCGAGCAAAACCTTACATATTTTGTTTACATGGATCGCTAAGATTGGCAGACATAAATTTAAATCCATATTTTTCTTTCCCATACTCATATGATCTGTGAGGTATAGATGAAAAATATTTTTTCGGAAAGAGGACATCATTTACCACAAAAATCAGCGAGAGTTAATATAATTATATTATTATATAGAAAATAACATTTACTACAAGATAGTTTACGAGACCACATATTTACGAGTTATAGTTTCGGAGATAAAAATTCTAGAAAATCCCCCGCAAAACATCGCATATTTTGTTGTCATCGATCTCTAAAGTAGATGATAGCTCATAAACACTTCGGCTCCAAATTGATCAGTGGTGAAAAACTCCTTCAGCCAAAAAATTATTATAGGATAGACCCTATGCATTTCATCCACTAAGTGGGCATCTTCAGAGGAGAACCTGCCTTGGCAGTGAACAGAGTTCAACTGCAACGAAATTAGAGGGAAAGGTTATAACGAAGATGGAAAAACATTTGAGGATCGAAAAGAAATTTGTGCGTCAATGTTGTTGAGTTCGGTCAATTTATATAAAGTTTTGTTAAAATCAGTATTTGTATTCATGAGTTTGTTTCTGTTTTTGTAGATATGCAGATTTTCTAAAGAGTTTAATTTTGGTTAACATCGAACAATAATTACGACTACTTTGCATACAGACCTACATGTACTTTATAACGTACCTCGCTTGCTTCTCCTTAGATTCTCATCTCAGCGAAAAATATTGATAACACTGTGAAATCTCAAAGAACGTATTTGGAAACTGTGTACTCCGACATGGAGTAAATCTTTCCAATCTTGTTCACACTCTGCATTCTTGTTCCGGATTAAACGGTTTTTCGTTTTACGTTGGATAAGCGGTAACCCATTGTTTTATGAGTTATGCTTGTATTACTAATTCGTCAAGGAATGTATATTGGTAACATTTTAATTTTTACAAATCGCCATAAAACTTTCTATTGCTATTGTTATAATGTGATACATTTTTAGGTATTCTTTACCAGCAAAGCGATAACAGTGGAACACCTTATGTGCACGTTTCGTCCGACCGTCGCGATATTCATCTCTTGAACTATTTGGCAAATTTTAATTAAATATTAGTGACTCTCATTAAAATTTATCGCCCAATTGTCATTTTCAGCTGCATCAGTCAATCAAAACTTTCAAATCATATACGCAATTAAATTATCTTATATATGCTTAATTGTCATCCGTCCAGCTACAATTAAATACTATATTTCCACTCCACAGCTCCTATATGATCGATTAAAAAGTTTATTCAGATAAAGAGCAACATTTGTCAGAAAATGATGACATATAATTACGACTTATAGGTTTGGAAATGGAAATTCTAGAACATCCCAAGCATAAAATCATATTTTTTCATCGGTCGCTACGACGATTCTATCGTTTAACAACAACTTATAAAAATATATTTTTCTTTTCCAAGCTATTGTAATAACTAAATTAAGTGCCCGTCAAAAATGACGAGATATGATTTTAAATGTTAAATTATAATGTGCTTTTTCGTTCGTATGTTAGGATTAAAGGAATCTTTTAACAACAGCATGGTTTCCAAGGGAGCAAATTTTTAAAAGGGAAAAATTTCCTAAACATTTGACTTAAACGATAAATTTAGTGATTTCGAATTGATGGCAAATTTTGACGATGAAAATAAGAATTTATTTATTTCTCTTTAAAACGGTTCTGTTCCAAATATCGATTTTCATTTTTTTCCAAATTTAATTTGGTAAAGAATGAAAGCTTTCACGCTGAAAAATCGAATTTTACATGTTATCTTACGGGAAGCAAATTAGGAGTCAAACCTGGGTCTTTTTTCGGAGCTTTATTTCGTCACTAGTTAATTACCCGGGCTTTGCCCAGAGTTTTCAGTTTAGAATTTTTCATTCGCATTTCATTCGCTCATATATTAATTCAAATTCAAGGTTCTCTCGACGAAGGTGACCAATATTCCCCCTTAATTGGCCTTAACAAATTAAATATAGATTCAAATTTGATATTTTTCTAAGAATATTCAAATTAAGTTATGTAATTTTACAAGATATTATCATGGGCCTCTAATAAAGGTATGATTTGTATGGCACTCCCTATATAATCAAAATTCTGGCCCCAATGTGAACATCCTCAAGGTTCTTTTAGTATGTGTACCAAGTTTTGTCTCCAAGTTTCTTGTTTTTTGAGAAATGCTGTCCACAGACAGACACACAACGCCTTTTTTAATGTATATTGACTTTTAATGCCAAATTTCATTTTTCTACTTATTCGGGATGTTTGTTAAAATACGTTTAAAAAGCATTATGCAGAGTCACAGATAACAGAGAATGCTTTTGAAATAGCAGCGTATTTCAATTATAGCGTATTTTTCCTTCTTTTAAATATTCGTTTCACCACTTAAATATTTTAATTTATGATTTTCGTTATGATTGTAATTTATCTCCACGTTCCCTCCATCTCTCATTTTTTTAATACGCTTACATTGAGGATGACCACGTGGCCGACATTTGGCGATGCCGATAGGTGGCGTATTTTGACTCCAGCCACTCCAGCTGGCTCGTGTTCGACTCTATTTGCCCATGACGACGCAAGTTCCACTCTGGCTATTTGCTAGACGAGATTCCGAGTTTCTCCTCGTTTCAGTTCCTTCTCTGCGCTCATACCTCAGCCGAACGGTAGTTCGTTTCTTCTGTGAATTTTTTCCTAGAGACTTAATTCGAACTAATTACCGAAGGAAATTTAATGATATGCAAATTGTTTTTCTGTTAACACTATAACCGCCGGTGGCACTTTTTAGTGCATTTTTGAACGCACTGTTGGGAGACTTTTTGACTTTTCATGATTTTTGACTAGAGATACTCAGTCCAAATTTTGACCCCCACCCCTTTATTCGGATTGCAATATCAGTTTATACTAGAACCGCCGATGGCACGTTTTGTGCCACCCTCATATTAACAGCTCCCAATACTACGCATTGCATCAGAACGCTCTTATTAGTCCCCATGCGAGGATGGTTCACGCAGATGGCGTGGTCGCACGTTCTACAACATGCTTCACCGTGCTGCCATAAATGCGTGGATAGTCTACAAAACTGTCGCTGAGAAGAAAATCACGAGATTTCTTGCTATAACTGGCCGAAGAGAAGAGAAGTATGCGAAGAGCAGAACTGCGAAGACCCACGCTCATGCTGCTGTATAACAACCATCTGATGGCGGCGAAGTGGACCCTGCAGATACTCATACAGATAACACAAAAAAAAGATGTTAGGTTGAAAGAAGATGCAAACAGGGCAGAAGCAAAAATAAGTGCTCCACATGCAAGGAAGTTACTTGCAAAAAGTGCATTAAAAGTACATATTACCAAAACAATTGAGTGCAGCAATTGGCCACGAAAAAAGATTTTTACCTACTTTTACATTAGTCACACCATACCATACCAGTAAGTGCTAACACGGAAAATGGTTCATTGTGTTTTTTAAATATCATACATCTTTCATTTTAGTATGCAAAAGGATAATCAAGAATTACCTAAATTATTTATGCAAGTTTTAGCTATTGTATCTTATCTAACTCACTTTTTGCAGAGGCTGTACCTTTAATTTTTATAAACACGTGTGCTCTTTTTATCGAACATATCTCTGTTTTCTTTTATAAACACATTTCTACTCTGTGACCAACGTCGCTTTGGAGAAAAACGCTTATTTTCACAAGTTGCACTTTTTGTGCCATCTGCGATTCTAGTGTTAACATTAAACTTTTCCTTGCGAAATAAATACATGAACCATAACTGTGCGTTTTATATAATGTAACGTACATAATATTATATCTATTGTGGAATTTCAAATGTGGGTGGCCTCTTCAGTGCATTTTATGGCGCTTCATTACTTTTATTAGAATATCCATGTATTTCGAGAAAGTGGGATTCTCAAATTCTCCTACACTATTTTTCTATCAGCTTACGTGTGATTAAACATGGCAAAAATTCTGTCTCAGTTGATCATATAGCGAACGCTTGCTGTTTATCTTATATCAATGCAATGTATAATGAATGTTTTACTTTGTTAAATATAATATATCTTTCAATGTAAAATGTTCAACGATGAATAGTGTCTCCTAAAATTTGAAAAATATAATCATTTTACGTGTAAATATAACGGCTCTATTTTAATACATCCTGGCTCGTCGGCTATCAAAAGAGATTTTGAATTGAGATTGCAAGCAGAAAATATCATTCAGTACTACCTAGGTTGTCTTCATTTGACGGTGTAAAATAAAAGGGTCTAGGGAGTTACTGATTGTGTTCGGAAATGTCAAAGGAAGTTGCTAGCAAGCGATCTCCGTTTCGTAGAGAAGGCGACGCAGTCCCTCAAGATAGTGAGCATTTTCTGCAGCGATAGTAAATATTTAGTAAATTATTCATCGATGTAGAGAATTACGATATTTTAGTTTATAAATGGTTCTTTTTTTATTTTTCAATACAATTTTTAATTTTCCATATTGTCAACAAAATTTTTAATAATAAATCTTCACGAGAATTAAATCATATACTTGGTTGTGATGAATAAGAACCGCAATAAAAGCTTTTTGAATGATTTCACTTGCGCTAATTTTATTCAAGATGCCAATTCTTTGATCGCGTTAAAACACCATCGGTGAGTTTATTTCTTCTCTCATTTCAGGTGCGATGTGATTGTAAATCCCTTCCGTTTCTTTCATTTCCATTATCAAACATTTACCCATTATTTCCTAAGTGTAAGTGCTTATCATTCATCCCCATTTCCAAGTTTTATATTGTACGCACTTGTGAAGTATCCTGGCCATTCTGCGGTGAAGTGCTGTTTGCGTGATTGAGTGTGCCAAGAGGGATTTCTCTCGTCGGGAGGTGGAGATGCCTTCTCCCACCGCTGGTACACATAAACCGCAGCAAAGGTAGGGAGACGTCTTTTCTCAGGAACAGAAAACTTTGATCGCTCCTTTATTTTCAGGTACAGTTAAATGGTGCATAGATCTTCGTAGGCAAAATTATCCGATTGAAATAAATGCTAGTGTGCTCAGAATTTGCGATTAGAATATGTCGTAATTAAATATGGGATGATGAATATTAAATTGAAAACAAGTCTCAAGTTAAAAATATAAGGTCATCCCCCATTTTTGCGCTACCATTTGACCATAACTGATATTGGCACTAAAGCGAGGTTGTCGATAAATCTAGGTATATGCTAACTAAATATTAATTAAGTTGAAAGGTTTGTTTACAAAGATTCATGAAGGAGGTAGCACTATATAGGGGGACGCTAAATAGGGGTCCGACTATAGATGAATCGGGTCTTGGTATTAGAAATAGGTCGTTTTTACATATGGAAATTATTGCGTAGATCACTCCTTTCTCGCTGTAGGCGACGCTAATAATTCGCCGAAAACGAAAATAGTACGAATTACAACAGTGTGCAATTTTTTCATTTTTAACTTGAAATATATTCATTTCCCCCAAAAAGTACAGGGTGAGCCAAAAGTCACGCAACCCGCTGAAAATCTTGAGTTTTCTTTCAAAAGAACATAAACTATCTACTTGTGTTTACGCGTATGGCAACACTGGCATATCAGCCTGATGTATGTCCTGTATCCGTGACCTTGAGATGTCTGCTTGGCCTGCAAGTCGAGTCGGGACATTTGAAGCCTTAACATGAGTTTTTCACGAGCAAAGCGGGTGTTCATCGTTGAGCATTATTTCATGTCAAAGTCGTTCGCGGAATGCCAGATGTCATTTGGGCGTGCGTTTCCAGATTTGCGCATTCCGAACAAATCAACAATATACCGCCTTGAGGGTTGTTTTCGTAAAACAGGCAGCCTGTGCTACAAGAAGCGATCCGAACGGCCATCACTTCTCACTAATGAAGCATTGAACGAAGTTAGTCTGCGTTTAACACAGTCACCCAAAAATCAAACAGAAGACTGTCGCAGCAGACTGGATTGACCTATGGAACTGAGCGTGACTTTTGCACGAAAATTGACAGTATGGGTTGCGTGACTTTCGGTTCGCCCATTACAATCGTTTTAAGCGTGTATTTTAATTCACTTCCTAAGACATATTCCAAACGATTTTCGTTTATTATATAAAATCCAAAATTTGTGAAGCGATAAAGGGAAAATAAAAATGAACTTGATAAAGGCAGGTTATTCAATTCAGTGCCAGTGGCGTCATTCCTATGAATCAGCGTCGCGAGAAGAGAAGGGAAGGTGAATCTTACCATTAAAATGAAAACAACTTTTAGGCCTTGTTATCCATGAATATTACCTCTCACGTGAAACTTTTATGAAAGAATTTCAAATTTTCTTTCATGTTTAACAAGCTGCATTCTTAGCAGCATGATATTAAAATAAAAATTAGGAATAATACAAGTAAAAGTTAGCAATTAAAAAAATATTTTTGTCAGTCAACGAATTTAAGTTCCAAAAGACGAGCAGTCTAACGAAAACAAGCGCATTTTCCATTTCTTTTAAGAAAAATGTCATCAAGATCGAAGCGAAGATTGAGTCTTCCTCTCCGCCGCAGAAGACATCTCTTGCTTCCTTTCCTAACATCTATCGGGCATTTGAGCTACAAAGTGCTAAATTCAATTGAGGATCTTCTTCAAAAAATGGATTATGGAGGAAAAAGCAGCGGTAAATGTCGTGAGAGAGGGTGAGGACAAGAGCGGTAAGGAAAGCGGAGGGAAGAAGGAAGGAAAAGATATTGGAGGCGTAGAGAGGAAAGGGGAATAAGTCGAAGGGAGAAAAATGATATATATCAATGGAAACTAAAGAGGAAGAGAGAAAGGAGGTTTAATGAAAGACGTTAAAACGTAACATGACAGAGGAAGTGGTGGAGGAGGAGGGCGTGCGGGGTATTGGAGGATAGAGTGGGGAGGGAAGGTAAGGGAAGCACTCGAATCTAGATTTAATTCGGGGCCTCGTTCATTAAGTGGCGAGAAGGGAGTAGGGGTGGTGGAAGTAGGATTTGGGGGGGAGTAGGAGTAGGCGCGGAGGGAGTGGGAGTAGGGGTGGGGGAGTAGGGGTGGGCGAGTAGGAGTAGGGGTCGGGGTGTATGAGTAGGGATGGGGGGAGTAGGTGCAGGAGTAGGGGTGGAGGGTTCTAGGAGTAGGGGTGGAAGAGTAGGAGTAGGGGTCGGGGTGTAGGGGTGGTGGGAGTAGGAGTAGGAGGGGGAGTAGGTGCTGAAGTAGGGGTGGGGGGAGTAGTAGTAGGGGTACTCAAGAAAAAGTGGAAGATTACGTGCTGGTTGTTTCGGTTTTTCAAGGCGATCGGAAAGAGACATGTGGAGAGAATGAGAAAGGGAGAGAGTGAGAAATGCGAAGGGAGGATGGAGGATAGGGGCGGGGATAAATTAAAGAACAACGGCAAGAGACGTGGTAAGAGTGAGAGATAGAGGATATAAGTAAGAGGAGAAAGAGGAAGTAATATAATGGGAGGAGGAGGGGAGAGAGATTAAGGGTAGAAAGGAAGGCAGACGTGACTGGAAGTAAGAAAGAATGGTGAGGAAGAGTGATTGAGAGGCAGAGATGGGAGGGAGAGAGAATGAGGCATAATATGAAAAGAAAGTGGAAAGTTATGAAAATGTTTTATCTCGAATAGGTGGGAATTTATTAATAGAGTAATGGAGTTATAAAAATAAGAGAGAAAGGTTATTAAAGTTGACTTAAAGGCAAGGGAAAGATGCAGAGAAATAGGAAGAGGGATGGAAAGGGAAAGTTATTCTTTTTGAAATGCATACATCATTTTGCCTGAAAATTTCATGATGTGCGGCGTGTTTTCAGTAAGAAATCTTGGGTTTAATTATGCTTAATAAGTTTGGCCGTAGGATTAGCGTATACTTGTTTATCATGCCAAGAAGGTTGAAATTTATGCCAGAGACATTGCTATTCAGAACACGCAATGGCAAACGTTGGAGGCAAAATTATTTTGGAAGGCACTAGGCTCAAGTGGCATTGTGGGACAAAAATGAAAGCGTTTAATTAATAGAATTGAAGCTTCAAAGATTTAATGGACAATTTTTCCTTAGAATATAAATGAAATGAATATCTATCCGATAGTGCGATTTTGACTGCGAAATTGAAAATCATCGTTTTTATTAAAGCAGGTATATCAATTTCAGACTATTCAATGCAAATATTTTAACGTTAAAAAAATTATAATATTGCTGTTTAAATTGAAGGATGTGGTAGAGTGAAAATATAATTAGAATGATTGAGAATAGTGTAGATAATATAGAAGTTCCAATGGCTAATCCAAAATAAAGTTGAACATCTCAACGGAATGAAATGAATTTACACTTCGAAAAAAATAAAAGATTATGGATAGCCACCTTGTAAACTTGATTTGTAAGTGGTTTAGAAAAAATAACGCAGATTATTAACTGAATTTGATGAATATCCTGTTTTTTATACATAAACAATTTTACATGCACTGGTTCGCAGTTACTACGCTAATATGGGTTAATTTTCTTCCTGATGAAATAATTTAAGCTCGGTGTATCTGCTGTGATAGCTAGCCTGGAAGTACGAACAAATTTTATTTGATCAATTAAAATGGACAATTTTGTCCTTTGCTAAAGCTATGACAATCCTTCGAGAAATACAATTCGAAAGTTAGAAATTTTTTATTTAATTAGACATAAAATTGGCCAAACGAATGTTTTGATACACGTGGAGTGCGGCTTGTAAATTATTGCTGACTTGTATGACGTATCATGAGGATCGTGTTTGCCTCGAGAACTTTGGAGGCGGAGAGAGAGGCGGCGGAAAATATACATGCAGCTAACGTAATGGAAGAAACGGTTGGACGGCAAAATAAGATAAATAAAGCCGGAAAGTTGGCGGCGCATTCGGAATTAGCTAGTTGTTTGTTTTTCCCATTTTACTTTTCGGTCATTAATTTCATCATTTGCTAACATAATTCTGTTAGAATATAAACGTTGCGAAATATTTGAATGCAGATAAAATTAACGAAAAGGAAACACAAGGTGAAAACGAAACGGTAAAGAGAGTGATGATGCCGGTGAAAATGAAAGGCTTTCTTTGATCAACATAGGTGAAGCAAATTAATGTGTTTTGAAGTATAAACAGACTTAATATAAAGGGCAAATTTATTAAATAATACAAGATTATAACCAAAATAAAATTTCGTAACTGAAAACATAAGTCTCGATTAGCTAAGTACTTCGCGAGTACTTATACAAAATCGGATGTACACTATATAGTAACCAATACTAGAAATTCTGTCCGTGAGAAAATTTACTCTCCGTTCAACGAAAGCTTGAATGCTATTTACAAGAGTTTGAAAACTTCAGAAAAGCAAATCATACGGACCGAATGGCATAAATCGAGACGGTATTAAAATACTTGAGATAGTACTATATATTTAAGAGATCTATTACTTTTTGCGTTAAATAACAGTGAGATACTCTCTGGTTGGATAGACGCGAGCGTAATTACTATTAGAAGGGTAGGAGTAGACCGTTAGTGCAAAGCTACTTAATAATTAGTTTCACAAGCCCTGTGTAAAAGTTATTAGAAGAACTAATAACGTATTGCGCAATGAGTTGTGGGGAAAATGTGGCATGGCTAAGAAAATGTCAATATGGCTTTAGATAAGGATATCCATAGGATTCTAGGACCAATTATAGACCTATTTCACGCGAACAACCGTAGAGAACAGATGGATATTATTTTTATCGAATTTGCGAAAACTCTTGATACGATCGACCACGAATTATTCTATAGAAAAGTTAGAGAAATGAATTTAGAGCCAAGAATCTAAGAACATTAGAGTGGATATAATCTTTCCTCACAGCGAGAACTCAGAAAATTAAAGTCAGAGGTAATCGTCCAATCCGATTAAAATAAAGGCAGAAGTTTTCCAAAATAGTACAAAAGAGACTTTTCTATTTCTAATTTACGTAACTATACAACAAAAAAGCTGAAGTCGTAAGTTCTTATATATGACGATAATTGTATTATTGGCCGAGCAAAGCGAGGTTCTCCTGTTGAGTTCCAGTGATCTTTGTCTGTTGGTCTGCCAGTCTGTTTTTTCTACGATAACTGCTGTCTCGGTTGTCTGATTTTTACCAAACTTCGTGTGCATGTAAAAATAAGTTAGAGTCTACTGTCTACAGTTTTTCCTAGAGCACCAACCCTGCGCACTGTGCTAGTTTATAAATCTTATCCAATCAAAGCAAAATTTAGCGTACATACAGAAAACATCAGACGATGAAGAAAATGTCAAATACAAATTTCTTTAAAATTTACAGGAAACCTCCCAGAGGCGTTGAATTTGCGTTCTCGTGGTCTCCCTTGTTGAGTCTTTGTCCACATTGTCTGTTTATTTGTTTGTCTGCTCTACTATAACTGCTGTCTCAACGAGGAGCCAAGGCTCAGGTTCACTTGCCATTAGTTTCATATTTGGTTCGTTTCTTAGATTTACATTTCTTTCATACGTAGTTTACTGCTGAGGGCAGCGCTTTCAATTCTATTCAGATTTTACATCCCCACTGTATGAAGTGCAGGAGAACCATGAAGACGATAATAATATTGACTATGTGACCCCCCCTCCCCCACCACCCCTAAGTGGTCTGAGCGAGGCCGAAGATCCCATAGTTAAAATTAAAAATGGCTGTGCAGGGCTACAGAATGATCTCAATGAAATATATGCATTGTAAATTAAAAACAAACTAGTGTAAGAGCCCGTTCAAATTCAACGGGAATGTCCTTTATGAAATTTCGTGAATAGATGCGACACAAAGCGATTATCAAAGCCATTGATTGGTACGCAATTTCACGAAACCATAAACAATTCAAATACTAAGAATACGTCAAATTTTCGTGTTAAACCTAGATGGACCAAGTGAGGGTTACAAAATGTCCTTCACTTTTTATTTAGGACATTTTTTCTATTTTTATGTATCTGAAAATTAAGAAAAAATTGACGTTGTCTCTAAATGAGCACTAATCAATTTATCATATACATAAATACTCATATCTGAAATGTACAGCAGTTATGCGTTGATTAATAAGTGGTGGACACAAAATAACCCTCCTTCGGTCCAACTTGGTTCCATTTTGTTTTGTGTACGAATGCATTTTCCATGAATATTTTTGAAATAACTTATAGTTTTTCAATCCCATATTTATTTCTTATTACGTAAAAGAATCTTTTCTTACTTTATTGTCCATTTTTCCTTTATATATATGATTTTTAATTGTTTCAAATGTAATTTTAGTTGTATTTTCTGTTTTGAATTTTTGTGAACTTGTGACGGGCTAGGGTTTCTCGGAGAGGAAAGAGCACAAATGAAAGTTACACGTAATATCACAAACACCTTTAATCGCCTGGGGCGCACACTACACTACGTAAGCTTCCACAAGAGAGGAGAGAACTGACGCGCACCCTGTTGGCTGCGCGCAAAAACAAAATAAAATGAAGAGCAAAGTCCGTTATCTGTCTGGTCTCGTTACATCCTCCCCCTTAGAATTGCATGTACGACCTCGAATGCAATTCTACAAGATCTGCCACTGGCGGCATCTCCTAGGTGGCTGCATCCTAGTAGGTAGCGCAGGTATGTGGGAAGCCACCGATGAAGTAGAAGGCACCGATGTCCTGGAAGGCACCAATGTCCTGGAAGGGAATGATGTCCTGAAAGGCGCCGATGATGTAGAAGACACCGATGTCATGGAAGGCACCGATGCATGTCTTGGAGCTGATTGCTGTTGCCGTGGATGGCCTCGTTTCCGCAGCGGTCGTAATAGACACGGATCAGGGGCACCATGAGTGGCGACAAAGGGAGTCAGCAGTCTGCTCGCATACTCGACGGGGCTTTGGTCTGGAAGCTCCCCCTGGAGTGGAACCGCTCCCAAAGCGTAAGCGCTTGCGTCTGTTCGGAGCACATATGGCAGGTTGCTGACGTGGATGTTGCTCACAGGTACAGATGTAGCAATATCTTCTTCTCGTACAAAACCGTGGCGGCTACTGGGATCTTCCTTGAAGAACCATTCATGTCCGGGAAGATCCAGAACCATGCCAGCACTTCGGATAAAATCTATTCCAAGTAGCATCCGGCTCTCCGGATGGTCCGGAATTGCGATCAAGGTCGTGAGGATCGTACGGTTGACGGCAGAAATTTCCACAGAAAAACTCCTGGCTAATACGCGATGCGTTTTTCCATCAGCTAACTTCATGTCCAGGGAAGTCTCGCTGAACGGACGCCCTCGATAAATTAATATATGATAAAGCTGTGCACCGGCTATACTTCTTTGGGAGCCAGTGTCAAGACAAGCTAGACCATCCAGTCCTAAAATCTGGACCGGGAGCATTGGTCGCGATGAACCATCATCAATAGAGAAGGTTGACTGCATAAAATTGGATGAGACAATCGTACTTTCAGTCTTAATGGGAGGCGCACAGTTAGGGCAGTTGCTTCTGACGTAACCTGTGGCACTGCACCCAAAACACGTTATTTGTGGTTTTGGCGAATCAGATTTTGGGGTATAGGGTGATGATTTTACTGATTGTGCAACATTACCCTTAGTTGCCTTTGCTTTCCTGCAATCTGATTCAACGTGGCCGAAATATTTACAATAACTGCACCTCGGACGCTGTTTCTTCTCCGGTCGGTCTCTACCTTTATTACTACTGACATCCTTTGATGGTCGCAGAACCTCACGCTGTGAGTGTTCAATGTCTTTTGCACGTTGCAAAAGACTCTTGAATGAGTCGAAATCGCTAGGTGAAAGTCTTTTCCTAACTTTTCTATTCATTAACCCGTATACAATATCTAATTGCGCGCGATCTGGCAAGGTATACGGTAATTGTGACAGGAGAGCGCGAATGTGGCATACAAAAATCTCGCTTGTTTCATTTTCGTGTTGCTCACGTGCAAATATCTCTCAGAAGACGAGATGAGGCGGCAATTTGCGAGAGAACGCGTCTCGAAACGCGCACACGGCACCGTCCCAGTCCGAAATATCTCTCTTTATACCCTGCCACCATGTCGCAGCAATGCCTTCCAGAAGCATTGAGACACCACGTAATGCATTTTCTTCGCTGACATTTGCGCAATCCTTAAAGGTCAAAACCGAGTCCAAGAATGCGTCAATATCAGACGAAGCACTGCCGTTAAATCGAGAAGTACATTTAGAAAAATTGCCGCTACTTGGTGTAACAAGGACGGGGCTCGTCAATTGCCTATCAAGAACAGTCATTTTTGCCGAGTCCGTAATTTGCGCAATCAGCGCCTGAAATTGTTCGTTTGATAACGTCAAGGCTGGCGGAGATTCACTAGTCCCTTCCGTGGGTGATGATTTAGATTTAGGCATGGTAGCTATTTCTAAACTAATCCACGCAGGAAACAATATCACTCAGCGGAAATACGGAAAAATTCGCTAGGCGGCAAGGCCCAAGGTCGCAGCGCGGAAAAAGCAATATGGCCGCAAAAGGAACAACCACGTGGAAGATTGCAGTTTGGCCAAAAAAGCAGTATGGCCGCGAGTAAAACAATATGGCCACGCGGAAGAACACAATGCCGCAGCGCTGAAGGACAGTTAATTATCGCAGCGCGAAAGGACAAATATTTTCGCAGTGAGCGAATAATATCACGTGGAAATAAGAAATTTACGGACACACGTATCGCACTAAATTTCACTGTAGGTGGAAGTAGGCGAAGAAGTACCGCTTCGCGGAAGGATACATAAAAAAACCACGTGGCAGGATCTATAGCACTAACACGTAGAAAATAAATAGCACACACTAATTATAGCCAAAATACAAATTTGAAATTTACGGAAACACGTATGACACTAAATTTCACTGTAGGTGGAAGTAGGCGAAGAAGTATCGCTTCGCGGAAGGATACTTAAGAAAACCACGTGGCAGGATGTATAGCACTAACACGTAGAAAATAGACAGCACACACTAATTATGGCCAAAATACAAATTTGAAATTTGCGGACACAAGTATCGCACTTAATTTCGCTGTATATGACACTAAGTGAGGAGGTATCTATACACAACATGGAATTGGTTGCGCTGCTTCCGGAATCCGATGCTCAGATCTGATGAGTGTTTAAAACGCAAATATTCCTTTGCACACTTTTATCTGCTCCCGAGCCGCGAGTTGGGCGCCATTTGTGACGTGCTAGGGTTTCTCGGAGAGGAAAGGGCACAAATGAAAGTTACACGTAAAAACACAAACACCTTTAATCGCCTGGGGCGCACACTACACTACGTAAGCTTCCACAAGAGAGGAGAGAACTGACGCGCACCCTGTTGGCTGCGCGCAAAAACAAAATAAAATGAAGAGCAAAGTCCGTTATCTGTCTGGTCTCGTTACAAACTTTATATTTTGTGAAGGTGCGATATCTAGGATTTAAAATTCTCTTATAGATTGGTAATACTTATTCTACTTATAAATCATATTATCGTAAACAGCACTCATTTTTTGCTCTCAAAATATTGCTTCAGAAAGAAATAATACGAAATTTACACATCTACAAACATGAAAGGCAGAGTTTGAATAATAAAGCAGTCCTTACGAATTATAGTGGCAATCTCTGATTCATCACTTTCATTATTAATATTAATTATTTTTTCTTTGTGGACATTTATTGACCATCCATTGGTCCACGGCGTGACAGAAAATACCTTGGTCCCCCTAGGGTTACAAACTGATCTATTGATCGATTCATCGTATATTAAAATATCGATGGCAGGAAAACAAACTTTCTTTCTTTCAGGCATTCGTTTACACAAGTCTCCATCTCCTACAATGATTATAAATAATTTTAATATGAGAATTATTATTGTTCTACATTCAAATATATTCCTTCTCGTAAATAACGCAAGGAATGTTTACACTGATTGCTATGAAAATCATTTCACTCTCCTTCCTACTCTCTCTGTGGGTTTTATTAGGAAGAAGAAAGCTGTTTTACCTAGGTTTTCTCCACAAACTTAAATGTCTGCACTTACAACTTTTTTATTTTTATATACTGGTTATTGTAATACTTTTATTTTTAATATTCATGATATTGGCGAAGGGCTACATTTTAGAATGGGCCCTATGCTCCAAATTTCGCCCGAGTAAAGACTATCTAGCTATCTATCCCTCGTATTAAAAGCATTCAACGCAAGCTTTCGCTCAAGAACATTGAAATAACAATAGTATTTCGAGATTTAACAATGAAATTGGTTGGAAAGGTAATATCCCGTTAAAATTCCAAAAATTTTCCAAAATATATCCTTTAAACGATTAACATGAACGAATTCGAGATGAAGGCAAAAAACGATAGGAAAGGAAACTTCTGAGACCTTTTTATTAAAATTAGAATCATTATTGAGTAAATTAAAAAAGGGCGATAAGAAAAAGAAAATAGTGATTGCCACAGACTGTAATATACATATGTTAAACAAAAATAATAACTCAGATTCTACTTATGGTTCACAAAATAGCATTGTAAATAAATTTGTTAGTTTAATTGAATCACAGGGGTACATGCATAATTTTGATGAACCTACTAGGGTAACACCTACAACAAAATCATGCATAGATAACATTTTTACTAATATGGCATATAATAATAAAGATCTCTTCCTCCTGGAGCCAGGATTATCAGATCACAGAGCATTTTTCATATCACTGCCAAAAAAATCCAATCTATTGAATGGGTTATTCAAAATAAATTAAGTCATGTTGAGAAATTTAAGGATAGCATAAGGTAGATTCAATGGTCAGTAGACTTAGAAAAAAGTGTTGATAAAAACTATAATGTATTTATTTCAAATTCCCTGGACTGTTTTAATCATGCAATTACTTTGCATCCAGCAAACAGAGAGGAAAAAACTTAACCTCAAAGTTGATAACTACAGGAATCATGATATCCATCAAACAAAAAAGAATATTGCATTATGAAGCAAGAGAAACTAAAAATGCATCAATTATTAATCACTACAAAAATACAGAAAAATACTTAAGTCAGTCATCAACAAGGCAAAAATAATGGCGAATGATAAATACACCATTAGTTCAAATAACACAAGTAAGGCAACCTGAACAATAGTAAAAAAAGCTGGGTATGAAAGAAAATAAGAATAATGAAATCTCAAACATTGTTCTAAATGATAACAGTACTTCTGAACCAAAAATTGTTGCTGAGTCTTGTAACAGCTTTTTTCTAAATGCTGCAAAAGAATTACAGGTTAAACCCTCAATTACCAAAGCCATGGCTAAAGTTAATTCCAAAGTAATAAATCCTTCAATATCAAGTGCTTTCATTTTAAGTCCATTAATTAAAACTGAAGTAAAGAAACTCATATCTTGTTTAAAAAATAAAAAATCTAGTGGTTTGGATGAAGTGCCATCATTTATAATTAAAGAAGAGATGGAGTACATCCACTGTGCAAAATAATAAATCAATCATTTCAGACAGGAACTTTTCCAGAAAGGCTGAAGTATACAATAGTTAGACCACTACTTAAAGAAGAACCTCCTGAATTGTTAAACAACTACGGTCCAATATCTCTTTTGTAAAATTGTTCTAAAATATTTGAAATGGCTATACAAATCTGTCTTCCTAATCACTTAGTCAGCATAGCTTTAGAAAGAAATACTCAACATCTGCAGCATTAATAGACTTTGTAAATAATGTTTCTAAATCCATTGATCAATCACAGTCTACAACAGGATTGATCTGTGACTTATCCAAAGCATTTGATTGTGTTAGTCATGGAATATTAATCAGAAAATTAAAGTACTATTGTGTTCATAAGAATTCTCTCAAATGGTTTGAATTATATCTTTCAGAATGCAAACAAAAAACAATAATAAGTAATAAGAATCAATCTTTTTGTTCAGAGTGGAATGATGTGGAAATAGGAGTGCCATAGGGATCTGTCCTTAATCCACTACTTTTTATTGTATATATGAATCATCTGCCCTATAATGTGAAAGCAGGCATTATCTTATATGTGGATGATACTTCGGTAATTTTAAAAGAAAAATCAATAGCAGAGCTAGGTACAAATTTGCTTTAAACAATAGAAAACATGGAGGAATGGTTTTTTTCAAATGGATTTAAGTTAAACATAACTAAAACTAATGTAGTTAATTTTAGAACTACAAAATATAGAAAAGCTGCTTTGGAACCGATTAATGAAAATTCTAATGTAAATGTCAAGCACTCAACCAAGTTATTGGGAGTATATATTGATGAGAATATGAAATGGAAAGACCAAATTAATAATTTAGCAGTAAGATTAAATAGAGCATGCTTCAATATGTCAAAACTTGCACCAATAACTAGCATGCCAATCAGATTAGCAGTGTACTATTTCTTTTCACTATTTAAATATGGCATAATTTTGTGGGGAAATGCTTCTGGCTGGGAAAAGTAGTTTTAAAATTAAAAAAGTGCCATGGATAATGACAAACTCAGACTTCATAGATTCCTGTAAGCCAATATTTATACTATATATTAATAATAATAACTCTTCCATCACTATATTTATGAACTAATAAGCTATGTAAATAATAATCAAGAATATTTTTAAAATCTTCTGTCTGGGCACCAATATGATACAAAAGGCAAAGATAACTTGAATCTATCAAAGTACAAATTAAAACTTATGGAAAATAGTACATATTATACCGGTATCAAATTTTTTAATAAATTGTCCCTAAAATTTAGGGAAAAACGTAATAATGTCAAATATTTCTAGGAGAAATTGAAAGAGTTTTTGTTAAAAAGTTATTATTCAGTAATGGAATATATGGAAGACAATGATGTGGCTTTCATTGATTGGCATAATGTTAAGTATAATTTGAATTATTATTCAATGTAACATTTGTATTGTAGCGTATTATTGAATGTAACATTTGTATTATAATATGTGTGATGTGCAGCAGTTAATGTATGTTGGTTGTTGATGAGACACCAATTTACTGACAGACTTGTACTGCAGCTATGTAAATGTAATGTGTCAATAAATTCTATTCAAAATGTTTTCTTTAGAATGATCCAGATCAAAAGGTTGTAGGTTAACTTTTTCTAATTTTATTTTCCAAATAAAGAAAAGCCTGCAAGTCAAAAAGTCAATTTTTACGCGTTATCATATGGAAAATTCAAATCATCCCTTGGATTCAAACCCGAGACACTTTTGTTTCATCCTAGTTGGCAGAAAGAAAATGGCATTTATATAATTTCTCTATGATCAACCGTTCAAGAGATAAATGCAGGGACGGATAGACATTTAATAATTATATATAAAAGATTAGAGATAAATCTAATTAAATTTAAACTAATAAATTTTGAAGAAACTAAATTAATGATGCCTTCTATATAGGAGGGGAGAGATTACCCTTAGAGAAAAGAAATATTTACATTTATTATTAACCTCAAATACTGTTACCATACTGTAGGGCACCTTAAAACGAGCTATATATAATCTTGAATTTTTTACCAGGGCGCTTAAAAACAGCACTAGAAAAGAAAAAACAGATTATTTGCCGTTAGTCATTAACGTATAGGATCCAAATCAAATTGTGTTACAGTACATAATTGAAACGGTACAAAGAAAAGTAGCAAGGTTGGTTTTAGGGAGGTTTGTAAGGAAAACTAGCTTTCCTTTCACAAATGATAACAAAAAGTTGGCCGTGTAAAGCTTAGACTGTAACTAGGAAACGTGCAATGCATTTTTAGGGAAACCGGCATTAAAGAGAGTCCACATGGTAGGACTTGTAGCGCGGATAACCGTAGGAGGCTTGGTCAAAAATAATAGCTAAACTGCTTAAATTAAATAGCAAGTATTTGTAAATTCTCCTTTCTAAATAGAGCTGTGGAAGAACGAAACGGTTCGGCAAAGGATTTTTTCGACCTTCATCGAGTTTATCAGAAGTCATTTAGAGAAAGCATTAGGAATAAGATAACTCTTTTAATATTAATATGTAACTAATACTCCCATCCTGATCCTGTTTTCCTTTGGTTTTGATTTCAAAATTGCGTTTGTGTTAATATATATGAAATGAGCGGGATAGTATGATTAATCAGGGGAATGGTTGGCAGGGTGACACACGGTGGAAATTTTGAGGGCCCCAAGAACGCTATACCATACCTGTCTCGACATCTGAAAACTCTTAACTCCGAATATAAATGCAAATAAGAAGGAAATGGAAAAATTCCGTAACACCTGGCTTTAAGCCATACCTATGCGTTTAAAAATATATTGTTCTTATTATATTAAATAAAAGAGCAGGTTAAGTTTTACAAGCTGCTCTCGACAACAGTGATCTCAAAAATAACTTTTGAAAATAACGCCCGTGAATAATATTAAACATTGAATAAGTTTTACAATAAAAAATACTTAAAATAACCATTAACGTTGAAAAACCAAACAAAAATTGTTTCCTGTTGCTATGGATACAAAAATATCAATGCGCAATCATAATTACCGTAGGCATCACATTCAATATTTACAAGAATATGTGCTATAATGATGTGACGCAAGATACCAATGATATAATTTTAATCGCTAGTAAAATTATCCTTGGCAGCGTAGGCATAGCTACCAACCATTACGAAATTTGATCATAAAAACGGAGACTAAGGTATCTTAGAAACGTTCTTAACAAATTCAGACAAACAATCAAAATATCTCTTAAGCAACCTGTTCAATAAAATGTTTTAAACAAAAATTGTAGAAAATTATATTGTATACAAGTGTAACAATCACTTACTATAAAATGCCGATATCTTTGTCTGCGCGACGGGGATTCATCGCCGACCCGCCGGGTATGTCTGCAGGCGGCGTTGGTTGGTCCATGTAAAACTCTTAATACGCGAATAACTCAATCAAATATGTAGATATAAACTTGAAATTTGGCAGAGACTGTCTACTAGGATATGAAAATACTGTGATTAAGAAAAATTTACAAAAAACTTCCAGGGTTTGACTCCAGGGGATGATTAGCATTCTCCATAAGATAACAGGTAAAAATCGTCTTTTTGAAGTTCAGGCTTATTTTCTTTTTGACATTGAAATTAGAAAACATTAACTCACGAGCTTTAAATCTAAACCATTTTAATGAAAAGATTACAAGGTCTCTTATTCTGTTCATCATTCTTCGTCTGCAATTCGAAATTCCTCATGTTAAACGTTTAATTCGCGTATTTTGGGGAAATCTTGCCATTTTAACGAGATGTTGCCATGCCTACCAATTACATTGTTAACCCTTGAAATCCTATTGTTATTTCAATCCGTATGGGTTTAAGCGTGCTTTGAAGGATTTTAATACGACAAGGAGAGAAAGACAAAAGGGGGGGATCTTTACGTAACAATCAATGTAAACAACATCGTTGCGTTATGTACGAGAATTTTTACCTAAAAACTGAAACACTATTTACAATTAGATTAAAATCGTTATATTGACATAAATTCAATATTATTAAAATAGAAACGGTATGAAAATTGGACGGCATTTGCTGGCCGTTTTAATAAAAAAAACGAGCACGTAAAATGTTTATAGCGTGAAGGATTGTGTGATAGGTTACGGGAGTTAGTTAGAAAAATGGAACACTTGAGGACAGTTTTGGAAATAGGGAGAGAAAGAGAGGTTTAAAAGAATCACAAAATAATAATAAAAAGGTAAGTTTTTAGTCCGTTGGTTTGAGTGATAAGCTATTAAAACGCGAATAACTCGCTCAATGATATAGATATAAAATTGAAATTTTGCCGAAATTTATATAATGAGCTAATCAGAAATTTTTATTTAAGGTTGACGTGGTAGTTAAAGAAATTACTGTCCGTTTGTGGGCTATTCTGAGGGGGGATATATTGCATTTCCTCCGAATAAAGCTAATTAAATTTTAGAAGAAAGAGAAAAGAATGGGTGGGATGAAGATGGAGGATGAAAAGAAAAGAGGAGTATAAAGAATAAGAGGGAGAGAGGGATGGAGAAAGAGAAGAAGAAAGAGAGAAACACGAGGGAGAGAGAGAATACGAGGGAGAGAGAGAATAGGAGAGGGAGGGAGAGAGAATAGGAGAGGGAGGGAGAGAGAATAGGAGAGGGAGGGAGAGAGAATAGGGGGAGAGGGAGGGCAGAGAGTGGGAGGGAGACAGAGAGAAAGGGAGGAACAATGGGAAATACCTTAATTCTAATACATAATCTGCACATACCCGTCATATTTGACGGGCAATTACGCTAGTAAATAATATTTACATCAGTAAGCCCTTACGGAGATACTTGAAGAAAAAGGAAAAATGACAAGAATTCCGGTGGACCAATTTTAGTCAAAAACTATTCAAACCTTGATTTTATTTGGTAAACATTTTACATATAAAGTTCTGTTCATTAACTCAGTGGTTTTTAAGCGTTCTTTGCACGAAGTGAACGCATATAGTGGAGGTCGTTTCCGTTCGTCCGCATGTTAGAACTCGGGAACCGCTGAGCGTATTTTGATGGCATTTGGTATTGGATACCTTTTGTA
Organism: Tanypteryx hageni; assembly: GCA_028673005.1. NCBI lineage: Eukaryota > Metazoa > Arthropoda > Insecta > Odonata > Petaluridae > Tanypteryx > Tanypteryx hageni. The sequence goes on along the minus strand of CM054112.1, from coordinate 256,448,016 downwards.
AAATCGGTCATCTAATTCCAATTTTGGTTAAAATCGGGCAATAATTACGACCACTTTACATGAAGATCTACATGTAGTTTGCAACGTACGTTTCAATCCGGGAGCCGCAGGACGTATTTTGATGAAATTTGATATTTGGCAGTTTTACTAAAATTTGTTGATCTCAATGAACGCATTTGGAAACTGTGTACTCCGACATGGAGTACAGCTTTCCATACTTTTTGAGTTAGAGCGCGCACAATATTCCAATCACACACACGCTGCCACACAGACATCGTTGAACATCGTGAAAAGTGTGAAATCGTACTCAGGGGACCTTAAAACGTGTATTTTCGCTGATATCTCGAGTTCGATTTTTTCCCGAAAACAATGCTTTCCCAGGTTAAGCTTATGTAGAAGGTAGAAATCGCTGGTAAACCCTCTTAAATTACGGGAAAAATGTTTCAAACAATGTCCGTACTTACCAAATGTGCCCATATCAAATATATATATATCAGTCATAAACTGCACATTGTTGGCCTTTACTTAGTGGTATTCCATCTTTAAACCAGATTATCCAAACAGAACTTATGATGCCTACTTTCCATTCAATCATTTATTTAATACTTTTATTGCCTTTAATAGCTTTAAAATCACCGCGCATATGTTGCGTGTTGTGTTCTTAAATTTCATAATTTAGCGTTATAAAATACCACAAATACATTCGAACGGAATATTAAATTGATCACGCGTATTTGTGCGGCAAAAATAACGCGTTTACGTATTAGAATATACCGAATCTTAGTCCAAATCTAGTTGTTGCTATGGCAATACTCTCGTAATGAGTGATAAAATCTGCAGAATCGCCTTTATCTACGCGAAATTCTAAGAAATAGAATCGATAAACAAAATTCTTTGATAAAAATTTGAATCTTTATTCAGAGAATAGTACAAAAATTGCTCCGATATTACATTTCTAAGATATCTTAATGTCCAAGAGAAAATTACCCTGCACGATGGATTATAGATTTCCCACGAAAATCAAATGGGAAGAATAGATCCTGGAATCGAACCCGGGACTTCAATCTTCGCAACAAAAATTATCCTCGGGAGCTTGACCCATGTAGCAAGATATTTCCACCAAGTTTCACGAAAATCGGTCTATTGGTTAAAAAGTTAATAGTGGGGGACGGACAGACAGACAGACGGACAGAGAGACAGACAGACACAACGACAAAACTATAAGCCTATTTCCATTCTGGAAAGCGGGCTAAAAGTCACACAGAACACATATATAACTATACCGCAAAATTTTATTGAAAACACGACACAGGTTTCGATACATAGCATGATGATGATGCTATACAGCGAAACCCCGGTCCTTTTATCATTAAATTCTGCGGTATAGTAATATATGTGATCTGTGTGATTTTTTAATATACCACACATGTTCAAAATAGTATTAATATACTATAAATGGGGTTTTTAATTCTGATACTGCTTTATATTAATTTGTTTCATTTTCTTTGGATAAATGACCAAGATACAGACCCCCCAAGGGTAACGCAAGACTCGGATTTCACAAATGCGACTTTACGTAAAAACTCCGAGGCGCGAAAATGTACGTCAGCAGACAAGCGGACTATCTTGCTCGGCGCGGAACACCTGGTTGCGTATCTCGGTCGCTTTCCTCGCGTAGCGTCAGTGTGTTCTGCAGCGTCTTCATCTCTTGTTGATTTGATTGTGCGTAGCTCGTGTTTTTTTCGCAAAATACACAATTTTTGCCCCCGAAATCATGGCTGGTATGCGTAAAATTGTTTCTTTAGGTGTTAGTGCTACGAAGAAGAGACATACGATTATGTTCTAGGAAAAATTTGACACTATGAAATGATATGGAACGTGGCAATCAAAGTATTTATTATGACAAACGTAAATATTAACGGTTGTTTTCTACATCCGCAAAATTCGACTTACTTAAGGGTTTTCGTAATCAAACCCTTAAGTAAGTCGAGGACTGTGTTTATTTTATATTATTAAAAATTGTAATACTATTTTACATTAACACTTACAATAATAGAAAAATGAGGAAAATAAAACTATCAATTGAGAGGAAAGCTGCTGAAGCTGGCATTTTTCTGAAATTCTGGAATATATCCAGCAGACCAGCAAGAGAGAACAAATTATTTAATGAGATGGATAATTAACTAATGTAACCTTCGCCTTCATACGATGCAGCTACATCCCTATGGAGTCAGGATTTTTTTTTAAGTTCTCATAGTTTCGGAAAACCCATTTTCTTGCTATTTAGCATCTATTAGAATACTCTCTTTATATTAAATCTTTACCCCTCCCTTCCCCCCCTTGGTAGTCAGAGGGATAAGAATGTGCCTGGAGTTGCATCTGTGAGCTGTATATGCATAATTTCCACCTTAAAACGTTTTTCCTTGGCTTTGGCCTGCAAGCGAGTCCTCCATTAAATCGATTAACTATCCGAGGAGTAGTTCATCGACAATTTCACATTTATATAGATTATCCACAACCAGTTCTTGTCGATAAAGTGTATGATGTTTGGTCGCACTTTTGTATTTATACTGCAGAATAGATATCAGTATGATATTTTATTATCCTCAATATTTAATTCAACGGGGAATTATTGATCACTTCTTATGGTTCAAGTAAAATTGACGAAATGAGTATTAGAATCTACCCTCGGTAAATACGCTGATGACGGCTGCGAATTGGCCGAAATGCTCTTGTGGTTTTAGTGACCTTTTATGGCTTTTGGAAATACTTCAGTAATATATATTTTGTATATATGATATTTAAGTATTTATTTAATATATTTTTAATTTTAATGATTACTAAGGGTTTCGCCCATGAGACCTACGGTCGCCAACCCCAACACTCTTTGCTACACTCTGGCTTTAAATCCCTTTGGTCAACGATTTATGTTTCACATAAAAAGATATAATGTTTACGAAACAACGACATCCAAAACAAAAGGCGATTCGCCAAAGGTACTATCAATAGCAAGTCTGCCTCCGGCTTCATCGGTGAAAGAACTCCCAATTATCGCGCTCTGTTATAAGACAAACACTTGTTCCATCTAACTCCCACACACTCTTTCTCCCCATTCCACCTTCTCCTACCTTCCTTCTCACTACATCCCTGCTCCCACCTTGCCATTCTCCCCCTCCCTCCATCCGTCACGCTCTCTTACAGCCTTATTTATTCCGTTTCTCCCCCTATTCTCTTCCTCTTTACCTCCCTCCACTTTATCTCTCTCACTGTTTCCCTCACACCTTCTATTTCTCTCTCTTCCCCTCTACCTCCTCCATTCCCTCCTCCTATCACCCTGTATCTCTCCCTCTCTTCCTACTACTACCCCCTCTCTCCTTACCTCCTTCTATATGTCCCTCCCAAAAAATCACTCGCTTTTCCAAACTTCTTTTTTCATTCCTCTCCCTCCTCCTCTCCCTATTCCTCTCCCTCCCCCTCTTCCTCCTCCTCTTCCTCCCCCTCTCCCTCCTCCTCTTCCTCTCCCTCCCCCTCTCCATCCTCCTCTTCCTCTCCTTCCCCCTCTCACTCTCTCTTTCTCTTCTCTTTCTCCTTCCTCTCTTTCACTATCCTCTTTCTCCCATACTCCCATCTTCCTCCGTTATCCCAATACAGTCCTATTTAATTTTATGAGCACATCAACATTGTCGGTTGCTCTTAGCAACGAAATATTTCATTCACATAAAAGTTAAAATTATCTTTTTGGAAACAGTTTTCTGAGCCAATCCAAATCGTATTTGAAAACCGAAGGTAGAAAATAGAATTTGCATTTTACGCACTTACTTTGATTTAAGTATCTAATTTTTACTTTCTACATATATGTTGTATATCAGAAAGTATTGCTTTAATGGAAACAATCAACTTCGAGATTTCAACGGAAATACACGTTTTTAGGTCCCCTGAACACTTTTTGACCATTTTATCAATGATGTCTGTGTGTGTATGTAACAGCTTTTTTGTGTGTGCTCTAACTCAAAAACTATTAATTAGGTCAACGCAAAATTTCACATTTGACATTTTTATAAAAGTTGGTTGGTAAAAATCAGTCAAACGGAAGTGGGTGTTTACTCTTGTCTCCTATCCGTTATTTAAAAATATTTGCTTTAATATTTGATCAATTAAAAATGTACTGGAATAAAAGTTGTAGAACATTTAATTTTCTACAACCTTTGTTTGAAACATTTTTTCATATAATGCATTGTTTAAGAGATACCTTATATTTTAGCTGTCTCAACCTCGCCACCTATCGACTATTGTTATCAATTGACGCTTAGTTACGTCTTTGTAACGATCATTTTTCTTTTCTTTATTGTTGGAGCTTTGTGGTTATATTCAATATCAGAAGGCTATGGTTTGAGTTTATTTCTGTTCTTTGTGAAGTATAAAATTTTCTCGCAGTTTCTTAAAATATTTATTATTATGTAACCTATTTGAAATTTTTAGAAATATTACAGATATGGTGAATGCCATGTGGTGGCCACATCAGATTTTTATGACAGTAATAGATAATTTTATAAAGCACACAAAAGATGTCTTACTCTTTTACGTGTTAATCAAACTGAGAATGGAAGCTATCATGGTATTGAATGCATTGCTATATGTTAGGCAACTGCACATCTATCACATGCAGAATGTCACACCGAGTATTATCGTTAACGTTTCGTCAAAATCGGATTGATCTATCGTGATTTATTTAGCAGCTTGATCAGACGGATGCCAAACGACCGTCCGCCGGACAGCTTACGATTTTTGTATATAGAGAGATATAAATCAAGGGTCGGAATTTTATGTTCTGCTGGACGCATATGGCGTTTTAAGCTATTCTCGAATCTTATGTGGAAAATCGATCAATAGTTTAATAATAAAAGACAATCTAAAATTATCAGTGAAAATTATAGCGGCTCGTCCTTGATCATAAATATCAACGCCACATAGTACATAAGACTAGATATTTAAAGTAAATAATAACAAACTCTCTAGCTAACTTCCTCCTACTCGGCGAAGCATTGTAAATGTCTAAGGTACCTCGCCGAAGTGTTCATAACTTCCATTGTCAGAGCCGAATATTGAGCCAGGCGATATGGGTGACCGCCTACCGCAGGGGTGGGCAAACATTTTACGTGGTGGTAACAGTTGCAACAGATAAAAATGCTTCGGCGGGCCACGTTAGGGTGCACATCGGAAGTGATTTGAGATAATTCGAAAGATCCCGTTAGAGAACATCAATAAAAAATTTATTTATTTAATCATTTTTCACATACAGCGATACCGCCAATTTACAGTGAAAATTAAACATTCAAAAATTAACAACATAACAACCAAAATAAAGTACAAATAATATAAAATGAAATACAATATAATATAAGTGTATGCAGGAGCATTCAATAAAATTAGGTTGTGCGACAACATGACATTCCGTTTTTAAGAAAAGACTCTTTGGACATTGAAAAAGGATCTACATTAGGGGAAAGTGAGTTTAAAAGGGAGGGGAGACGAAAGAAAAGAGAACGTTTAGCAAGTGAAATTCTGGGGGTGGGGTAGTAAAATAAGAAAGAAGAGCGAGTAGATCTATTAGGAACACGGAAATTAAATTGAGCAAGTAACTCAGGACAATCAGTAATAGAGTTTAGTATATTGTATATAAAAGAAAGATCAGACTTAGTTCGATGAACAGAGGGATAATCCAAAGAAAGGGAAGATAAGATCTTACTATTAGAGAGTTGGCGAAAGGAGGGCACACGGGATTTAACAATTCTCAGAAAAAAATTAATGACACAATCCAAAGAGGCAAGGTTGGAAACAGAAGACATTGACCAAATAGGAGAACAGTAGTTAACCACAGTTAAAATAAAAGATGAAAAATACAATCTAAGAGCCAGTGGATCAGTAATGTCTGTAAAACGATATAAAATTCCCAGGAGAGACATAGCTTTATTTTTTATTTTCAAAATATGTTCAGAGAAGCCAAGTTTAGTATCAAAGACTATGCCAAGGTCTTTCTGTTTGGACACTCTAACCAATGGAACAACAATTAGTGTATAATTAAAATTAAAATATGATAATATGATATCCCAATAACATCATTGCAAAGGCTCTCCGGCAAAAATTTTAAGCTAAAACTTTGAAATTATCTGTGTTTTATATTACGGTTCGCTTTCATAATGGCATCGCGGGCCACATAAAATGCCCTCGCGGGCCATATGTGGCCCACGGGTCGTGGTTTATCTACCCCTGACATAGCGCCTCGCGTATCCGACGACCTCGCACCTCTGGAGCCTTCGCTCCTAGAGCCGCTAGAGATTTAATGTTAACCGAGTCAGGAGTTGACTGCGAGGGGGAAAAGTAATGTATACGTTGATTTTGAAAACTCCCTACATAACGAAGTGGTCGCATAACCTAGAGCAGAGGTTCTCAACGTGGTGTCCGGGGGCACGGTGGTACCTGCCGAGGTGTTTCTTGGTGCCCGTCGAGGCATGTCCAAGTACCCACTGATTTAATAGCGTTCCATTGTCAAAGAGACAATAGTGATATGCATTTAAAAATTCATCATTCTTCATTTGGTATGCATTTTCCACTGGGTTAAAAGAAAGCCAGTGATTTTAAAATCTAAATTATTGGAGCAGCAATCTATATTTACCAAGCCTGTTATAAAGTCTGAAATCGCAACATTAGCTTCTATTAAAATTGCTCATTTATTAATAATAAAGAAAAACCGCTCAAAGATGGCCTGCTTTTTATGTAAGCATTAATTGTAGGTGGTGAGCAACTTCTTGTTGAATTTTCAAGTAAAGACGAACAAGTAGCTGCAATAAAAATGTGCAACTGTCAAACGACACGTTTACGACGGCGTTATGCATGATATGAAGGTTAAACTGCAGACTGACCTAAAAAATGTGACTTATAATCTCCTCAACTTGATGAAAGCACAGACGAAATAAATGGAGTTCATGTCTGTCACCAGACGAAACTAGCCTTAAATCTTTATATCCCAACTCTTCTCACTGCATCAAAATTTTGCTAACGGAAGGACAGACATTAACATTTTGGCATTTTTTAAAAAGTGCAAAAAAGAATGTTAGGTGTAACGAATACCAGATTATTTTGCTATTCTCAGAATTCACTTGAAAAATATTCCATTTTGTTTGTTTATATCAGTGGTTCCCAACCATTTTGTAGGCGCGCGGCATCCTTTCAAAGGTAAACAGAATTTAGCGGCACACCAGCCTTCTAGCAATGTTTTTATGTTTTCACAAACGAGTATTAAAACCTTTGGGCATATCCATTTGTTGATATCACGATATAATCAATTTGTTAGAGATAAAATTAATGCCCTAGTTACCTGTAAACACATCCAAATTGTTGATTTATTTACAAAATTAATTTTATAGCAGTACCCCTAAAAATCAGCTGCCTATGTAGGTTGGGAACCACTGGTTTATATGGCGGTGCCCGCTTCCCGAATGTAGTAAGATAGAAGTTGAGAACACTTCTCCTAAGTGGTGAAGAAGATCATCGTGTGCTATAAATGGTGAAGGCCAGTCTCAATTGGCTGGTCTCATTAAAAAAAATATTTCTAAGGTTTTCGCTAGAAGACTTTGAGCCGCAATTAACATCGACCTCATAAGCCAATCCACTATATTTTAAATATATATGCACATAAATTATTAAAAATTTGAAGGCCTGTTTTCTCCCACAAAAGTCAACCAGATGTTTTCAGAATTCACGATTCGTTGGCCTCCCATGCTACTATAGCCAAAGGGTCCCGCGAACCGTTACACCCGTGGAACCTCTAAATCCGCGCCTGTTTTTTCTGCTTTGAAGATATGAAATTCATCAGATGGACAATCGTAATGATTCTTTTGATATTGTAATTTAGTGATTATTTATAGATTAATTATCAGCAATTACTAATGAATACTTTGATTTCTTATTTCACGAATTTACAAAATTGGGTCGCTGAGTCCAAATTACGGCATTTGACACCTTCGTCTCTGCCCACCTGATTTTAAACACTTTACCAACCATTTGATTGTTTTCATTATTATTATTCTTGCAATACAGTACAGACTCTCAGATTTTTCTGTGGAATATTCCGTCATCCCATCCCTGAAATTTCATACCGATCTACATGGTAAATGTACTTATCTATAGGAGTATAAGAAATTTAACGACGTTTGAATAATCATATTTGTCGGGCACGCTGAACACTAATCATTCGTGAATATTCGGGTTTATCATACGTTGTTATCCTTAAACGCTTGCTGTTAAACTAATAAAGGCGATAATATTTTAATAGTTTTTCTTATTGCGTGCAAATGTTCTCATACAAATTAGAAATTTTAATGTATCCATATGTCGCTATCATTTTTTACCAGTCGCCTAGGTGGTTGAGTAAGTAAATTAAAACGGATCGAATAGGAAAATACTTCGGAAAAGGTCTTCAAATGAGTTGCATTCTGCAAATGTACCAAGTAATCCGCCGAATGGGGTGTAAATGCCTTAAATCAAAACATCCCTGTCCAAATTTATCGCCCATAAATTTCATTTGATGCTGCCTCTAGAGGTATATCGATTCTACTTTTTGCGCCACTCTGAAAAAATCGCGCATGATTTGCATAAAGTGTTCTATCAATGAAGCTCTCTATACATTAAAATGTTTTTAAATGATTTCATTATTTCATATTTTCCTTACCAAGTTACATCGCGTGCTGTGTTAGAAAAAATGATTAACTAAAATAACTCGTTTTGATGGAGAAAAATGGAAAAGAAACGAGATTAAACTCACGTAGGAGGGGGAATGTGAAGTAGGGAGGAGTATATGAAGGAGAAGGAGGAGGGGAGCGACAGATGGAAAGGGAGGAGTGAGGGTAGAGGGAGGGGGGATTGGAGGGGAATTGGAGGGGAATTGGAGGGAAATTGGAGGGAAATAGGAGGGAAATTGGAGAAGGTCAGCAAGAGGAGAGAGCGGGTGGAGGGGGAGAGGGACTGGGAAGGGCGAAGGGGAAAGAGTTCCAGTTCACCAAAAGGCGCGCGTGGCAAAACCCAACGCGTGCGTGAAAATGAGATCGATGATTAGAATGGGAACGTGAGATATGTCGCGAACCCACGCCTTCCTCCCGCTCTCCATTTTTTGCGTTAGCTACAACAGCAGTGAATCACATCTCCTGTTATCTCCATCCTCTGTCTCTATCTCCAACTCCCCTTTTCTCTCTTCACTCACTCCTCCCTTACTCCCTCTCTTCTGCATTTTTCCTTTTATTACTCCTTTGTTCGTCACTTCCCTTCCATTTCGTCACCCTCCCACCTCCCGACTTCATCCAAATTCGTCTTCTGTCTCATCTCTTACCCTTCGCATATCCATTCTTTCACCTCTTTCTATCTTCCTTTTCACCCTTTCTCTCTTCCCTCTCCCTCCCTCCCCCTTTTCTATCTCTCCCTTCCTACTCTCTCCCTTTCGCCACTCTCTCCCTCCCCCTTTTCTATCTCTATTGCTCCATCCCTTCCTACTCTCTCCTTTTCTCTCTTTTCACCTCTCCCTCCCACCCTCCCTTTCCCTCCCTCTCTCTCACCTTACTTCCTCTCTACCAGCCTCACTCCCTTTATCCCCTCTCCCCCTTCTCTCTCCCTCCCTCCTTCCTTTATCCCTCCCCCCTCCTTCCTCTATCCCTCCCTCACTCGCTGCATGACCTCTTCCTCCCTCCGCTCTCCCCTCTTTCTTCCCTCTCTGGACCCACTCCATTTACAACTTCCGAATCTCCATTTCAAAATTTTCCTCGCTTGATTTTTTTCACAATTCCCGTCGACTAAAAAACCTCTCCGCCCTTTCACTCCAAGCACACAATTGCCCGACCACAAGCGCACCGAGGTCAACTCCCTCGATTTATACCGGAAGAAGAAAAGAGCGGTGAGTTATCGCTCAAAAAATATTCTAGATGAAACAAATAAATAAATAGTGTGTATATATATATATATATATATATATATATATATATATATATATATATATATTAGTACAAGTTAGGAAAAGTGTACAGAGTATGACACATAGGCGCGTTTCGTGCATTGGAGTATTTAATACTAAACGATATAATTTGAGCGAACGCGCACTATAAAACAGAAAAACACCACGGACCGATTATTTCTCCCTATCTTTTATAAGTTTCTTCCCCTCCCTATGTTTGTGCACTAATAAACGTATTTATGTAATTTAACGACTAAATATAGCAAATCGGTATATAAGAAATTATGCCAGAGAAATGCTATTTTTTTATTTACAGATTTATTTTCTAATCAGTTGTAATTAGTAAAACAATCGAATATAATTTAAAACATAGCTCACTTCAGTGAAGTAGTTGTTTTGTTAACGTTTACTTTCTTTTCTTTGTTGTAGATAATATATTTTCTTCCGCATAAAAGAAGTTGCATGCACACATAAGGAAGCTAAGAGTATTTTCATAATTATAGCAGATTTTGTTTACTTCAATTACAACGGATATTGTTTTCGTTGATAAATATTAGATATTCATACTTGAATTTTTCGAAGTTCAAAGAGAATTATGGCAAAGAATATTTTATTTCGGTAGTTATCTAAAAATGTTTTTTGAAAACGTGTGGCACCCCTGATTATGTTATGAAAACAATTTATGTTATTTCCTTCTTTTTTGCCATAAGTACTAAATACAAAATTTTATGAAAATCCGTTCGGTGAAAACCGATAACGAACATACGTACGGACGGACGGACGGACAGAAAGTATCTAATAGCCCTTACGTTGGAAACAAAACGCGCCTTCTTGCTGGTAAAAAATAATGTAGTTCAGGATCTGGTGGGAGGTTAGATGCCAAACTAAATGAGAATTTACCGAACTAAATCAATGCGAAAATAAAAATTGTAGGCTGTTCTACAGAATAAGGCATCAAATACGTCAGTGTAAAAAGTCGCCCAAAGGCTATTTGTCTTTCACATCTACGATATAACAAGTTTTTCGTAGGAACTCCACAAAATTTAAGGAAATAAAAAAAATTAATATGAGTGAAAAGAATAAAAGCAGTGAATTATTCATAATAATTTTGGAGAAAATCATATTTGTGAACTGAAAGGCTTCAAATATTAAGAGAATTAAATCATGGAAATTTGAACTGCTAAAATTATTTCACAAATCTGGTACGAAGAGCTGCCACGCGGTATGGATTTACGAATGAAATTTGAAACATTCGTAAATGAAAACAATATTTTCAAAAATATTAAAGTGGCGCCTGAGTGAGGAATCCGCTGCGGTTTCCATCGCGAGCAATGTTTTCGATAGGTAATGATTTCTTTTTTGTTGGACTGTTACCGAAACCATAATCTAGTTTTCAACATATCCGCGTATTTCGCAGATAATATTATGTTGAAAATTTTCATTTCAAGCAATCAATTATTTTTGGTGTTTTCACTATTTTTGATTTCATGTTCCCCATTTAGTAGCCTCGGCTGTTTTCATTCTGTTCCATTTTCCAATTACCTTACCTCATTTCTTTTTCGCATGTGTCTCCGTTACCAACCAAATAAAGGGGAACAGGAAATGTCTCACAAAATGAAATATTACGTCTAATTATAGAAAGTTCGAACCATTCATGAGCTAAAAATAGAGTAACTTTTTAAGATTTTTTTCAAATGGTCCGTTGGAATTCTTTTTTAAAAAATCCTCGCATGGGATTCATTTTTGTAGTAGGAATGTTAATTCTCTCTAATTACAGGATATAATTAAAAATATAGCCATTTTATATCAACAGTGGAGCGGACATTTGATCTTTTAGAGAAACTCTACCTTGCAGAAACACTCATGCAAGAGGTTATCATGCACAGATTTTCAATGGTTTTAAAATAACTCAACGGACTTCATTGAAGAAATCATATGTAAATACGATCTTTGGATTCGCCCGAAGCGTAGTGAGCAGGTTGAATCACGGAGCCAAAATCACATGATAACCACATGCAATCCCGACATTTTTCAACACTCCATTCAGCCGCATCCAATTTGACATAGGCTGACTCCGTCTGCGACAAACTTTGATCTTCATTCGACCGTCAATTTGCTCGTTGCGTTGTCTATGTATAAAAATATTCCTCTCCATTCCTTTGTGTTTCGAGGAATCAATGATGGAAAGGCTCACGGTTTCAACGGCGCGAAAAGCTTTCGGTAAAGCGAGTAGAATGGGTAAGAGAGAACGAGGGTGTAGAGAGAGAGAGAGAGAGTGAGAAGGGGAGTAGGGGGCGGAAATAAAGAAGGGAAAGAGGGTGCGGAGAGAGGGGAGGAGGAGAGGAGAAGTGGAGAGATAGTGAAAGGGAGGAGGGGTTGGAGAGAGGAAGGGACGGGAAGGAACGAAGCAGAAAGACGGCCAGAGGAGGCGCAGAGAGATGAGGTCATATGGACATACAGGCAGGCACGCGGCATGCATGTAAAAACAAAAGAAAGAAGAGTGTCCGCTGCGCACAATTTATCTTCTGAGGCGTATTTACCGCGGCGATTCCATATGTGCGCCTTTCATTAAGTAACAACACGTCTGGGAATTTGCTTTCTCATCCACCGTTCAAAATTTCCAGCTTTATAATTTTCGCTTTGTGTTACTTTGTTTTCTTCAGGAAGGAGATTTCCTGCGCCAGACATCTGCAAGGAATTACCTTCTTGAACACCGTTTCCAATTGATAAAATCCAGAAAGTGCAGAAAATGCATTATTACGACGAATACCGAAATGTATGCGTTCTCCTCGTACACACTTTTTGTGTAAACTATTTTCTAATTTGTTCCGTTTTCCGCCGTCCTTTTACTTAAAGTATTTATGTGAATTAAATGTTTCTTTTTATTAGCAAGACTACATAGATTTATATTAACAACTAATAATTTTCACATAGAAATCATATTAACAGTAATAAAGACAACTTATTTCTCTCTGTCATCCAGTGGGTGTTTACAGAGATAAAAATAAGATGGTATTATTTCCTTCATAATTGCAAAATCATCAAATTAAACTATCATAATGAATTATTGGCGCTCTCTCTCTCTGCAAATGCTTTGACTATTCCAGGTATTTAGGTATTCATTATCTTGTTGTGAATCGCTCTTTTGATGAACCTCTCGCCTCGCTTTGATCGCTGGCTCCATAAAGGGCTTCTCACTGCGAGATGAAGGAGGAAGGAGAGTCGAATACAAAGTCTCACACATTTCATCATCACCAACGCTTCCTCCATCAGTTATAAATCAGGGAAACGGAAGAACAACGTATCGATCCACACATAAAAAGTTTTAATTTCGATCTGTGTTGTTACAAGGTGACATCCTCAGGAGACCAGAAAGGATATTACCTTGTAACGAAACTGGTCGAAATTAAAACTTATTTTACATATGGATCAATACGTTGTTCTTCCGTTTCCCTGATTTATAATTAAGGAATCGTTCCATAAAGTTACGCTTAAGACTATCAATTTCATTCCACCATCAGATTACTAACCTTCGGTACGTTGCTTCCAAGACAAACAAAAAAATAAACAAAAACACTCCTGAGAAATGTTGACTGCAAAATTTTGGAACATTATATTTTTTCGACTTCTGGATATTTATGAGTATCATGGAAACAAATCGAGTTCGGCAGGTAGCTATAGTGCTACTCTTTTCTTTCATTAACTCCTCCCAATTATTAATATTTTTATGAAAATGTATACGAGTACTCGTTTTATTTACATGCCAACATTCAGCCAATTCCTTTATTAATTTCCTGGTCGACTTGGATCGATGCATAAAACAATTGTTCATTTGAAATTATCCACGCTTCAGAGTAAAATTTCTCGTTAAGTCGAGAAGTAAGGAGGCAAACCAACGCACCATTCACCTCGGAATCGTTTTCAATCATTTATTCACAAATACTTACTGCCATCCGATTGCGAAATCAACAAGTGAGCGAAGATTTCCAGAGAAAATTACACATGGCGCTTTCTTTTCTTGTTTTGGGATTCTGACGTCATCGTGAGATTACGTCTTTGGTTGATATCAACGGCCTCGTAATATAGTCGATGAATTCCTTTTAATAGAATTACGTCATTGCTATGTAATAACACCTTTCCCATTTGAAAGTTGTGGACTATATGCAATGGCAGTTTAATTTTCCGTTGATAAAAGTCGGAAATACTTTCACTCGTTTTTGGATTAAAAACAAATTTTCGCACTCATTCGACACGGATTTAATTTTCTTTTCGAAAAATATAAATTTCATTCTTTCAGCTACAGAAATGTTCATGTTTCGAGCTCCTATCTTAATTTTAACTAATTTAAAAATGAAAATTTATATAGCCTATCGCCGATATCATGCTTGTCTTATTAAGGGAGTTAGAATTTAAACAAAGGAGTTGGAAAAATACATCGCTTACTCCTCAGTAGCTAATCCTACATCTGCTAAATTTGCCTTATGTTTAGCAACCATAATGTTTGCTGATTTCTGAAAATTTGGTAATTTTAAGTTGCATGATTCGAGAGATAAAACTCGGACAGACGGACGGATGGGCAGACAAACCGAATACATAAGGGATTCTTTAATAAAAAATGCGCTAATAACAATGTCTTGCTTCAAACTGTTTTCCGTCGCTTAAAATGTTTGGTAATTAGAAAAACAAGCCAACTCCTTTAAACCGTTGATCATCTTCTATTCTTATTTAAACTTCTCTGGTGACTTCGAAAGAGCTGTTTGACGGTGTAACAACGAAATATTGTAAAAAAATTTCCGCGTAATCAATGACAAAGGAATAACAATGGAAATAGGGATATAATTCGAAGGTGTGCACCCTCGGATCCAACCAAACGGATATCCTCAGTACGATCTTAGGAACTGAACTCATACCACTTCAACTTCCCCGTGAGTTATCTCGAATCCAATGTCGTAAATGTAATCTTTTTCGTCAAATTATCTACGTCTGGGTACTCACAAAATTTTCGAAATCCATATATTGTGCAACATTTATGGAAAAATCTGCCTCTCTCAAACATCCTTCGAGAGCACAATGTGCCGAAATAATAACTCTTCCGCAGAGCAAGTCTTCGATTCCGTCTTCGCACGTCTTAACTCCTGAGATAATACAAGAGCCGGAGATATCATGGAAGAGCGGAACAGCGTGTTCCATAAATGTCACTAACACAAAAAAGTAGTTCAGAAAGAAAATGACAAGAGAAGGGAAATCCATGATAGGAAAAACCTTATAAATATCAAAAGCATAATTTATGAGCAAGTTGAACATATAATTAAAATTATATTACAATAAAACCATCGAGAGGCAGTAGAGGTTTCATTAAATTTCTACCATTCTTCCGTATTTCGTTCAATATTTTTGTTTCTCATATGCGTGATAATATTCTAAAAGTGATACATAAAGACGAAACAAGAATATTATTATCCCTTCTTGTTTCATCCTCTCCCTCTTTCTCTATTTTTCCCTCCTCTCCTCTCATTCTTCCATTTTCTTCTTTTCCAGTCCTCCCCTTCCTTTCCCTCCACTTCTTTTCTCTCTTCTCCCTTTTCCTCTCCTCCTCTCTTTATTCTAACCTCCGCCTCACTTTCGCATTCCCACCTCTCACCGGCTCGCTCGGTGTTCCAAAAGGTCACACACAATCACACCCACAGTCTGACACGCGTGCGCTGGCTCGCCCTTTTTGACAACGAACGGTTAATGTGACGCGCACGCATCGAGAGATTTTTCGCTCTCGTTTTTTTATTTTCCTTTCGGTTTTTGAAAAGGTATCGCGGTTTTCGCACGGCAAAGAGTATTAATCATCGACTTCATGGATGATTCATTCGAAGAAGCGACGCGTGTATCGCGATCGTTCTAGTGTCGTTGTCGTGAATTTTAACAACACCAAATGGTCGTGGTTAATTGGATGTATGCGCGCATTGCATTAGGCTCGGTGGACGAACAGACGAGGGAGATAGATATTGAGAGAGAGGGAGATAGATATTGAGAGAGAGGGAGAGAGGAGAGTAAGGACAGAGTATATGAGAGGGAGAAAGGGAGAGAAATGGAGGAGGGAGAGGGAGTGAGTGGGAGAGAGAAGGAAGGAAAGTGAAAGATAAAGGGAGTGAGAGGGAGAGAGTGAGAGAGAGAGAGTGAGAGAGAGGGAGAGAAATGAGGAGAGAGAAGGAGAGAGATGATATGAGAGGAAAAAGAGGGAGAGAAAGGGAGGAGGGAGAGGGAGTGAGTGGGAGAGAGAAGTAAGGAAAGTGAAATATAAAGGGAATGAGAGAGAGAGAGTTATATAGAGAGTTAGAGATGGAGAGAGAGGGAGAGAAATGAGGAGAGAGAGGAAGAGAAATGAGGAGAGAGAGGTGGAGAGAGGGAGAGTGAGATGGAGAGAGGGAGAGAAATGTAGAGAGAGGGAATAGAGGGCACGGCACTCGCCAGTTCGCTCGTGATTTACAGAGCGGCGATGGTGACGCATGGCGTTGGCGCTTTCGTTCGTTTTTCACGTTTTGCCGTTCCGCAATCGGTCTCTCTCGTGAAAGGCGCTCATGGTCATGATGACTGAATAATAATATCAACTAAATATTATTTTTTCTGTAAAGTATTTTCTCGCCTCGACTAAGTACAACTGCAAATAACCCCATACTAAGACGTCATTCATTGCCGTTTTTCCTAATATTTTGTTTAGATAAGATGCAAATCAGCGATGAAGGTGGAATTCTCGGATAAAAAACTCCTCCTTTAAAAATTTTCAGCGTAGCGATGGAACAGAGAATATAAAACAAATAAGGCAGAGGCACCCAGAGGTTCAATTTCGCGCCGAGAGGGGGCGCAGTCGTGAACTCCCTCGAAAACGAAAGCGTAATGAAGTGGTCGGCCAGTATTTGGCGACAGTCGCACGGCGCGCTGACCCCGAGTGTCATTTCTTCTCTCTCACTCTGTCTTGCATCTCTTCTCTCTCTCTCACTTTCTCTTTTTATTTCCAACTCTCGCTCTCTCCCTTGCCGATGTATTCCAGTCACTCCAGCCTACCCCTTTTCCATTCATCTCTCTCCCTTTTATCTCCCTCCTTTCCTGAATGGCGGTAAGCTCCACCTTGCTCTCACTCAGCTTTCCTTTTTTTTCATTTCTCTTTTCTCCCTTCATCTCGCTCCTTCTTCTTTTCTCTCCTTCCTTCCTCCCCCGCCCTCTTATGCTCTCCTTAAAGGTTTAAATGTAAGAATGGAACTTATGGTCTAAATTTAGCCAGAATAAAGACGCTTATCTATCTATCCTTCTTCTCCCTCCCTCTTCTCCTCTGCCTCCTTCTCTCCTTCCTTTCCCACCCTGTTCTCTTCTACTCTCCTTTCTTCATTCCTCTCCCTCTTCTCCTCTTCCTCCTTCTCCTCTCCTCCTCCATTCTCTCACCTTCTTCTGCCCTGCCCTCCTTCCTTCCTTCCTTCCTCTTCCTCCTTCTCCTCTACTTCCTCCCTCCTTTATCTTCTCTCTCCTCGCCGTCTCACACCTCGACCTCCCTCCCCTTACCATCTCGCTTCACCCTCGATGGCGATAGGCGGCGTGTTCCCGCGCGCGGAACGGTATGTGCATGTGTGTGTGACGCCTCGCTAATGCCGGGAATCCTCCTGCCCACTCTGCTAATGGTAGGTGTGTCGCGAGGGAGACGGATCGAGGATAGACGTATCTAGGGGTGGAGGGTGTAGGACATGAGAGGTTAATGTGACGGGGCGACTCAGGGTAAGGGGGAGGGGAGGTTTCGAAAGAGTTTCCGGAACTGCCGTCCCCGGATGGATGCATGACTCCTCACCGTTCATCCCTCACCCTTCCGCTCCCTCTCCCCCCTCCCTCTCCCCCCTCCCTCTTTCCTCCGCCTCCTCGCTTCTCCTCTCCTCAGGCGCCTCCCTATTCGACAACTTCTCCCTCCCCCACCGCAGCACACGACACTTTTCGCGTGCCGAGGACGGGCGATACACCATTCCATGGTACGAATCCCTCCCCGTGGCTCCTCTCGTCCTCGCGGTGACCCTCTTTTCTCTTCACGCCACCATTTCATACTTAAATATTTTCTATCTTCCTCTTATTTAACCTATTTTCATTTTCGTCTTATCCGTCGCCTCTTCCCATCACTCCCTCTCTCTCACTTATTTTTTAATTCACACATCTCTCTCCTCTCCATATTTCGTGAAAGATCCGCATTTTCTCTCCCCTTATCTGTTGCTCCATTTTATTTATTCCAGGAGTTCTCTGTTCCCGTCATTTTTCACTTTATCGTTTTCTTCCATTTTTTAATTCGCTCACCCACTTTGTCTCTCATTTCCCGCGTCTACGTTTTTCCCCTTTGGCTCTCGCGCGAATTGAAAGCTTTTATCTGTTGGGGACGTAGAACAAGTAGATCCTGCTGATCCTCCGCAGCAATCGCCGTGGGACGCTTTTTTCCTCGCACTCTGTTCTGCATGTTCCATGCTCAAAAAAAAGATGACTAATCATTCATTTCCTATCTTCTTTGTGCAAACCCTTTTCTCCTATCCTAGAACTTTTCCAGATTATCTCTTCTGCGGCATTTTTCTCTCGCCGTCCTTGAATGATTGTTCCTACATCAACCGCATCCCCTACGTCATCATGTCATCCCTTGCAATTGCCTTTCTCTATTTCCCTTTCACTCCTCTTTCCATGCGATCTCCACCCTTTTCCGACAACAATACTTTTAAATTGCCAATCTCCCTCTCTCTCTCTCTCTACATTTCCCATTCCCATTCACATCCTTCTGTTATATACACACGGTCGCTCTCTCTCTCTCTCTCTCGCCACACTCTTCCTCCCATTTCGAACTCTCCCCCACGCTTCTGCTCACTCCCCTTGCATACCCGCATGAAATAAAAACAAAAGAAGCACGGAATACCACGCTACTACCGCGGCACGGAGGGGTAGAAAGGCAGATTGGTGGGTGGGGCGGATAGAGAAAAAAGAAACGGAAGCCTGGTGTTCGCTGACGCACAAGCCATGTATGGCTAAAAAAATAATTATCAAGCAAGAATAGGCGGAAATAAAGCGTGAATAATGTTTTTGTGAGGAAACAAAAAACGGCGCATCAGCGTGTTATTAGGCGTCATGGCAAAAGAATTATGCGAGATTCCCGGTCCGCGATGTTTTTTTTTCGGAAAAGCTAAATAATTTTTGCGTCATTATAAATTGTGACGTACATTAGTTCGATTATCGCTGGGCAAAGGAGCGTGAGATATCTTTTTTGTTTTTTTTTTAAATTTTCACAAACTTCATCATGCCGTCTTTAACAAGTGTTGTTTTTACAATGTATAAAGTCATAAGCTGAATAATGAGCTAATCAAACTTTAATTATCCAGGCAAATTTTTATCTACCGATGATTTGTTATTCTGCATACATCGTGCGAATTTTCGAAACAAAACAGCCTGCGATGGGAGATTAATTTAAGTGCCAGATTAATGATCCCATTGCGCTCAAAGCTTGAAAAAATTATTTTTTGACCCTTAGATAAAATAAGTCGAATCAGAGCAATTCCCAGTGAGTTTTTAAATGTGGGATTTATGAGTCAGACACCCAGAAGACTGAACTCGAATTATCCACATTAAAGGGGTCATAAATATATTAATAAACGGCCAGGAATGCAGTTGATGAACCATAAATTCTAAATTGTGTGCTGACCATGTTGGTGTTTTTGATTACTTTCCAAATGATTGAATCAAGCCGCGTCCTTGATCGTGCGCTGCAATCTAAACCTGAGCCATAGATATTGTTATTGATACTAGCCGGTCTAATCAACTCTTTGTGCTTAAAAAGAGTTTTCAAGCGGCAGATAATATAACAGACGAATTAAAGAAAATTTTTATTTCCTCTGCATATAGTTTCTTCATAATCACTACGTGCTTTGGCGACCTTTGAGCGCAGTCTGTTGCGTATCCGAAATCTCCAAATAAATTTCACTTTTGTAAGCGGTAAATATATATCAACAAATTTATATTTAAAGAAAATTTTATCCGTAAACAATAATGCAATTTGTTGCAATATATATTTAAGTTTCTGAGCTCTGCAATGAGTGCCAGTAACCTCATGATAACAGAAAATTTAATCGAAGCAGGAGAAAGTGATATTTATCAATTAACGGGGAATGTAATGTTTAATTATAGGTGTTAGGCGCCCATCGCCTTTTACACTTTAGTATTTTCATAATGGTTGACTAAGTGCCTTGAAGACCTACGAAATATTTAATTAACACATAATATTGTACTACCAGTTCCTAGAAAAATATGTCAAATTTATTTAAGATTTGTGATTAATATTCTATATTTGTAGTTTTTTTCAAAGGTGGTTTACGACGAAATCAGTTATCGATTTTGTGAGACTACGTTACAGACATCGAAACAAATATTCATATTCAGAGTCAAAAGATTTTTATTTTACAAAAAGACATTTCATTCATTACAATTTTTTAGATATTTCTATCTTTGATACCTAAGCCTGATTGGAAAAATCTAGTTATGAGCAGCAGGCGTCTTTCTTTCTCTATTTTTGGTTAACCATGACTATTCTAAATATAATTTATATTTTATATATATATATATATATATATATATATATATATATATATATATGGATGTCAACAAGGTGTTGGGATGAGGAAACCCAGTGAGCACTCACCAATCAGACGACTTCAGGTTGGCGAGGCCCCGGGGATGTCGAAGCGACACACGTAAAATAACACAAAAACACAGAAACATCACAAACGTAAAGCTTTCGGAACAACTCCTTCTTCAGCTACAGAGTCAGTTCTCTCTCTGTAGCTGAAGAAGGAGTAGTTCCGAAAGCTTTACGTTTGTGATGTTTCTGTGTTTTTGTGTTATTTTACGTGTGTCGCTTCGACATCCCCGGGGCCTCGCCAACCTGAAGTCGTCTGATTGGTGAGTGCTCACTGGGTTTCCTCATCCCAACACCTTGTTGACATCCATATATTCATTTTACCTTTCCTTTTCCGTAAGTTGTTATATATATATATATATATATATATATATATATATATATATATATATATATATATATATATATATATATATCTGGGTACTCTAAAGCGCATTAGTACTGTATTATATGTGGTACCGCTAACTTCTTCCATCGTTATCTTTCTTCACAAATTATAAATGAAGTCTTTTCTGTCATCCGAATACTCTTGCTAACTCGCAGCTGTATATTATAATTATATATATAATTATTATATATATTATATAGATTATGCATTCAATTCGGTAAATATTTTCACACCTTAATAATAGAATAAAAACATCAATATCAATATAATAAATTCCTCCGTGCGGGATTAGAGGACACCTCAAACAACGGCATATCTGAGAGCTATATGTTTCTTAACATTTGATTACGGTTTAATTGCTGTTTAATATGTGTGACTTCAAAGTCCAATCAATTCTTAAGGTCCTCTCTTAATGTATTT
This sequence comes from Tanypteryx hageni, assembly GCA_028673005.1. NCBI lineage: Eukaryota > Metazoa > Arthropoda > Insecta > Odonata > Petaluridae > Tanypteryx > Tanypteryx hageni. The sequence continues at coordinate 256,426,524 of CM054112.1, read as the reverse complement.
AATCCTTTCTCGTTAGTTTTCCTCCATGTTCAGCAACAATTCTCCATCTCTCAAAAGATTATAATCTGATCTTTCCTCTCGGCACACGTAACTCATCCACTTAATGCCACATTCCATATCACTGAAAAACGAAATATGTAGACACTTTCACTTGCAAATATATTCCTGTGACTTTTTATGTAAACGTCTATGATATTCCAACGGTGGGTCTGCCATAAAAACCTTGCGTTCAGATAGGTTAAATATAAATTGTGAAAATTAGGCTAGTCTTTCAGCAACTAAAACTGAAACGGCAAAAACTTTTCATTCTAAAACGTACAAAGGTTGATGTCGAATATTTGGTGATTCTCTTTTGTAGCACGTTGCAACTCATCCGCCATTTTCAGTTCGGAAAACTTATTTTTCACGCAATGAGAAGAGAAAAAGTCCATTTTTATCGCGGAAGAAGTTTATTTATATGCGAATTCCGTGTTTTTGAATGAAATGGCGGATAGACGTACTATCTGCCATTTTTTTGTTTTTCTGAGCGTTTATCTCCGTCTCCATGTTCCACTCTTTCCCCCACTAGCCTTCGGGGCGTCGCTTGGAAAAACGAGGCCAACCCCTCCTCCCTCTCATTGTCCTCCCCCACCCATACTCCTCCCTCCCTTCCATACTCATCCCCCCCTACACATTCTCCTCCCTCCCACACATTACTCTCCTCCCCACCCATACTCCTCACCCCATACTCTCCCTATTCCATACTCACCCTATCTCATACTACCCCTATCCCATACTCCCCCTATCCCATACTCTCCCTATTCCATACTCCCCCTATCCCATACTCACCCTATCCCATACTCCCCCTATCCCATACTCCCCTATATTCCCCGCCCATTCACACACATCCTTCGCCCCGCCCGTTTCCAGGGGCAGATAAACTGCCTCGACCCGAGAGGGGGGAGGGTATAACCCTATAGTGCCTTTGGGCTGTTCGGAGGTGGGGATCTTATGGGTACTAGGCAAGGAAGAGGTGAGAAGTCGAGATGCCGCCTCCCGAGGGTAGAATGGGAGTAGGAATAGGGTGGTGGTTGGAAAGAGAGAGAGAGAGTGCGGGAGGGAGAGGGGAGGGGAGGCGGTTGAAACTTTATGGAGGAGATCGTCCGAAGAGGATGGCTCTCGGACCTGAGGGTGCTTCCGCTATCTTCCGCCCCGGGCGCCTGCAGAGGGCCGCCCCTACGGACGTTTCTTCTCCAGTCCCTGGGCCTCCTATCACTCTTGGAAACGCGTCTCCTCACTCACTCTGGACGTCCCCTTGTTGTCCAAAGGGTCCAGCAACCCCCAAGGGCGCCGTTGTCTTATGTGGATTCGCCTATACACACAGTGGCATCTACTGGCTCTTCACCAATATCTCGTTCTGTCTGCTTCTCTCCTATAACCCTTTTCCCCTCTCTCTCTCTCTATCCTATTTTCTCGCGTCACCTTTGGCACCAGGCTTTTAGAGGAATGGGATGCTTTCCTCCAACAGTTTTCTGCTATTTGGAGGTTCTTTCTGATGAGTGAGCAGTAAGTACAATGTGACGAAGTGCGTCATAACCGAGTTACTATGGAATCGACAATTTCCATCTTAGATTAACTTTTTGTAATGTTGTCAATCTTAATGCCCACATTACAAACAATATATCTGTCTTACATAGAATACGTGTATTCACTGTTCTTGCTGTTCTGTTAGGACTTTTCATCAAAAGAACGCCACTCCTACTCTCTCGTCGTTGTGTGCTACATGAATTAATGAGACAGTAATGAAATTATTAAACGTAGACTTCCTGCACTCTGAATCTTTTCTGCACTGAACCATAGTCTCATTTTGTGCCAAAATCCCTTCGTCTCTTGCGGATTTTTATTTCGATGCTTTTCTGTCAATTTTTACATTTTGCTTATCAAATTTTCTTTATTAGTGGTTGATAATTAATCAAAATCGCCATTAACGACGATATGTGCTTAATATTGAGCCAAATTGATAATGATTCACAGAATGTGACTCGGATTATCTGTCATTCGCAGTGTCATTGAAGTGTATTATTAAATCCTACTTTTCATTTTGTTCATAGGCTCATAGGATTAAATATTTTATACCATTGTATGCTGTCTCGATAGTTCTCTTTTTATTTAAAGTGGAAATAATTTTATCACTAACCTTAGTCAGGACTCTAACTTTGTCGTCCAATAATTATAAACGATTGACTTTATAATAAATGCTCATTTTATATTATTCTTCATAGGATATTTTAAACTAAGTTTTCCATTAAAATTTGATAAATTTGAAAGACGTTAGGTTTCTCTGGTGGGAGAACTGTTCTCCAATTTTTCCTATAGTTCATATTTTTTACTTTCTCCAAAAACGAAATATAGATAAAGTGTTGTTTTCATGAAAAAATCGAATTCAACGGAAAGGGATGTTTTAAGGTCTCCTGAACACGTTTTGACTATTTTCTCGATGGTTTGTGTATCTGTGACCGGTATTTTGTTAGTGCTCTAACTCAGGGATGCCCAAACTACGGCCCGCGAATGGTTTTTGTGCGGCCCGCGAAGCTATGGCGAAAAATGAATTCGAAAAATTTAACACACAAATTCATACATTTTTTGAAATCTTTTATAATAAAACTATAAATATTGAAATGTTAGCCAGGAAAACCTTATTTAGACTTGATTTTCACTTACATTTCACTTCGGAATATATAGAAAACCTTTGATTTAAACTCTAGTCCGGCCCGCCAAGGAATTGGCAACTTCCAATGCGCCAAGGGATTCGCAACCACTGATGAGGCCCGCCATTAGATAAGTTTGGGCAGCACTGCTCTAACTCAAAAACTATTAATCATATCAACGCGAAATTTTATATTTGAAATTTTTGTTTAAAGCATAAAGAAAGATTAGTTTTTGGTAAAAAGCGGTCAGCCGGAAGTGGGTTTTTAATCGTGTCACATCCGTTTTAAAAAATATTTTCTTTACTATTTGATAAATGCAACAAAGTGCTGGAATAAAAAATTGTAGGAAATTTAATTTTCTACAATTTTTGTTTGAAATACTTTTGCATATAACGCAATGTTGAAGAGATGTTTTAAAAACTAAATATTTCTTAGCTGCTCAAACCACATCACCTGCCACCGTCTATTTTTATTTTCTTAATTGTTTGAGCATCATGGCTATTTCCAATATCAGAAGGCTATGGTTTGAATTTATTTCTGTTTTTTGTAAAGTCTTTAAAAATTTCTCGCAGTTCCTTGAAATATTTATTTTATTTAACCTATTTGAAATTTTTAGAAATATTACAGGTATGGAGAAGGTCATGTTGTGGCCACATTAGATTTTTTTCCTTATGCGCATTTGCGATTTCCTGTTTTTTCCTGAACTTATACCAGGATAATTAGTTCGTGTAACGTAATGTGTTCAAAATATTTTATAAGATGCCTTATACTGATAAAAATTTGTCTCGTGTGTGATTTCTACTCAGCGCGATTTAGTCGCGTGTTTACTTTATAGGAATGACGGCATTGCAAAGTTAATCTTATGCAAAATGAAAATATATTTTACAGGAAAAATTCTAAATAGGTACTTTTGGAATAAATGTCTCCACATACTAAATAAAGCGATAAAAATAAAATAGTTCGAAACATCGAAAAAAATTTAACTTCTTCAAAATAAATGCACAGAAGTGAGTAGCTAACTGTATCCGATTAGTTACAAAAAACACGAGAAATCTCTTTTTGTATGTAATATTTGTGTGCGGAACAATGTTAAAGTCAGGAGAGATGGACATAAAGCGAATTTTAACGGGAAGTGATTATGCATTCCCGTAAAAGTAATGGAAATAAGTCGAAAGACGCAAACTGAGTGAACCTGCGTAGCGACTCGTCGGACTTTCCTGGTTCTGTTTTTCTACCCACTCTACTTGATACGTGTAAATATTTGAAGGCTGAAGGGTCTAAACTAAGCTAGTCAAACTCGAAGGGGCATAAGGGCCGGATTGAAACGATGGATGTTATAGAAGAGCTGATTTTGAATTACATTTATTTAATGAGGGCCACATTTGGCAAAGTAGACATTTTTCCACTAAAAACAATAATTTATAAAACGCGTTCTATTATACTATTAAAAATATCGTCTCCTTTTAAAAAATAGAGTATTTATATAAAATATCGAACGATTTATTTAAGACAAAACTTGGAATTCGGACCGCAGTACGATATAGAAAGGGCCTCATGCGGCCCGCTGGCCGCTAGTTTGACCTTCCTGGTCTAAGCACTGCGTCACGTCGACGGAAAGGTTTCTAGATCGATTAATATTTAAATGCCGGTATTATCTTTACGGTTGAATGGAAATTGTATTTAGACATGAATGCCTTGTTGATTTACCATAACTTAAGCACGAATTGTAAATTGTTTAGAACTATTGGAAAATGTTAATCATTATTAATATACTACGTAGCCAGCAATGTTTTGATTAAATTATGCAAATGAAATCTTTATATTTTTATCGAAGAGACATAATTTCGATTAGCATTTTGTATCAAAACGTTAATAAGAGGAAATTCGTGGTTATTATACCAGAATTAAAGTGTTTCAAAATAATTAAATATTTTTAAAAAATTTTTGGGTAGGAAATAGAATGACATGCCAAACGTGTTCGTATTAACATAGTATGGAATTAATGATTAAATAGAGGGAAATAATGTAAATTTTCCTGTAAGAACATCTGTATTCTACATGAAATGGTTGATAATATTTGTAAAATTAGGTACAACGCTCTTTTAATTTTTGTGTGTTACTGTCGGATATTCAAAGAACGGGGCGCTATCAGTGGAAAAGGAAATTGGCCACGCTACACGTACTGGAAACAACTCAAAATGTAAATATTTCCAGTGATTAATGATGAACATATACTTTGTCTCCCTGGAAGTCGGAAAAATGTTATATCAGACGAATTTAGCAACGCAGAATTACATTTTTACATTTACAAAATTTGCGATGATATTACTTTCATTTTTCATTGGTTGCGCATAATTGAAATGAAACAAACATTCTCGAGATAATTCACTCAAAAAGTTTTTGCTTACCTTTGAAAGATGATATCGAGCTGGCCATTATTGGGAGGAGACAGCTTTTACTAGGTAAGCAAAAATTTAGGTTAAGGAAACATAATATCCTCATCGAAAGTTATATCCCAAAGCAATTTTTATCTTTTCACAAGTCTGCAGTCTTCTGGTAATCAACCCTTTTCTTCTAAAGATAATAAAACAATCTCTCAGCTTCCACAGGCTTTCGAAATCCCTTGACAGCCAATAGACATCATAATGGAGGAGCAACTCATTATCATTTTCCGATTCTCAACTTTGAAGGAAGATGTGACAACATTCGCCGCGATTATTACCCGAGATCGAATATTGCTAATGCAACGCACTACTGTATAAATAACATAAAGAATCAAAGTTCTTGGCGCTAAGTACCTATTTGAAAATCCTGCATCATTTTACCCAAATAAGTCCCCTTTTTTAATAGAACATTTCATTTCTTCCGAATTGTATTAACTTTTATTAAAAATAAGTTGACGCAAATCTTAAGTATCAAATCGAAGTTTTCGTCAATTTCGCGCACAAGTATAGAGAGCTGAGCGGAATCAGTATTATCACAACTTTCGTAAATAGGTAATGAGAAGTACTTTCAAGAGACTGCGAATGAAGCGTTTTTCAATACTACTAGATATGTCATAAATTCTCTTCATTACAGTATTTCGAGATAAGCACGATGTAATCAACCAGTGTTTTTACTTTTGGGTCACCACTACGTTTTGCTAAGATTAAAGGATTTTATTTAACGATTCAATGGGAATTCTCTTCTTACGAGTAAACAGAAGGAAGATTTCATAAGACTTTTATGACTTTTAATTTCTCGCTGTTTTAAGAAATACATACTGCTATTCACACAGGGTATTTTTCTTTTTAAAAACAAAATCAGCACGTAATGTTGAGCTGGTTACTAGAAGTCAACATCTTAATGTATTTGCTAAAATGCCATTCTAACCTTTTTGGCGTGGAAACACAAACAGATACACTGAATTTGATACCTTTCGCTCAGGAAACAAAAAACTCTTCTTTCCAAGCCACGTTAAAATTCCGGAAGGCAATTTTCTTTTCACATCTCCTTTTCGAGTTAGATTTTGATACATTCGGTTAACTGATGAAAAAGTTTTAAAATGGAACACCAATAAATTTCAAAAATAAAGCTGGACCTAGCAAAACGCACTCCACTACCAAGGCTATACAAGCTTCTTAAACAGTTGAGATATTTTCGACGTGCGTATGAGCAGTCACGCCACTGAAGAATAGCCAAACCTTATAATAACAAGAGTGTAAAGATGCACACACCATGCGTTCATACATTCGATGCAGAGGCGTTCTTTACGATTTATGTAATCTTGCCAATAAAGATAAATATTAATGGCTTAGATAATGTCTAGGAACTAAAATGCCAGTAGTGATGCCAAGGAAATCTCGAATTTTTTATTCACTGACTAATTTCCTAATCAGTAGTAATTAATGAAACAATCGGAAACAGGTTCACTATCGTACTCCCCAAACTTTCTGAACACTCTAAACTTTTTGAATTTCTTTTGTTTTGCATGTAAGCGTAGTAACATAGCTGTTAACAAAACATCCGAAAGTGAACGGTAGCTAAAAAAGGAAAATGGAACTAACCCAACCCACAACCACTTTACCCAACCCGGTAGCTAAATAAGGATAATGGAACTAACCCAACCCCCAACCACTTTACCCAAGCCGGTAGCTAAATAAGGAAAATGGAACGAACTCAACCCCCAGCTACTTTACCCAACCCTGGGGAGGAAAATGGAACGAATCCAACTCCTAACCATTTAACCCAACCGGGTGACATCTTGCGGAAGAACATTGAACCAATACTCTCGAAGCTTTGGGGAGTACGATAGTATACCTAAGCTAGCAATCGACAAGTATTTAAAATATACCTCACTCGAATAGTAGTAATATAATCTTTATGTTCACATTCATTCCTTCGTCGTAAATTATCTCTTTTCAGTTACAAACGCTGTGTATACGTACAAAAAATAGACGTTCATTACTTTGTCGTAGACATTCCATTTCCTTTTATTTTCCAAATGCTATGTGCGCATGAAGGGAAATTAAACTAATTAGGTATTTATATTGTGGTTCATGTAGCATATTGGGGCCATGTCTGGGAAGACTACTTGCTCTTCGCGTTAGACCTTTATTAGAGAGGATAAGCGTCCCTCGCTCGGACTCGAGTCCTGGACCCTTGCGAAGAGCAGGTAGTCTTCCCAGATAAGACTCCACATGTGCTACATAAAACGATATTGTATACTTCTGTTGTCACGATGATTGCTTTCGTTGACAACAATTAAAAAACACGGGAAAATTTTTATAAATTCAAAGTGAATTACGAGTTTCTCGTTTAATTATTCTTGAAAACGGCTATACCTTCGATAAAAATCTACAAAACAAAACAGTTGCTATTTGACTAGTTCTACAAATTTAGTTGAAAGATTTTTTTATAAGTGATATTTTACGAGATTTACCAGTAAAGTGGCACTCCCTATTAAGCCACGTAAACCATTCATATCATTTTCTTTATTTTTTTACCCACATGTTCTAAATACCAAATTTGATGAACATCCGTCCAGCAGTTACTGAGATGAAGCATGCGGACGGACGGACAGGACCTAGTCATAATACCCTGTGTAAATGCACTATTCTACAACATTTACATAATGACGAAATGATGTTGTTGATCAAGTTGTATTTTTCAAAACAGGTTGCGTGCCACTTGCAAATGCTTCGCATGCCTTCAGGTGGCACTCGTGCCTCGAGTTGACCACCATTGATCTATATTCTCTTTATGGGATACCTAGAACGAAAAAGGTATGATTAATCACCTCGTCAGCGTCAAACATAGGAACGATTCTCGCCACCTCTGCGGAGGCTCCGCTTTCGAGATGACCTCTCGGGACGGAATTCTCTTCCGCGGAGTGATGGATTCAAGGAACTCGGACTCGAGGTCCCTAATTCACATTCACGTCAACCGCCGACGCCATGGCGTTTGTTCCGCCCTCTCCAAGTTTATTCGCATTTGGGAGCATCCATTTCCGCGTACAGATTCGCCACACATTCCGGATCGCAAATGCCGCTCTCCTTTTTTTCTCTCTCACCGCGTCTCTCTTTCTGCCGTGACGGGAAACGCCATCTGTCCCGGCTTTTATCTCAATGAACGTCAACTTGGATTGCCACCCTTGAAACTCCCGACAGAGCTCGCGCAACAGTTCTTCGGTCCTTATCTTTAGAACCGTAAACACGTCTCGTAAAGTACATTATGCCGAGGGAACGCTTTTGGTCCTATCTTCACTCATCCCAATTGCAAATAGTATTACCCCATTCGCTTTGTGGAAAGAGATTGCTGGGACTCGAAACGGACGCGCGAAATACGAAAGGGCCAAACGCGATTATTGGTTTAATGCGTTTTAGCTATAAAAGGACCAAGTGACGTATAAGAGGAGGCTCGACCATTTGCTTCATACAAAAATCCCTTGTCTCTGCATTCCAGTGCCAAATTCAAGTATACCGAATTTACAAACATCGCTCAACCAATAATATTAGAGGAAAATCAATTCCAAAAGTGGAAGAAAACAGTCTGGACGGCCTCAATATTGGCCACCAGATCCTTGGACTGTCGCTGCGATAAATGTGTATTTAAATTTGCGTGCGAAGATAGACAAGCGTCAATCATAGCAACAAGATTAAACAAACTATTGTAATTGTTGATGGCGTAAGGGAGCTTTATTTTAAAGTGCATTTGTATTGACACTAGCACTCCTGCGTTTATTGAAGGGTTATTTCTGCTAATAATTGTAGGTTTTTATTTATCGTAATTATTATTGATAGTAAGTTTTTATTTATCTTAAAAACTTTTTATTTTTATTTTAAGATTATTCTAAAAACTGTTTTCCCTATGAGTTTCATTAAGAAATACGTCTGGAAAATCAAGGTACATGTAAGCTTTTGATGAATTTTATTATTATTAAATTCTTATCGCTCCTCTTATAATATTGCCTTATACATGCATTATATTATTAATAAATTATAATCACATTCGTTTTGCAATACTATTAATAATCATTAATGCGATCTTCTCAGAATAGTTCACATTGAAAATTCATTTGAACACTACTTTAGATGACTACATTTATGTAGTTTGTGCCATGAACCTAATTTTATTCTTTGGAACTGTTCACTTGGCTTATTTTTTCCTTTAGATGAAATCTTTTCTAATTATAGGCCTTTAAGACCAGTTGTTCTTCATTTTTCTAAAAGCCCTCACATTTTAGTATCATATTCCTTTATTTCAATATTTAATATATGTAATACTGTTGCAAAGGATTTGAACAAATTTAAATAAAACATTTTAAAATGTTGTGTTGTAGCTTAGCAATTATTCAGCTAACTGTACTTATACAGTGGTTATATATGGATGGTTGATGTTAGAAAAAGAAAAATTTATTATTTTTGTCATTTAAGTTAGGTGACTAAAATATTAAATATTCAAGTTTCACTCTTACTAGTATCTAAAGCTGAATTACTTTGAACTAGCAATATATTTACGTTAATTTTAAGAAATATAAATGGATAAGTCAGTATTTTCATTATTGAAACAAAAGATACTACCAAACTTCTTACTACTTATATACCAAACATTCTTACGTTTGTCACCGAGTTCTCTATTTCCGTCTACCATTCTCACAACTGTTAAAAGATAAAAGTTTAAATAGAGAGACCCCCACATCACTCAAGAGCTGGTAGACAATTTTGCAAATTTTTACGCCTATGCATGCAAAAAGGTTATCATAATTATATTATAGAATTTATTCATATTAGAGTATTAATTATATAAAAGTTGGTTATAAAAATTCATTTTTATATCTTCACCTGGTCTTGTATAGAATACTGCAGTATATACACTTTTACTGCTTTAAATATTGGCCTTTGAAAATTCGTCCAATAAAAGCATTTATGCTTTCCAGTAATATGCTTTATTGAACGTAAATGTGAAAATAGTTGTCTGGCCTTGTGACTCGTCTTTAGTGCTTGAACTATTTCGTCAGAGTTTTTCATGAAAATTGATGTAATTTATTGCAATGCAAATTTTAATGCACACCGAAGCTTTAAATTTCGAGTATATTAGCAGTTTCACTTTTGAAGGTGTCGCGAGAGACCTTCCCTCTCGCCTGAATGCCTGAAACGATGAATTTACACTGCCCGTGAGTAGTGGACATTCACTATGCCTACTCCTATGCTACCGCACCTCATTGCCTCGCTCCATCGAATGTATCGATTTTCAGTCTGTGGGAAAATTTGTCCATTTTCGCTCTCATCGCGTTGGTAGTAAGGAGAGGTAACACGACGCTTTCGGCGATTTGAACTTCTTTTTTTCTCTCCCAAGGCGATGTGATAATGACTGCGCATCACCTTCGTTTTCTATTCGCGCCATTATTATCCGTAAGGAAAAAATGCCGTTTTTTAATTTGACCAGCGGAATTACCCGTTGAACATCAACGGGACTTTGTAGTGTGATTAAAATATAACTTCTGAGTTGTGCAAAAACTTATGTATACGATATATATATATATATATATATATATATATATATATATATATATATATATATATATATATATATACTAGTAGAAAGTGCTTGCATATGGCAATCATTTCATCTCACCTTGAAAAAACATTAATTTTTCAGAGAGATTTTTCATCATGAGAAATATTTCTTTAATTCTAAATGTTTGTCCTCTGGAACGATTTTCGTGTTTTCATTATGGAATAATAATGTAGTAAAACAATCAATAATTTTTGTAAATTTTAGGAATATTATACTTTTCCCACATTGGGTTAATAATGCCACACATTTCTGCCAAATGTTAAATTTATAGCACAATTAAAAGTGAAATAACATTTATCTATTTGTTTAAATTTAAATAATTTTTAACGGGCGCAATAACAATTTCATGGATACACTGAAATATTTATTCGTTTACATAGACTAAACTCTAAATAATTTAAAAATTTCATCTCCCTAACTCGCCGCGTAGTGTTTAAACAGTTACCAATTTGTTTAAACTTTAAGAATTTTTAACCGACAAACAAATTAAAATATCAAAATTTGTATAATCCCTATTTCGTTTTTTTGGAAATCCTACCTCTAAAAAAAGTTCAGCTCCGTAGCACATTCGGAAATACATAAACCTTGAAAAATTGTTTAAACAATTGCGAATTTTTAGCGGTCGCATTCTTGAACTTTTTCAATATTTTCGTTTTTTATAGTCGGTTTTGCACAAAATCCTACCTAAGAAAAAAATTTCGAAGGCCCAGCTCATCTGGAAGAGCCTAAACATTAGTATCCTCCTATATGTATGTTATATCCTCCTCCTCTGTAAGAAACGTCTATATATAATGATATATATATATATATATATATATATATATATATATATATATATATATATATATATATTGTAAATGTAATTTTTTAATTAATTAATAAATTCCTGACAATCATTTTAATTCTCCCAGAAAATGAAGGGCTTGAAATTTATCACATTCTGGCATCAATATACGAATTGATTTGCCGCTCTTTAGCTCCGTTATTCTTCCTCTTCGTATGTTTACTGAAGAATAATATTCTTCAATTAATAACGTTGCAATCTATTAAGTTTGACATTCATGTCTATTTGAAGACTTAACAGACGCTAATTTATAGGAGGCAACAATGAGATTGGTCTTGGCAGCAACCGGAAAGAGTACGAAAAAGTCATAAAATTTCGAAAATAAATGCGTGTTTCTGACAAAGTCTTCCAAGTAACATCTAAACATTTCAAGAATAAAATATTGCATAGCTTTAGCCGTCGAATAAATAAAAATGGAAAAATTCGGTCTATATTTACATATTTTAATGAATGAAGGAAATAAACCTTGCACCTTGAAAAATCGAAAATCCCGTGTAAACTTATGGGAAAATATAATTGTCTCCCGGAGTCGAATGTGGGATTTTTTCCGGGATATTTGATTTTTCTAGAGATTGTGAAAGTTTCAGCTCTTAATTCCATTGGGAACTGTCCATAAATACCGGGACAGCAGACGGACAGACGGGCACTTGAGAATTATTATATAAGGATGCTTTAACGTTTTCAGAAATATATTAGGCACAATGGGAAATATTCATTTATTTGTATTGATTACTTAAAATTACTGTTTAGCATTTAAATATGTCATTTAGGGATCGATACCGATTTTCAATTTTTTCTACAAATTAGTTCTAGATTCATTAGTTGATTATTTGAACGCAGTGTCAGTGTTTTGTTATTTTACACTTTCAACAGCAATTTGATGCATGCATAAGTTATAGAGAATGCATTTAAGTTAATCATCATAGGTAATCTCTCCGTAGATAGGTCTGTGATTATTCTTGGTTAAACTTGTTTTTCCGAAAATTTCTTCATTTCTTGATAGCTGTCTTTTCCTTTCAATTCGTCTATCAGCTGATACAATTTCATTCATCGTTTACATTTTCCTTCAGGTTTTCCTTAGAACACGATTTTAATCATGATATCTGTCCTAAGATAACGTCCGTTCCAGTTTGCAATCTTCTTTCTGGTATAGTCTGTATATTAATTCGCTTCTATCCTATTCTTCTTTACATTTCCTCATTAGTGGCGGAATTGCGCCTTCTGGGGCTCCAGGAGCTAAACATTTGGAGACTCTCTGGTAATAAGCAATTGGGAGCCCCAGGCGCTAAGCGGCCTAGGGTCCTGCCACCTAAATATATAGTGAAACTGCTCCTAATGGCTACCTTTTTTATGACACCTCTTAACGATCGTTTTTCTATGGAATCATAGAGTCATAGAGACGTTCCGCTGATTTTTAAATCGAGACGTTTAATATTTCTGAGATAATATACTCGAACATTTTTTCGGGGCCTCCGGCGCGTATCAAGTGCGACACCCCTTAAATCCACCACTGTTCCTCGTTTATCATCCCGTTTTTCCATTTTTACTCTTCTCTACGCCCATATTTCATATATACCCGAATATAATTTGCATAGTTGGAAAATTATACAAATTATAGTCGGGTAAAATCATATACGCGTGTCTCCCCTGGTAGAAAATATGTTCAGACTATATGTATTTGCCCAGAAAAAATAAAAAACTTAAAAATCTTAGTAAAACGGTTAAGTTAAAAATAATCAGTCTCGCAGATACGCAGATTTTCTGTACAATTCTAATTGTTTAAAGTTCACAGCGGTTAGGTTGGATATTTTAAAAGCTTATTTGTTCATTATATAAGTATTTAAGCCTTCGCAATTCCATAAACTGTATTAGATATAATTTTATTGATGAAAAATTTAATCACTTTACCTTTATAGCATAATTTACGATAGTAGCTGAAAATTGTTTATTGATGACTTTGTTGGAAACTCAAGACTGAATGTGGTCACAGTGAACACAGCGATTAAAAAAGGAGATAATTCTAGAGACTTGATATATCCAGACAAGTCGTAAGTATCCACCAAAGACATTATGATCTTTTATCCACAAACCGTATTCTATGTTTCGCCAGTGGCTGCTAAAAATATCCAGATATTTAGCAGGCGATTCCGAAGTTTTCATTGTATGACTCATATTCTATTTTCAATTCGACGCTGGAACCCATTGGCTTTAGTTGCGTATTCTGCCTGAAAAACAAGCTATGTAAATCCGTAAGGCAAAGCGTTTCCAAACCAAGATGAAAATGATTTCTGTGATATGGAGAAAGAGGGAGAAAGAGAGATGAAAATAGAGAGAGAATGCTTTTCCTCCGAGCAAGGAATGAAAAGAATGGAGGGAGAGAATGTATTCCCGAACGGAAGGAATACAATAAAAGAATGAGGATGGAATAATTTTAAACCGTTTTCGCGAATCCGCGTTCTAAAATTTTCGGATTTCGCGACATTCTGGACAAAATAGAAGGCAGAGGGAACCAGTTGGATCCACTCCTCCCCCTCCCTTTCCAAACATCCCCTGCCTCATCCTTCCCAAACACGGAGTGCAAGGCAGCCTGTCATCGCACTGCCCTCATTCCATTCTCCGCTTCCATTATCCTCGCGGCCAAACAAACAACAAGGAAAGTGACAGGAAGAGGGAGACGGAAGAGAGAGAGAGAGAGTGAGAGAGGGAAAAAAGATATTGGAACAAAAGAGGAGGGAAAGGGAAGATTTGGCGAATGAAACTATAGTAAAGAGCAGCCAGTGATTTGGTTTCACAATAGTTTTAATATTAAAAACCTGAGCATTTGAAAATTCACATGCCGTCCGTCGCAATTGAAGATCAAATACCCTGGAGTATAAGACGAGCTCACAGTTAGTATGAGGCAGTCCTTATGACTTAGAGGAAAACCCGGGCATTGTTCCCTGCATTTAAAAGCTAGAAAAGATTTCTGACAGAGATTCTTCGGGATAAAAGTTAATAATAGCGTTTTAGGCACGAGAGGCATTTTCCTAAATTTATGCCGATTCACTTACAAATTCAGCGCGTATAAACATGTAATGAGAGTGAACTGGTTTAAATATTCTTGATGGGATTCGATGTAGTGTTTTACAGCTGAGGCTGGTCTTGATTCACACGCGTGAGAGTTTTGGGCGTATTTCAACTTTTGCAAACTCCACACGAGCTAATGTTTTCATATTTTTGCGCTAACTAGGCACGAGTTGGGCGCAGGAAAATAAAAAAGGCGTTCGCATATTCATACACGCATTCAATTAATCGAGTACGAGTGGCAAATATCTCGCGAGAACCGGTTAAAGTCAGTCTCCCTCGGTCACTCTTATCGGAAATGGGGAGAGAAAACAGCAGTATCATGACGTCAGACTGAACGGGATTGAAACAAATGAGGGAAGAATTGCAGAGCAAGTTACGAATGACGCATTTTTTTTGTTTTGGAATTATGACGTCATCATAAGATATAATCTTTCGTTGAGATCGAGGGCCTCACCTTATAAATATTTTAGAGTGGGGGTGTGTGTGTGTATATGTGAGTGTATGTATGTTCTTTATACGTTTTTACACCGTTGAAGCTATCGAATTATAAAGTTTCATGAGCCATTCTATTGACCAAAGGAAGAACTTGGTCTAGGTTTGCAGACCGTGGGGTCTCATATACCCAATTCGGTCAACAAAATACTATCTCCATAAGAATGCGTGGGAAATGGTGAGGAGAAATCCCAAAATGCCATGCAGCCGTTCACTGCTGAGGATATAAATATACCTAAATATTAACTTACGATCACGAAAATTGCTTATTTTATGCAAGAAAGACTTAATATTTTATTTCTGTACATGTTCTGCCGAATTACAAGTTAAATTGCTCGAAATTATCCTTAAAGCGCAAAATTTATTAACATTTTTCAAGCGGCAACAAAGCTCAATTTCTTAATTGATGTCCTATTCAATGAGAGATAGCCACGTAAAGATTAATGCAAGGAAAATCCACGCCCTGGCGCTCGTAGAGGTAGAATAGGCAACGCCAAGTTTATGGGTACAAATGGATTCATGCCTAAATATAGTCTATGAATACTTTTAAAGTGAGTCAAATGATTTTAAGGAATATTAGAACATTGTTATCATTCACCATTAACATTGAAAGATTTATCGCAACTTAAATCGATACATCTACTTACATTTGTTCGGTAACCAAGATGTTGCTTATTATTTACGTTTTGGTTAATAGTATTGACATAACCCAGATACTTTTATTGCTGCTTTAAAGGCTTCGGTGGATCTATGCATGTGAACATTAAGTAAGACGTTAATGCGTAATTATATTAATGGTAAAACTTCACAATACAATACAAAATAGTAAATGTTAATGTAAACATCGCTTGCGTAATTTAGGAATGGGGAAAGTTTGATAAACTTGGAGTACCCAACAGCAAAAGTAAGTAAATTTCAAAATGTATTTTTTATTTTTATTGTGATATGACATCAATAATTATATATCAATAAAAATTATAAATAATAAATCTCGTTTTCTACTTAAAAAAAACTTTCCCGAGAAAAGTCGGGAGTTTCAGCAAGTATTCTATAACTTCCCTTAAGAAGCATTACAACAATGCTATGCATTGATATATTTCCCATTTAAAAACAATGGACTCGAGACTATGAGTTTTATTTCCCATTGTTAAAAATCGGATATTGTTGGCTTAAAACCAATCGACATGGATTTCAGTTCCGTTTTTTAAATATAAACCTCACTCTTTCAGCTACATAACTGTTTATGTCGCGAGCTCCTATCATTATATTAGCCAATTTAATAAATGCAAATTTATAATGTCCTGCACCAATACCATGCTTTTCTTATTGGGTAGATAATGGTTGGAAAAAGAAAGCGACTACTGACCAGCAGCTAGTTTTAGATCCACTAAACTTTCATTATGTCTAGCCCTAATTTAGATTACAATTTGACTTCTCCATGTTGGAGTATTCCAGAGATATGGCCCGAACAGACGGACAGGCAAACCTAACACAAATTAGATTTTTTAAATAGCGCCAAATAGATGGTCTAATGATAGGATTCCTTGCAGAGAAAAGACGATCAAAATATTTATTCCGCTGAAGGATTTTAGCCAAATTAAATTAAACCAATAAGACGCAATTCAAGTGGCACCTATAAGAAAATTTTCGCCTCAAGTGAAAACGGAAACCGGGCATTTGCAAATCCAATAGCAGATCTTTCCATTTCCTTTTTAAATTTCTGCGACATATAAGGCGTCCTTAAATCCAATATGGATTAATTGATTTAAATAAGAAACAACAAATTGTTGCAATTAAATTTCGAATCCATCCAATAACAAATATACGAGTATAATATAAACACGCGGAATCCTTTCCTTCTGATTCCTTCTTGTGTCGTAATATCCAGAAGGGGTTTCATTTGTTCGCGATGCCCTCTATCACAAGCGGATGCCAACAGGACAATCCCTGCAAATTCATTATGAGTGGAGTTTGAAATTTAAGTCAGCAATCTGTGGAGGGAGAAATGAAATGGGAGGGAAGGGAGATAAAAAGGAAATACATGCAAGAAACAAGTGAATGAGGTAATAGAATGTGTGGGAGATCGTGTTGCTTGGAAACGATATGAGTGAGGGAAAAGAATTTTCGGAATTTCTACAGAAAATGGGCGAATAAGACGCATCGTTTGAAATAGCTATCTGATCTCTCTCTCTCTAGTTCTATACATTTTCTCTCCACGCTAGCGGCTACCAATTTCTCAATTCCCAATTTAAAATTTTGTAATTTATTTTATTTAATTTTTCAATTTATAAAACTGGAGATTTTCCCATTTAAAATCAACGAGAGTGTTACATTAATTTCAATTCACCCAGAAAGTGAAGAAGCCCTTTAAATTTATTACATTCGAATGCTCGAACTGAGTATTCGATTAGGTCATTGTAATTTTCTGTGATATTAAATTATGATACTTATATGTCGTTCTCTTTATCTAATGACTTGTTTTGCCTGTCTCTGGCTCAGTTGTTCAGTTTTCCCAGTTATTTTATAGCCTCGCGACTTGATATGCCAGTCCTTTAGTGCGTTGTTTGTTGGTTTCAATTGAACGTTTAGTATTTATCTTAGAGCTTGATTTGACGTTGTAAGGCTAATTGCATAATCAGAGTAAAATTCAATTTACACACAACAATCCATACGGCGAACAGTAAAATGAATCGTAAATAAATATTGAAACCAACGGATTAATTAAATAATATTATGCTATATAATTATTTTATCTGATTTTATAATTATTATAATTTATTACGTAATTATATATCTAATGACGTTAATCTCATCATATGAAGGGACTGAATAGTATTATAGTTACTTTTTTCCAATCATATTATTTGATTTTAATTAATTTAATCCAACAAAAAGATATTTTTACTGACAAAACAAAAGAGTCTATTATCATGATGAAGGACCGATCGGGCGTTTCGTCATTGAAGTTTATATTAATAAGTCTTTGATAATTAATTTTTGAGACTAATTTATGCTAAAATGAAATCGAAGGATTTCATCATTTTGACTCGAGACACGCAGATTTACGTAAATACCAATAGTACGTAATTTAACTCAAATGAAGCGACATTAATTTATAGTTAATGGTAATTGTAAGAAAAATTAATTAAATATACTTCTATTTACGTCAATTTCTTTTTCGTAGATAGTACATTTCTTTTTACTTACTAAACGCTTTGTTTGCGCGGAAATAAATTACAAGTAAATTATTTATTTAGCGGGCAAATTAAATAATTATCTCTATTTCTGTTTATTGGGAACAGTCGCAATGTTATCTTTTACTGTAATTCGTTACTTAGCACCCCAAGGCAAAATAAATGTTTATATTTATTTGGTTTAGTAGTGATCAAACAGTTGACGATGGACGAAGTGGCATTTGTTTCGTCTTCCGCGTGTGCAATTTACGCTGGAAAATACATATTTTTGAATCGAGAACGTAACGGAAACGGTGGTGGATTCGAAGTTTTCTTGCAAAGCGTGAATTAGAAGTGGCATATCGTTCGCTGATGAATGATCTTCGTCTCCAAAGTGATTACAAAAAATTCATTCGAATCACAGCAACAGACTTTGAATATTTACAGCAGCTAATTACAAAAGAAGACACCAAACTACGAAAGTCTGTGTCTCCAGGAGAACAGTTGACTGCAATGTTACGCTTTTTAGCTCTTGCTTTTCTCCACTTTTGTTAGCTCGGGAAAGTACTGTGATCTTAATGAGGCAATTTTTTTTCTATGTATTTAATATCGCAGTTAAACAATGACCCGATTTCGCTTAGCGTATCAATTCTATTATTTGCTTGTTTATGTTCTCTAGATGTAACATCCAATAAAACTAAATATTTTTATAAAGTTCAATATGTTTAATTGTATTTGCTTTTGTCCACTCCATAAGTACAGATATGCATGTTCAATTGGTTTGCCGAACAACTGTAGACCAACACTAGCGAGCAATAAACAACAAGCGTTTGTTGACAACTGAATTGACGGACCTTGAGTTCGCTCATGCGCAAACTTAGCCAACAAGTCAGGCAATTGTTTCCACTTTATAAATAAAATCGAACACAACAAATTCAGCGAGTTTTTGCAGCCAACGTCCAACTTGTTGTCCAAAATTTATAACTATAAAATTTCATCATATACTATGTTTCGCGTGAAGACATTTTTATTAGTTTTTATTCCCTTGAATTTTTAATTTCAATTTTCCATGGGTGTAGATCGTGAGAGCGTGATATAAAGACGTAAATGGGCTCCGCAAAAATATGTACATGCATAACAGAAAGGATGTGGTTCAATCGCCTTTATAGATTAAGTCAACAGAAACCATTCACTTCTAATTCATATTATGGTTTCTTATGACAATTAAACGGTAGCATGTGTTGATATAAATAAATTTATATAATATCACCAGAGGTGCGTGTTTTTAGCAACAAAAATTGAATTTGTAGCCTTCTGGTTTTTGGATTTAACGTTTAATAGCAAAAAATAATTTCAATTTAGCATTTAATTTTATTCAATTTTAGAGTAATTTCTGGAGCTCAAACAAATTTAGCGTTCTGTGAAATACACAAAACTTACTCGAATTTAAAACTAAGTCAGGGAGAGTATAATTAAAACGAGTAAAACATTACCATTAATTATATTGTTAATAAAAATACTTCCCAAAAAATATAGACAAATTTTAAAATTGAATTGAACCTTCATATTTACAGTAGTAGATAGCTCGAACACTTTGGCTCCTATTACTAAGTGGTGGAAAACTCCTTCAGCCAAAAAATTATAGGAAAATCCCTATGCATTTCACCCACCAAGTGGGCATCCTCAGGGGAGAACCTGACCTGGCAGTGAACAGGGTTCAACTGCCTATTTTCACTGTTCACTGCCAGGTCAGGTTCTCCCCTGAGGATGCCCACTTGGTGGGTGAAATGCATAAGGATTTTCCTATAATTTTTTGGCTGAAGGAGTTTTCCACCACTGAGTTCATATTTACAAATTAAAATTAAAACCACGCAAAAAAAGTAAATCACAATAACTCAAAACTACCCTAAGACCTTGGTTACCTTATTGTTCAGTGAGAGCATTCCAAAAAGTCGATTATTTGAGTCTAAGGAAATACCTTTCTTTCAGTTTCACTATTAACCTTTCAAACGAGACTTTAATCTACGGCATTTAAATCGCTCAGCGTGACTTTTTTTCGCAAGCACAAAATACTAAAATGCATGCATTCACTTTAATATTTTTTGTACTTTAATTATCATTTCAAAAATTTCCAAAAAATTATGTCGTATTTAAAATTGTTCATTTTATATAATAAAAAATAAATACATACATTTATTTCAATCCAATGTCTACTATGTGCTGCTCCTCCGACGTTTAGTAGTTCAGCTGCGTCTGGTACACATACTTCTTTACCCGGTATATAATTTGGAATAAATGACATTTCTAATATATGTTTTCTACTAAAATACATTCTGAGAGTTGGTTTTTGAATTATTCCCATCAACATTAGCAAAGAAAACCACTTTTGATAGCGCGATTTTTTAAAGACGTGATCTTATTTTTCTCGCGGGCAAGGAATTGTTCCATGTAACGATTAGTTTCAACCACTATGAGGACAATTAGATTATATTATATATGCAAACCCAGAAAAGGAATGAAATCGTAAACAAAAACCACTTTAATATTACAATTAAAAATAAAGTAGGTTTTTAGATGTATATTTTTTATCTTATTGGAAAATCAACGCTTATCGACGACTACTCATTTTAGTCGATTTTAAAAAGAAATCGACGTCAATCGATTTAAATCAAATCCTACCAAGCCTAAATATAACATAAAAGATGTGAAAATATTGTATTAATAAAATGTATTCAACAATTTATACTTACCATTTAATAATTACAAATATTTTTAAAGATAAAGTTGGACCAAATTTAGAACTGCGTTTACACTGGCTTACACTTGTCAATGTGACATAAAATGAGTTGTTATGCGAAATAAACGGCGCAATATACATACCATAGACTTTCTCATATACGTTTGGTCGACGGTGTACGCTTATAAAAGAAAAACATTTATAAATCAAAGTTACCCGTAGTTTAGCATAGATTTTTATGCTACCGGACGATACATAGTAATTTATTGGGACATATGCCTTAGTTAGAATTATTTTTGACTTGAGGCTGTACGATTAAATGGATTGTATTCAAAATCTCTATAGCCATTTTTGAGTAAATTGCAAGTTGTTTCAAGATACCCAAGAATAAAGTACCCTTAATTGTTTCGTAATATCGTTCATTTCTTCGGAATGTCTTTTATGAATAATATTATCGACAAATATGAGATATCATTCGATTAAGTTTAACCGTATAGACTGGAGTAAGATTTTGAGTGGATCGTGACGGAGGAGTGAGGTCATGGGGCTTAGGTAAGGTAGCTTAGAGTACATTGTAATGTCGCTGGACGCAATATAATGATTTCAAGATACATATGGCTTACGCAGTATTATTTATGATATCAGGTTCTGCAATTGGATATATTTTAATTAAATTCTCCGTAGCCATTTCTGAGTAAATAAAATTTTTCTAAAAATCGTCAAGAATAAACTACCCTTTATTTTTGTGCAATATCATTTTTATGAAAACAAGGTCTGCAAAAGATGATATATTGCATAAATACGAGATATCATTCGATTTTATGTACTCATTTGGGCCCTAGAATGGCGAACAGACACACAGACGGCATGGCGAAACCCACTTTTATGGACTCAAGGAGAACTAAAACGTGTATTTCCATCAAAATCACGAAGTCGAATGTTTTCACTGTTACAATACTTTCTCAATATAATACGTACCTATATGAGAAAGTAAAAAAGGACGCGCAACACTTTCCTTTACAAGGCTGCCATTGCGTAAATACTACATATCTTTAGCCATGCCGACAACTGCATTGTGGCCATAGATAAAGAAATTTTTATGACTAATCCTTGTATTTTGTTCAAAAACGTCAAAAATTTTGTTTCTTCGCCTCTATTTCGCATTTATAGCAAAGTGAGAATTTAACGTACCTCTAAGTATCACATACTGGAGACTTCTAGGATTTTGGTGGCTGTTGAAGGGCCTTTTGGGCATAGCTGTGTAAGTTGCTGTGACAGACTTTCATCATCGGGGGAAGTATGGCTCGGTGTCAACCCCAAGATTTCTAATTTTTAGCATCCCTCTCCCCCGCTTCTCCAAAATACGCTTCAGATTTTATTTTTTTGTTTTATCATTTAAAATAAATATTACATTGGTTATGGCATCAATAAATTTTGCCGTAACGTTTAAGTTACTTGATTATATCTATTAGTTGTCTTTTACCTGCTTTAAACTTAAGTTGGATCTTGATTTGAAGATGGAGTGTGGTAAATATAATGTCTTTCTATTTTTTGGACACGTAATAAAACGTTACAATATTAATTTATTATTTATCAGTTTTTAACTTCGTTCTGGTGTACCATAAAGTATCCAATCCACTATATCATATATCTTTAAGTTACTATGTTTAGTAAACAATTCATTATTATAATTTTTCTTTTTGTTCAATTTTATAGTACATTATAATTAAAGAAGTCTTTCTGAAATTAAATGTTACCAGTTATATATTTTGGGCTGTTAAATGGTAGTGTTAATTTATTTTTGTTTAACAGATAGTCAAACATTAAAATATCATCTTGGAAGAGCGTCTTCGTTATTTTCCATTTGCCTTTTCTTGTATTTTTTTATTTGTTAATTTTGATTTAATTTATGCTAGTATATTAGGGGCCATCAGAGTAAAGTTAAACCGTTTTCCTACGTGGCTTGTTTACTTTGTTATTATATTATATTCCGTAGATATTTTTGTGTGAAGGGAATTGTGGAGTTCCGCGGAGTGGTGTCCAGTTTCTAACGGATTCCGTACCTTCAAAAAGCTTGAGAGGCTCTGGTTTGTTATATAGGTCGCTAGAAATATAGTTTCCGTGATCAATTAAAATATCATATTTAAATTTTTAATAGACTTTCAAATTTCGGCTTTGGTTTTAATTTTTCTACAGTCGATTTTTTTATCTCCATCTATCCATCTTTCTCTTTTTCTCGCAGTTAATCTGTCATCTTACAGCAGGGCATTGAACTTATAGTTGACAGCGTTTCAACCAACCAACCAACACTTGTGGATTAATATAGAGATGAATATGATGATATAAAACGTAGCTACGGCTTTAATATTAATTGATATATTGATTAATAGCCATAACTAGAAAATGCCGATAACAAATCTCGAATAAACAATTAGCAATATTTAGAATTTTTCTCTATGGGTTTGATAGTAATAATTGCTGATTAACTTCCTCATGAAGAATTTTTTCTGGAAGAGGGAATTTACAGCTGAGGGGCACAGTTTTATGAAACGATTAGCAATACCAACGAATTTAAATATTTTGCAGCATGAAGCTTGAGAAATACACGAAAATGAGATAAAGAACTAACGAATAAAGAGTCATTATTAAAAATAAATTATATGATTAATCTAGATACTGTCGAGAATGTTCTTTTGGTATAGATTTATAAGTAAAATAGTTTCAAGTTATAATAAACAGAAGGTTTCTTTCAATCTTAGCGAGCAGATATAATATGAATATATACAAGGAAATCAAGTATTATGACATTAATTAAATTCAGGAAATGTGACTAGGAGTCATTTTCTGAAACTGAAAATTACCTTATATAGATACGTATTGTGACTATTGAAGCAATAGTATAATATCTTCTTTAATACTCAACTTTAAATTGATAGTATCGCTCTCGTAGCGTTTCATCTGGAGGAAATTCTCATTCGTCGTTTTAACATTGAGTCGTGCTACTTAGTATCGAAGGTTGCTTCTCAGTCTGTTCTCTCTACGTGCAGAGGAAACTGTCCATCTTCTCTCTTTCCCTCTCTCTCACATACACACAATCACAAACAGAGATACATACACACGCACTCTTCCTCTTTGAAACCTTTAGCGTTGAGAGAAACGAGCGTGTCTCCACTTTCAATTTTTCTAGCCAGATGGCCCTCTTTAATCCTCACGCCGTTTCTCAGCTCTGCTGACCTTATTATTCTTCCCTTCCAAATCCACCCGCTGCTATTATAGTATGTTTCTCGTCTTATGAAGCTTGACCTTCACATAGCAAGTAGCCAATGAGAACCTTTTCCCTCTCCCCTTCTTCCCTTTTCCCTCTCCCCCGTCACCCGCGGCTTTCGAAATGCATGAAAAACCTAACAGCATTGCCAAATATCCGCTCTTGAAAAGATCTGCTTGCGAATGAAAGGCGACGCGTCGCAGAAAAACTTACGGTCATTGTTTATTACTACCGGCCATTTTCCATTGCGTTAAAATGATAACAAGGTGCAAAGTGAAAGCGATAAAGAGATCGCAACGGGAAGCATGAACGCAGTAGAGCTGGCAACATAGTCGACTAAGAGCGATGTGAACAGCACGATGGCGAGAGAGAGACTGAGCTTCTCCCCTCTCCGTCGCCCGTTACTCGAGCGTTGATTGGACGCAGAAATAGTCACTCACAGAGGGTTTCAAGGTCAAGCTTCATAAGACGAGAAACATACTATAGTGATATGGGACTTGCCATTGGGACCTCGAAAAAAAAGTCCAAGCTTAAACCGCGAGAGGACAGAATACGCCTCGACGCACGCTGCTCGCAGGGTCGGAGAGAAAACGGGGTCAGACGGGCGAGAGGACATTGTGGGGGGATAAATGGGAGGGAGGAGGAATTCACCCTCTTTTCTGTTTTCTTTTTGGGCGCCAACCGTGGGCTCACGTGCGCTCTCCGCGTGTAAAAATACAACCGCACGCGAAGGCGGTCGCGTGTCTTTTCGGAAAGTTCATCTTTGTTGCTTCAAGCGGCTAATCCTACCCAAATACGAGTTTTCAACAGCTTTGCAAAGGTCGGGAAATATTGTTCCTTGCGTTAAAACGCGTTTTAATAAAATTACGAATCCTTTTATATTTTCACTTTTTTGGCTAAGTTTTTAGGAAAGTTGACAAAAAGTTTGTTTTATAGTCGTATAATCTGGCGTAACATACATTAAAACTGTCTCTAAACATATTTCCTAGCTAGGCTCTCATATTTTCTGACTGAAAAAGTCATGCATATTCTCTCCATCTGGTAGAATTTTGAATATCAATTGATGGGAAAACTTCAGTTGTATCAGACCAGACGACGAAATGAAAGCAACTTTAACCCTTCCGTGACTGTGCGGGGTTCTTCAGGTAATAATAAATAGTGTTCTGTATATCTGCAGGATCAGGTGCTCTTCCTCCACCTTTTTCTATCCTGTGCCCTTCTCTTCATCTCCCCATACCCTCCTCCCTTCCTTAGAATATCCAACATTTTAATTCTTCTTCTTCCTCTTTTCTTTCTTCCCACCACCGTTTCCTAGATAACATCCTTCAGTAATCCCTCTCTTCTCAAAACATGTCCTATCCATTTCTTTTCCTAGTCACTATCGTGTCCATCAAACTCCTTTCCTCTTCTACTCTTCTTAGCACCTCCACATTTGTAATCCTGTTAGTCCATTTAACCTTTAGCATCCTCCTCCACATCCACATTTCAAATGCCTCCACCCTCTCCCAGTCTCTCTTCTTCAATGTACATGTCTCCGACCCATATAGCATCACACTCCAAACATAACACTTTACCTATCTCTTCCTCAAACACAAATTCATCTCGCTGTTAAATAACTTCCTTTTTCTATTGAACGCTTCCTTTGCCAAACCTATTCTCATCTTAATTTCCTTCTCACATTTCCAGTCCTCTGTCAACAACGTACCAAGATACCTGTACTGTTCCACCACCTCTATCCTCTCCCCCCTCATCTGCACTTCCATCCTTTCCTCGCCCCCTATTCTCATTACTTTCGTTTTCTTTCCATTTATTCTCAACCCATATCCGTCTTCCACGCTCACCAGATTCTGTAGCATCTGCCTAAAGTCTTCCGTCCTCTCAGCAAATAGTATCATGTCGTCAGCAAACCTAATTGGCGATGTAATTCTTCCTCCAACGCTTACTCCTGTGCTCGTCTCTCAACACTCCTTTATCATTTTTTCAGCATAGATGTTAAACAGGGTTGGTAACAAACAGCAGCCTTGTCTAACTCCTCTCCCAATCTCGAACCACTCCATCCTGCTTTCCCCTATCCTCATGGCCGCCTCCTGTCTCATGTATAGATTCCTTATCAACCTTCTGTTTCTCCAATCTACTTTCTTCTCCCTCAATATCTCCATCATTCTTTCCCACCTCACACTGTCGAAAGCCTTCTCCAAGTCCACAAAGCACAAACTGATACCCTTGTCCCGTTCTAAATACCTTTCTCCAATCGTCCTTACCACCCCTATGGCATCCCTCGCACCCATCCCTTTCCTAAATCCAAATTGTTCTTCTGCTACATTCTCTTCCATTACCCTCGTCAACCTTCTATTCATCACTCTCAACATTATCTTGACCGCGTGAGCTATCAGACTAATAGTTCTATGCTCTCTGCACTTCTTTGCCCCTTTCTATTTAGGTAGTGGCATCATTTCCATTCTGACGAACTCCTCCGGCCCCTCCCCACTCTCATATATTGCATTGCACAAGTTGGTCACCTCTTCAATGCCTTCGTCTTGCAGACATTTGAACAGTTCCACAAGTATCCCGTCTACTTCTGCCGCCTTTCCCTCCCTCATTTCCTTCATAGCTGCCACTACTTCCTCCCTCAGTATTGCCTCCCTAAGTATTGCCTCCCTCATCTCCTCCCTATCCACTTCCCCTTCTTCCTCAATTTCCAGCTCTGCCGGATTTTCCTTCGTCTTATACAACTCCTCCATGTATTCTTTCCACCTGCACATAACCTTCCTTTCCTCCTTCAGTATCCTACTATCCTTGCTCTCAATTTATTATGAGCCTCCTCCTTCAGATCTCTGTCCATCCCAAGTAATAATCCTAACCTTCTGATACGCTAGGTCGTACCTTCCCCTCTTCTCGAGCTCTTGTATCTCCTTGCACTCCTCCTCCAGCCACTTTTCCTTCTCCCTTTCCGTCTCCCTCCTCAGTTCATTGTTCAACAGCCTGTAGTTCCTTCTCCCCTCCTCTGTGTTTACATTCTTCTATCTCCTTCTCTCCCCCATCTTTGCTACTTCAGGTACCCCAACATTTTTATTTTACTACCTTTCATAGTGACCATCACAAATATCATTCTCATTATTATTTTGGAAATACTGTTGCATATAGTCCATGTTTTCTTCCGATAAATTAGAATTATGTGACTGGGTTACCTCAGTTACCCCACATAGGCGATGGCGTTCGGTGTTTCACTTTTGGGCGTACACCTGGTAAGCCGCAATCTGGATTATATATATATATATATATATATATATATATATATATATATATATATATAGGTACAGATCGTTCATAGCATGTTTAATTGTGTTTTATACGAATTTAAATCTCTGACATTTCATTGCAGTTATGGTAACGTAATAGAGGGATATGGGTAAAATATGACGCACTGTCGTTTTCAAATGATAGAAGTTACCAACATTGCGTGATCGATTTCAGGGAGAGAAACACTTAGGTTCAAAAAAGTTATTTTTTTCTAAAATAGCAAAAACACATGGATACACGAACGTATTTTCATAAATCTCTTCATAACTTTGCCTCGCGTCGCGAACTAGTTTCGCGTGGCACGCGGTGTCCATGCAAACTCCAATAGTAACGAGAGGTCACAAGAGGCGAAATTGTGACGATGAGTTACGAAGACTCATTTCTCTTCTCTTATTTATTATAACAGAGGGTTTCGAAAATGAAACATTTTCTCTCGAAGAAATAAAAAGTTGTGCTTTGCCAAGTATTGCAGAAATTGCGATGTGTGTAGGCGTTTTGTAAGGGTGCAGCAGTCACCTTCCTTCCTTCAAATTTTCAGTAGCGATAACAGTTGGCGATTAGCGACATTGTACACAACAAAAGAGCATCGACCGACTTGTTAACACATTGTTATGCATTTCGCATGCCTTTGCATGTTCGAACCTGATGCATTTTCCTATGCCAACTCGTCAATATGCTCAGTTCACTCTTTCACTCAGTGCTTTAGAGTTTGCTTTCGTATTTTGGAAAATGAAAGAGTGCTGCGATGGAAAGGAAATATTATACTGAAGAAGGTTTATATAAAGTTTTGGAAGAAAGTAGCAATGCTCGAGATTATGAAGTAAGTGAAGATGAGCCAGAAGTAGAAGACCACGTCGAAGTAGAGGATGTTACTGATGAGCTAGATAGTAGCTCTGAAAGTGAATCTCCAGATGAAAACGGGGCAACTCAAAAATTATGCAATTCAAAGTCAAATTTTGAGTGGAAAACTCAGCCCTCGTCTGCTGCACGACGAGGAGCACATAATATTCTTTCATCCTCGGAAGGATTATTGAGTTCTAGGTTCTTCTTTTTTATCTTTATGTTATTTATAATATGCTTATTCATTGGACTAAATTGGTACTTTCGTATTTGTTTTATTAAAAGTATTACATCTTTGAAGGAAGCTTTTCAAACCTTTATTACTGCTGAAATGTTACATGAAATTTGTGTTTGTACCAATCGTGAGGGTTGAGTCAGATGAAGTGGAATGAAGACCATTCAGGGAACGAAAGGGAGAGAAAGGATGTCTCAGTAAGAGAACTGTATGCTCTAATGGCAATATTCATCGTTGCTGGTAAGAAAATAGGAAAAAACTCCACTTGACTGAAATGTGGACCGATAATGAACTTTTCAGAGAACCGTGTTACATTACTGTGATGTCACGTGATAGATAATAACAATTATTATTATTTTTTATATTAGTGCTCCTTTACAATTTTTATCGAAGAAGAATTTATCAGGAATACATTTACATAAGTTGGATTAAGTACTGATAAATTATTACAAATTACAAAAGAATTCATTACAAATTTCAAGCAGGAAATTTGACCTGGCTCTAAAGAGCTCGTATGTAGGTCCCAATTTTCCTTTTGGTTCCAGTCTTTAGTTTATTAATAATTACGCACTCTACACATACAAATAAATATTTTCCTTTCTACCAAACAATATTTCACTAAATAACATTTCCATATAATATTCCTCGTAGTTAATATATATATATATATATATATATATATATATATATATATATATATATATATATATATATACACTAATAATGTGAAGGCACATGACATGTCATAAAAAGAAACGTTCAAATAAAAGATAAAAACAAGGGTGCAGCTTAGAAGCAGTTCTGTGTAGCAAAAGACACAAATATCGTCAGGACTGCATAAACTCACTCTCAGAATAAAAACATTTGTCAATTAAAAAGTTGAATAGAGCCCTCTTAAACTGTATGGGGCTCTTATTATCCTTAAGACATGCTGGTAATTTATTGTATATTTTAGCACTCATTGATCTATGGCTCTCTGTACACATTTTCAGCCGGAAGCATTGAACATGTAGATTATCCCTAGCTCTAATGTTATAATTGTGAATCAGACAATTTTTTGAAAAATTGACAAATTGGTATTAACACATAAAACAACTTTGAGGATATATACACAGGGCACAGTCAAAATATTCAGCATCCTGAAAAGTGGTTTACAATGTGCCCTGTAGGGAGCATTACATAGAGAACGTATTATCTTTTTTGTAGTTTAAAAATAGCAATCAAATATGAAGATGAACCCCAGAGTACAATATCATAATTAGTATGAGAATAAAAATGTGTAAAGTAGATCATTTTTATAACTTCAATCCTAACAGTGTGGCTCAGCCCAAAAAAGAGATAAAATATTCTATTTAATTTTTCACATAAGTACTCAATGTGAGCAACTCCACATAAATTGGGGATCAAGAATAACATCCAGAAACTTAATTTAATCAGTAAATTCTAATGAGTGGCTATTAGCTAAGACAATGGGGTCTAATTTTTTCATGATAGATGAAAAATACATAATTTCTGTCTTTTGACAGCTTAAAACCTGTTTACTCATTATACACCACATCTGCATTTTATGCATTATGTTTAAGCTAGCTTCTACCTTGTCATGGCTGCTAAAAATTACACTAACATCATCCGCATACATAATATCTCTACTATGATCAATTACAACATGCACTGGTAGATCATTCAAAAAGATCAGATACAAAATAGGGCCAACAATAGACTCTTGAGGAACACTGGATTAGATATTTCCCGGATTACACATTGCATTTGCATTACCTTTGTTTACTAAAAGAATTTGTTTTCTCTCTTTAAGATAAAATGATAGCCATTTATGAGATATTCCCCTTATTCCTATTTGTGAGGACTTGGATAAAAGAATGTCATGATTTACTAAATCAAAGGTCTTTCTAAGGTCAAAAAAGGCCAAAACGTTTATTACATCTATTAATTTCTTCTGTGAAGATGTTAAAATTTGTTTGGATTTGCCTTTCTTGAAGCTAAACTGATAATTGGAGAAAAGTAAATTATTTTCTAAAAAAATTATCAGCCTATTATAAAAAACATGATTAAAAAGTTTTGCAAATTGGAAAGTAAGAGATATAGTTCTGTAGTTATTAAATAACTTTTTTCCCCTTTATTTTTATAAATTGGAATAACTTTAGCAGTTTTTAAAGCCTCAGGGAATATGCCTTCTTCCAGTGATCTATTTATTAGTTACAAAAGTGACAAAACAAACAAAAGTGGAATACTCCTTTAGCCAAAACAACTAGAGGGCTACAAAACCCAATGTATTTCGCCCACATGGTGGGCATCGTCAGGGGTAAAACCTGTTTCAACAGTGACTGGAAGCCAACTGCCAGGTTGAAACGGAAAGTATTAAGAAGACGACCGAGAAACAAGTGAAACGCGGAAAGATTTTTCGGTGTGTGTGTCGTTTAAATCTGTCAATTTGTATAGGGTCTTGTTGAAATCTGTGTCTCTGTTCATAAGTGTATCGCGGTTTTTGTAAATGTGAAGGTTTTCTAACGAGTTTAGTTAGTGTTAAATCGTTTACGTGTATACTATGACCTGTTTTAGTGTTAAATCGTTTACGTGTATACTATGACCTGTTTTAGTGTTAAATCGTTTACGTGTATACTATGACCTGTTTCAAAGATGTGGTTGGCAACGCTTGATTTTTCAAAACGATTATATTTATAGTGAGCCATGTGTTCCTTGAAGCATGTTATTAGTTTCCTTCTTGTTTGTCCTATGTACTTTTTGTCGCAGTGTGAGCATTGTATTTTATATATACCGGACTTGTTCAAAGATTCTGTTCTGTCTTTTGTACTGCCCTCTAGTTGTTTTGGCTAAAGGAGTATTCCACTTTTGTTAGTTTTGGCCAAAGTTATTGAGCTACTATCAATTAGTTACAAAAGTGGTTTGATAATAATATTCCCACATCTTAGTATTACCTTCCCTGGTATTGTATCCATTCCAGCTGAGTTTTTCTTTCCGATTTTTTCAAAACACATCTTTAATTCACACTCATTGCAAGGTTTAAAGAAAATGATAGTATTGCTACACTTGGAACTAGTTATTTATCACATACCGAGGGGGATTTAAAGGATTGTTAACAGCTGAAGGAGCTGAGGATTTTAGAAAAAATGCATTCAAAACATTAGAAATATTAGGCAAAGAAAGACCTATCTCCGGACTTCAACTATCATTTAAGATTTCCTAAGCTTTTCTAGTCTTGTTAGAAGCTCTATCAAGCCTTTTATCATTGCATGTATGCTTGTAACTCTAATCATATTACGGTATGATTTCATTAAATTCTTGCAATAGGTATGAGTCTCCTTATTACCAAAAAACTTATCTGTGTAAGCACATTCCATTCTTTATATATATATATATATATATATATATATATATATATATATATATATATATATATATATACATTTTTATCTCAGGAGAGATCCACTTTTTACTGTTCTAGATTTAACTGACACAAGAGGGAATGCACTGTCAAAATAATATGTTATGTTGGAATAGAATAAGTCAAAACTCTCATTGAAGGAGTCATTGTTTTTAATCTCAGACTAGTCATACTTCATAAGAAGTGCACAAAAAAACTGAATGTTTACATCAGAGAAAACTCGAATTTTTTTACCTGTCAAACCATTCAAAACAATATTTGGCATATGAAAACGATATAATACAACACAGTGATCAGAAATGAGGGGGTCAAAAATATTAGTATCCACATAGTCTATAACAAAGTTTGTAAAAATATTATCTCATAACTATTTAGATGTATCTGTAATTCTGGTGTTGGACAAAACCAATTGAAGCAAAGAGTCGAAGGCTCTTTCAAGTACTGATATAAAATTTTGTATAGAAAATTATGGTTTGACGACCGATCTACACGATCCGAGAGAATAAAATCCACCAATGATAAATTGCAACCTATAATAGCGGTATATGACAAATTTATAACTATTTTCGTGAATAATTATTTACCTGGTTCGAATATAACTGTGGACGAACGATTTGAAATATTTAGAGGGAGATGCCCGTTTCGAGTTAGCATGAAGAGTTAACCTGGACGTTGTGGTATAAAGATATGGGTGTGTGCTGATTCAAATTAATCATACATATTGACTTTCCAAGTTTATACTGGAATGATTGACCAAAAAAAAGGAAATAAATCAAGGACAGAGAGTTGTTTGTGATTTTGTACTTCCGTATTATGGGTCTTGGCTAGGGGTAACGTTTGATAAATTTTGTACCTCTTTACCTTTAGCACAGGAGTTGTATAAAAATAAATTAACATCGTCATTCGATCCAATAAACGAGAGATCCCTAAGGAATTTCTGCCGCATTCTTCAAGGGTAGAGAATTCTAACCTTTTCGGATTCACTGATAATAGTATAACTCTAGTGTCCTATGTCCCAAGAGGAAAAGTCATTTTTTCTCTTGACATCCTAATACAAAGGCAACGAAACATCAGGGGCAGAGCATAATTTCAAACTAAAAATTATGTTGCACTAAAATGCCAAAAAAAGGGTAGTTGATAGTGGCGATAAGATGACGAGAGAATATTCTTGCGTTCGTAATACCAGAAGATGGCCGTTACGAATCATTATGGAGATTATTGATATGGCAGTTTTGAATGCCTATATAATTTGGACGAAAAATATCCGGAATGGAAGGAAAACGATCGCTGCCGTCGGAGAAATTTTCTCTGCAAACTAGCAATAGAATTTGCAAAAGAAAACGTTCTGGACAGAAAAATTAGTCTTAAAAATTATCATTTACCTGTAAAGACAGCAATAGATATATTTCTGAAAGAAATCAAAACTGCCACTCCTGCAGAAGCCGTGGGAGGACTCAGTAAATTTTCAATAAAACGCGCTGTAGTTTTTGCACCAGAAAAGAGGGCAGAAAAACAAGGCTGTTTTGTTCAAATTGCGGTAAAGCAATATGCAATTTACTCAGGGAAGAAAGAAAAGAGACACTTTGCCCTGAGTGTAACAATCAAAAGAGGTAATGGTCATTGTAATGTTTAAATTTTTTTTAAATGAGTAATAATAGTACTAGTACATTTGTTTTTACGTTACTTCTATAAACTTACTTATATGTTTCTTATTAGCGATAAATAAATCAGTACTTTTCCTTAAATCAAAGAATTTTAGAAGTGTTTCATCATTCTTTTCTTGCTTATATTTTGATAATGAGCCTTCATATGTAAGCCATAAAAATGCTCAAAAAATTTCTGTTTATTTAATAATTGTAATATATTAATTGCGAAAAATTGTTTGAAAAATAAATACAAAGGTTTTTATTGCTATAAACATGTTAAATTGAATTAACTCTTTAACCGTAAAATTCAAAATTAGACACACACAATAGAAAAGGGGGGAGGAAAGGCAGGAAAAAGGCAAAAGACAAAAAAAATTATAAACTTCCAGGTTTAGGGGTTGTTACTCCACGACAGGGACCTGATGTCACTCACGCATTCACTCACTCAATTGCACAGGCACTAATCCTAAAGGTGGAAAGGAAACGGGACCGGGTTTGCGAGAAATTACTCTGCGCCAGGGACCCAAAAAATCACACCGATGCTAGAAGGTTTGTGAGTCAGTACGACCGCGACAGGGACCTACTAAACAACCACAAACACACGCACACGTACACGCCAAGAGGTAAAGGGAAAAAATAAAGGGGGAAGGAAAGGGGAAATAATATTAGGTTTACGGGAGATTAAACCCCGCCAGGGACCTAGTATCGCACACAGCGGCCTGTAGGTTTATGTGCCTTCTGGCAACGACAGGGACCTAACAGACGAAACAATCACGCACGCAAGCACTCGAATACACGCACACAAGATCTCTAAAGTTGAGGTAAACGTACTAAATACGTATTTCGAGAGCCATTCTCTCATCATCAGTAGCTGATGTGTAATGAGGGGTGGGAGTGTTGTATGCGGTATTTATGTGTTTATGTGCTGAAGTGAAAGGGAGGGAAAGAGGTTCAGCCGTTACAACGTACAGAGGTGAAAGGGGGATTGGGCCGCGGTCGTTATTCATAACGAAATTTTTGTTTCTGTTTATGTGTATGCTTTCGTATGCGTCTAGTTTGTTTTGGTTGGTTACAGATTTTACAAGAGTTAGGTTTTCGATCGTGATTTGATGATGGTGTTCTTGGATATGTGTTGCTACACTAGAGTTGTTTAGTCTGTTGTGTTTAAAATGAGCTATGTGTTCTTTAAAGCGTGTTTCTATCTTACGTTTTGTTTGTCCAATATATATTTTGTCGCATCCTCCACAAGATATTTTGTATATGCCGGATTTATGTAAAGAAGGAATTGTGTCTTTTGGGTTGTGTAATAAGTTGGAGAGTTTATTGTCGTTAACAAATACTGTCTTATAACTGAATTTTGAGAAGATGTTTTGTAGTTTGTGGGTGAGCCCAAGAGCGAAGGGGATTTTAATGTATTTTGTGCCTGTGGGGGAAGCGTCAGTTAGTGTTGTGTGCGTTTTTACATGGAGCCTATGTTTACGTTTACGTAGGATATTTTCAATCATTTCGGAGTTGTATCCGTTGGCTTTTACACAGTTCTTAAAATGTGTGAGTTCTTTACGGTAATCAAAATGGGATAGAGGCACGCGAAGAAGTCTATTGATCATGGAATGGAAAGGAGCCAATTTATATGAGATGTGATGATTGGAATTAGATGGGTTATATCTATCAATGTGTGTTGGTTTTCGGTAAATATTGAATTTTAACTTGTTGTTGTGTCTTGTTAATAATAAGTCCAAGAAGGGTAGTGTGTTTAATTTTTATTTTTCGAGTGTGAATTTAATCTAGTCGTATTGGTTGTTTAGTTCTTGAAGGAAGTTAGTGATGTTGTATTTTGACGTGTCAACAACCGCGAATATGTCGTCAGCGTATCTAAACCAAATTTTAGGAAAAAATGTAAATGTGGTTTTGCAGTGTTTTTCGAAATTAATCATGAATAAATTTGAAAGGAATGGTGATAGAGAATTTCCCATTGTTGTGCCCTGGTTTTGCTTGTATATGTTATTGTTTATTTGGAAGAAATTTTGTTTCATGCAAAGGCGTGTTAATAGGACGTATTCATCGACTGATTTTTGTGATATGTTTTGTTCTTTGAGCCAGGATTCAAGGAAATTTAGTGTTACTTCTATTGGTACGCTGGAAAAAGGGGCACAACATCGAACGAATCTAGAATTTCCGTGTTTTTGAGGGTTAAGTTTTTAACTTCATTGATGAAATGGGTGTTATTTTTAATAAGCGACTCTTGAGTAAGAGACCATTGTTTGAACTGTTCATTTAGCCGTTGGGAAATTTTGTATGCAGGAGAGTTGATGGCAGAGACAATAGGTCTGAGGGGATGTCTCTTTAAAGTATTTTTGGGAGGCAGTACATCATAGGGATTATAGGATTTGAGATGTAAAATTGGGTTTGAAGTTTTTTCGTGATTATTGTGGTACAAGTTTTTAAGGTGTTTTTTTGTGTCTGTGATCATCTTGTTTAGGGGGTTCTTGGGGATTTTTGTGTAGGGTCCTTCTTTTAACATAGTATTGACCTTTTCCTAGTATTTATGTTTTTTTATTATGACCACCGAGTTTCCTTTGTCTGCTTTTAAATAAAAGCAGTCCTTGTTATTTAGTTGTTTAAAGATATTGTATTCTAGGTGGCAAACGTGTTTTGTATTTCGGGTTTTGGAGATATTTGTAGTAAGGATGAGTTTCTAATGATATTTTATGTGTTTTCGGGTAATGATTTAACTGTGGATTCAATGTCTGCAATGAGGTCTTCTGTTGGAGGTTTCTTGTGAATTTCCCTTTTTTGAAATATTTTTCGGAAAGTTTGATTACATTACTGTTGGGTGGTTTGGTGTTCTTTTTTCCGTTTCGTGTTTTTGAGTTGATTAGGGCGTAAAGTTTTCCACGAAGTTTTACCATTTTATTACACAAGCAAAAATCGCACATAGCAAAAATCAAATTTTCTACGGCGATGAATTTTCCTTTTGAATCAGCGGTGTAGCTGCCAGTGTGCAAAGTATGGCCACTTTATGCAGGGAGCAACCAAGGGCTGTAGATGGAATCGGGTGGGATTTTCGTGGGTGCAGTTAAGTAGACGGCGCAGGATCCTATGTATAATCATTGCTGTAAGCTGTCAATTTTTTGTCTTAGAATTTATTTTTGTAAAATTTAAAGAGAAGGACAAAATAAACATTTATACTAGCATAAAATGTAAGCTTAAATGAGAAGGCTTGAAAGGCATGATTACTATAACGAGTTACATTCGAATACGATTTAAATAAATGTATTATTTTTACAAATGCTTAAACGATCTTTTAATTTCAACCTGAAGCTCCTAAAATATTTTATACGGTGAAAAATTTTATATAAATATGTCAACAGTGGCGGCTCGTAGCTAAAATTAGTGGGGGTGCTGCTCCAGAAAATTTTTAGCCTTTGTTTAAAAATTGTGTAAAAGGAAAAAAACATGTATAAAAAGAAATTTTATTCGGGAACTTGATAAAATCTTAACAAAAAAAACAAACATTTTTTACTTACTTTAACTTAAATTGTTACAGTTCAAGCTTGATCTATTCATTTAAAAATGAAATCCATAAAAGAACCAAAAAAATGAATCAAATAGAATAGCTGGAAGCAGAATAATAATCTAATTCTACACTCTTCTACACTTTATCACATTCAAGAATATGGTACACGGTTTTTAAGCACAACATACGCTGAGTAAAAAAAACTTCCTTCCACCATCACGCCAGAGCCGGCACTGCGAGAGCAACAGTGCTCTCTCTACCTGGCAGTCCCGCCTTCCTCCCCACCCTCCCTCCTATGTGCGCATGCGCACAACAGTCAAACACCACGTCGCTGGCACTGTGAAGCGCTCAGTTCCATACAAAGATTTTTGTATCTTTTTCATAAACTGGGGGATGGCTACTGAAGTACTGACATTAAGCTTAAGGAATATATATTGTACTACAAAAATAAAGAAAGAATTAAAGAAAAAAGGACTCATTATATTAAATGTTATCGATAATATCAAGTGGAAATAGGGGGTGCTGCAGTTCCGCAGTGCCTATACACGAGCCGCCACTATATGTCAATAAAATTTTTTAAACTACATACTTGAACGGTTGCGCGTGAAAACCGAGTAAACATGATTGAAAATGACTTCACACATTTGTTATTCAAAAAGTGAAATTTATCGATTAGGTTTTCAGTAGTAATAATGACATCGTCTAAAGTTAAGTATAGATGCTGCTTAATGAATATAGTATATCTGATTTACTCTTATTAAATGCATCTAATCTATAAAATAAGTAATCCCGAGAAATATTGTGGGCACTTACCTCTTCCCGAGAGAAACAGCAATCCATATATTGAGTAATCAAATGAAATGGCATCTTACCTGTAAAACAATTGAAACGTAAATTAAGGATATACGAAATTATGCATGCGTAAGGAACAATATTATTTCATAAAATTTTTATTCGATATTCATGTGAAAGTTGAACTCATCTGATGTGAATTCAATATGAAAATTTTAACTTAATTTCATAAACAATATTCAGAATGCTAGATTATAGTGTATTGAAATCGATAATATTTATCCAAGAGAAGTGAAAACGGGTGTTAATTTTCGTATGAATGAGTGGTTAGAAATTATATGTCTACAAAAACTATCTTAAGGTATTATTCACAATGGGCTGTTATTTTTGAATAAAAAATAAAATTTTAATGTTATTGAAATATGGCAAAATTATAATAATGTACATTTAATTTTAATATTGAAAGGTTTGCTAGATATAAACTGCTACTGATGCTATAATACTTGAAAATATCAATAGCTATCAAAATACCAAAATTTCATATAAGTATTGAAATAATAAATTTAAAATTTAAGATACCTGATAGTGTATTACTACAAGCATCGTAATCAGTATTCACAGAAGAAATTATACGTAGAGGTTAGTTTTTTAACTGAAAATTTGAAAAAATACGATTCGTAAAGTTCTTGATAACCAAATATGAACGAAGGGATGGTAACGACGACAAATGAATTGACTGTACAAGCAGATGGGGTTACTGTGAGGTCATAATGATTGAAATTTTGTACGAGGAATAAGGTGACGTCGGCCTACTCTATAATGGAGGCGGAAGAATTCCCAAAAGAGTCGAAATACAAATAAACGACAACAGCTGGGTTTTCATGCGACGAATGGAACAAAGCTGCCATACGGAAAAAAGCCAGAATGAAATTGAAAGCAGAAAATGATGTTCACTTGGAGGTCCTATGAAAATGGGATTCCTATGAAATTGCCACGCGAAAGATGCAATGACAGAAAGCAATACGCTGCTCGGCAAAACCAGAATTAAGTTTTTTCATTAGACGAGCTTTGAGATCCGAGAAGTTAGATGGCATCATAACGGAGAACTTTGCTTGATACGGAACACTTATCATGTCTTGTTGTGTAAAAGTTCTGTATGTTCAGTAAGTAGAATGCCAGAAAACGGCTGAGGTTTTTGAATTTGCAATAGCACAATAGGAAGGATTGTCATGGGAATAAAGCATTGAATAAATGGCGTAGAATGTATCCGCGAGAGAATTTTTAGATATGGGACTGATATATTGAGATTGAGAGAGGTAATTCTACAGAATGAAAACTGTTGGAGAACATTTATTTATAAAATATGTTTCTCAAAGGTTTCAGAACTAATTTGTGGACTTTGAAGTAACATACATAAAAAGTGTGTAACGACTGATTTATGATGGACCATTTTCAATAGGAGTTTTGCCATCATCTTAGAAACGGAGCGTAAAGTGTTAACCGTCGAGCGAAAATAGCGATGTGCGGCAACTTGATCGGATCCGAGCCAAAGAACATAAGATGATGAATGTTTATTGAGGCGAGTCATACGCAAAGACGAAACATGAATCTTTCATTATGATCTGGAGCAGCGGTGCCCAAACTACGGCCCGCGGGCCAAATGCGACCCGCGAAGGGTTTTTGTTCGGCCCGCGGAGCTAAGGCGAAAAATCAATTCGAAAAATTTAACACACAAATTCATACATTTTTTGAAATTTTTCATAATAAAACTTTTCGCAACCATTGATATGGCCCGCCATTAGAAAAGTTTGGGCACTGCTGATCTAGAGTTCACATTTCAATGTCTAAGGTGAACACATTGCTGACCGATTTTATGTGCCTTTCATTTCTAACGTGAGCGCTAATTAGCTTAGTTGTGTCCGTCCGTCCATACGCATGTTCGTTCTCGGCTTCTGCAGAATGGATTTTCATGAAACTTATTAATAAATGCAATAAGAAAATGGCATAAATAATTTACATAACTCAATCAGGGGTGTCAATTTAATGGAAACAAAAAGAAGCTTTTCCACGTATCTTATAAAATATTGATCATGCCGAAAAGGCTTATAACAAAACTTCTAGAATTAACCAAACAAAATATTTTTTTAGCCTACTTTCCACTAAATGGAAAGTAGTCTTATGAGATTGCCTCGGTGTCCGTGTGCCTGTGTGTGTCCCTAATATCGTCTTCATGAATGAACCGATTTAAACTAAATTTGTTACTTACAATATGCATATATATTAATGACTACATTGGCATTTTTGGACCGGATCGACTCGGCAGGGGTGCCACAATTGCAAAGTTAAACGTTTCGGTAATTATGATTTTGGAAGGAATTGGCCGAACCGACTTCAACGAAAGGTTGTATGAAGTAGGCGAGCAACATAAACTAAAAATATCAAGATGTTTATTGTAGATATAGAAATCAGGGCAGCCACAATACAAGAAATAAAAAAATTCTTTCACACGTATATATATATATATATATATATATATATATATATATATATATATATATATATATATGTGTGTATGTGTGTGTGTATATATATATTAGCATATTCAAACCGAAACAGTCAAACAGGGATGCCACAATTACAAATTAAACTCTTTCAGTATTTAAGGTTTTGGAAGGAATTGGCTGAACGGATTTCAAATATACTTTCTATAAGATCTGTACAAAACACCATAATTAAATAAATCGGAGCTAAATAGCAGGTCAATTACAATAAAAATTTAAAAATATTTCTTTTACACGTACATATTTCTAGAGAACTGACAGAATGGATTTTAACCAAATATGGTATATTTAATCTACATATAAATAAATAACCAAAATATCATATTTCAACCGGATCGACTAAACAGGATTGCCATAATATCAAGGTTAAAATTTTTCTGCAACTATGAAGTTGGAAGGTAATGCCTGAACGGATTTCAAAGAAATTTCGTGTGTAGGGCAAATAAAGAATGGGAAAACTAAATTAATACGTTTAGAACGTATCAAAAAGTAGGGCTACCACAATTTAAGGAAAATAAATTTCTGATTTCAAAGCAAATACATTAATATAAGACAATATTATGGTGAATTTTACGGAAAGCACTTCTGTACCACGGAAAACTGTGTACACCCCTACTTGTTATATATTAAAATGGTATTGAAAAGAAAGTAGGCGGATTAGTTCTTTCCAGAACTACTTGCTGTTTAATGTGTTTTAATCGGAGTATTAGTCGTTTTCAAGAAAATCATAAAAGGAAGTCGTAATTCGCTGTGAAATTCATTCATGGTTACTTAATATTTGTCAACGAAAACACACTTCATCGAGACTGAAGTAAATAACATCTACTATAATTACTTAAATCCGTTTAATTTCATTACGTGTGCATGCAGAATTTTGTAAGTGGAAGAAAATTAATTACCTACGAAAAACAAAAGAACTTAGATGCACGTATGTTTACATAATTTTCGATTGTTTGGCTAATTACAACGGATTTCAAAATAAATCAGCAAATAATAATTTAATTTTTCTCTGGCATCGTTTCTAATGTTTTGTTTCACAGTATTAAATCATAGTAAAATTACCAATTTGGGCGGGTATATATTTTTAGTAGACAAATAGAAAATCGGGTCCTGGTGTTTCATGATTTGCGTCCGTTAAAATCATATTTTTGATATTTATTTAAGACGCAATCGCACGAAACAGGCCTATTTTGATGCAATGAATACTTTTCTAACTTATTTTATATTTAAGAAACTATTCACTCTGAATTTTTCCTAGAAGGTTAAAGAGAGAACATCTAACTTCTTCACTAAAATAAATTTTAATATCAACAAAATTACTCAATTAGCCAGGGCTGCATGGAGAACAACGGGTACTAAATACTGGATATTTCGGATGGTAAAGCGGTGTACAATTCATTTGCAACGAATGTCAAAACCGTTGTTGATTGTACGAAATTTAGAAATAAATGATGAGTCATACGTCGTGATATGAGGCTGAGCATTTTATTTTAACATAAATACAGCATTCAGAATGGTATCTGTTTTAAGTAAAATACAAACTCGTAAAATTTCTGAATAGAAATTTTTTTTTTCATTCTGTTTTACACCTTCATGTAACTAGATGAGCGACTCGTCCACGCAGTCTTCCAACTGCATATAGTAGAATCAAATATATAATCAAACATGAAGACGCAAATTTCTAAACTGGCGGGCTGCGTATTTAAAATCCCTACTTTAGAAGTTGATGGAAATTTGTAAAAAAATAAAAGTTCCGCAATTAAGACTTCGGTGCCATTAATCCAGAATTTTATAGCATAAGTTACAGATACGAGTAAAACCTTAATCCTTCATGCTTCGGTAACACTAATTAATCTCTAAGCTATAATTAGCCTTACAGCCGATGCGGCAGTTAAGTTTTCAACATGCCAATAATAAAAAGGGAAGAAATATTTCGTTCCTTATGGTTCTTTAACTTCTCAGCCCCATTTTTAATGTCGTCATGAGTTCCGCCTCCACCGTTTCAGCAAGTGGCCGGAATATGGATGGCCTTAAGGAAAAACGAGATACCCTCGAGCCTCTCTCGCCCGTCGCCGCTTAACGACCTAATCCCTTGCATCTTTCCTTCGATACCTAGTCTGGTTTAAAGGAGCCTTCGCCTGACCTCTTTCCTTCTACTAAACCTCTCCTAACACGGTCTCCTCTCGCCACCTCCTTCGTAGGTCTGTTCCTTCCAACATGTCTCCCACACAAGGCCACTCGTTCCCGGCTAACTCCGTGGCTTATCAGCTCCATTGCAGGAGCGATCTCCCCGTCGAAGCCGCAACCAGCCTCCCTCGCTCTCCTCCCGCCTCTCCCCCTCACCGCGGAATTCCTTCTCCATTCCCACCTATCTCCCCTTAACGCTTCACCACTCCTCCCGACTCATCCCCTTGACTAACCCGCGGACTAACAATTTCTCTCCACACGAATGTACGAGGATTTTCCGAACTAGCAGAATGGCGTCGAAGAAGGAGAAGAAATAAAGGAAAAAAGAAAGGTAGATAGAGAAAAGAAGAGATAGAGAGAGAAAGAGGAGGTAGCGTTCGACTTTAAGATGGTTTCGAGGCACGTCGAGGCTTTTTTCATCTCCTATTTTCTCCTTCTTCCCCTCATTCTCTTCCTCTCCCGCACTCGCCCTTTCTCTCTGTTCTCTTGACCGCACCGAACTGCAGTGTATAACCGACGTCGTTTTTGTTTCTAGTCGCTCCTTTTTTAGACGACTTATGTCTAAAGCTTAGCACGTAACAAGACCTTCGAAGAAAGTTCTGGCAAGTAAAAAATGTCATCGGTCGCAGTAACACGCCCGTTAGTGTCCGTGCAGGACGTGACTTAGCGACACTTAAGATTAATAAAACTGTTTGGGCAATTTTACGGATAAACTTCTGCAAACACGAATCAATCAAAACGAATAACTCCACATTATTTATATTGCTTATTTAACCAAGAAAAATTTCTAAAATACAATGGATTCTTTAATTATTTTTATTTACTATTAAAAATAATTTTTATTGATATAAATTTTACTTTGATAAACTGGCATAATTCCTATTTATGATTATAGGACTTTATATCAATTTTTAAAATATTGGATTATTCACCAGGTATTTTATAGCTTCAGCTCAGAGGATTTTAGTAAATATTAAATATTTAGATCAACGAAAAGGTATAATAACAAAGTGCATACTATTTAATGCAATAAGAATGATATTTTTCTTTCTTTATTCATTCTTAGTGCTTTTCGTCATTGCTGAAAAGCACTATTATCTTCGTTATG
The DNA here is from genome assembly GCA_028673005.1 of Tanypteryx hageni. Taxonomy (NCBI): domain Eukaryota; kingdom Metazoa; phylum Arthropoda; class Insecta; order Odonata; family Petaluridae; genus Tanypteryx; species Tanypteryx hageni. Next base: position 256,382,595 of record CM054112.1, on the reverse strand, counting down.
TCCGTCCGTTGGTCAGTACGCATATATCAGGGAAGAAATTGATGAACCGATTTCAACAAAATTTGGTACATAGAATACGCACATATTAATGAGCAAATGGCATATTTGGACCATATCGACTCAGCAGAGGTGCCACAATTGCAAAGTTAACCTTTTCGGTAATTATAAATTTGGAAGGAATTGGCAGAACCCATTTCAACAAACATTTGTAAGAATGAAGTGCGCAACTTACCAAAATCAAAACAAGATGTTTAGTATAGAAAAAGATAGCAGGGCTGCCACAATACAAGAAATAAAAAACATATTTTGCACATATTTGTGTTGAACTGTCCGCATAAATTTTAATTAAATTTAAAACTTATAATATACACTTATATACAAAACCATATTAGCATATTTAAACCGAATCAGCCAAACAGGGGCGCCACAATTACAAATTGAACTCTTTCGGTAATTAAGGATTTGGAAGAAATTGGCTTAAGATTTGTACAACATACCATAATTAAATCAAGATGTTTAAAGCGGAGCTAAAGAGCAGGCCTACCACAGTAAAAAGCTAAATAATATTTTTTACTCGTAATTCTAGAGAACTGAAGGCATGGGTTTTAACAAAATTATTATATTTTAACAGGGTCTACTAAACAGGGCTACCACAATATCAAGGTTAGAGTTTTTATGTAACTATTAATTTCGAAGATATTGGCTGAACGGATTTCAAAGAAATTTCGTTTGTAGGGTAAGTGTAGAATGCTAAAAACAAATGAAATTGATGTTTAAAACGGATCTTCAGAGCAAGGCTGCCTCAATAAAAGGAAAAATAATTTTCTGATTTCAAAGCAAATATATTAGTATAAGATTAAACCACGGCGAATTTGACGAAAAGCTCTTCTGTACCACGGGAAACCCGTGTACATCCCTACTTATAATGCCAAAAATAATATGTTATCATAATTATTTTACTTATAAACCCATTAAAAATATTTTAATACAAATTATTCTTTTTCATAATGCTATTTTTCGACTAAACATAAGCACTAACACGTCATTGAATGCAAAATAATTTTGACAGATAATTCCAGCAAAGAACCATTTTATAATTATAATATTTAAAAAAGAAAGTCATAAATATAATTTTAAACCGTCATTCACGGATTAGTCTAATCAGTGCAATTCATTTAAGAAAATAAGTACCCGTTTGGTACTCCACCAGAATTCAAACCCATGGCCACTTCCTAGAACGAAAGCACTCATTGGCACCAATCAAATGAATATAAATTTATTACAAATAACAATGAATTGCTAAAATGCTAACAAAGATCACTTTTGTCAAGTTTATATTTTTATAAGAAGTATATTTATTTTTTTACGCATAAAGAAAGATTTAAAGAAATATCTGGTCGGATATTTATTTCATACCCAACAGGAAGATCAGATATTATCAAAACTTGAAAAATACCAAATGAAAACGACTCTGTATATACGGCCTTTCCGATAATCTGTTTTTGGGCTATTTTCAAGAACATTATCTACCGGTATCGTAAAAGTCCACCAGTGCATGCCCGAACGTAACTGTATAAAACGATTCATCTACGAGATAGACAGTAATGTAATATTCATAGACTAGTTGTACGCACCTGGTCTGGTAAATTACATTTTCTGTATCGTTAAAGAATAGCTAAATATTTATGTGATGAAAAAGAAAAAACATGGAAAATGGAATTTTAGAAAGTGAATTATAGGAAATGATGTTGAATATTTAGGAAAATATACCATTTCTAAATTAAATATACAGTAAATTTTTAAGAGTTTTTGCTGTACAGATTGTTTTTCAATATCATATTAACTGATTCGACAGAAAATTATCAAGCTCTTCTTATTGCTGAACAAATTAAAAAAAGCATATAAAATGGAAAGGTACTTATCGCTGGTAGCTCCAATAGCCACAACAAGTTTATGAAAAAGTATATGCGCATGTCGGCTGCAATAGCTTCGGAGGTGAATTATCATTGAAGACGGCTTCTTTGTAGCAGAAAAACGCATCTGATTTTTCATAACCTGGTTTTGGCTATTGGAGATATCTGAGATAAGTACTTCTTCAAGTGCTTGTTCTCGAACCATATTATCTGCATATGCAAAAGCCATCATTAAAGATCAAATTCCTCAATTTTAGATGCTTGGTGTTTTCCATATTTCAATAATTTAACGAAATTAAATTTTTAATTTAAAGTTGATGATATTCAAGATAAATTATTGACACAAGTAAATCGAAAACATTAAAAGGAACGACTTACTATCTGATATTGCAGTAAAATTTAAAATATGTTATAGTCCAGTTGCAAAACTAGGCCGGGGCAGTCGGGGCCGTGCCCCGGGGCCTGAAAACTCTGAGGGATCCGGTCAGCTATAATTAGTAAATTATATAACATGAAAAATCCTATGATGATGGGTTTAATATACGAGGGCAAAGAAATACTTTGCAAAAACAAGTCATCATTACAAAATCGTCAAAGTCAGTACGGTACTGAGCAAATCGGTACGATTTGCCACCTTAGTTAAGAGGATCCCGCCAATTTTTCTTACCCCAGGGCCCGTTGTCTATTGTTCCGCCACCGTTAGAGTCACGATGCGAGTTCGAGACTTGATCAGATGTACGGGATATAGAATTAAGTCTGTTTATATGGTAAAGAAAATGAAACTGCCCTTGAAAGTTATGCAACCAAATTCGCATCAAATGGTCCCCTGATTCATTCCATCATATTAAATTATTTGCCCTTAAAAGTATGCCACCAAACACAATAATGCCCTTGATTTAGGCCACCTAGCATTCAATCAACCGCCCCTACATCGTATACCACCAAACATAAAAACATCTTGATTTTACTCGACCAAAATTACACTCATTGTCAGTTGTCCCTACAAGGTTTACCGGCAAACAAGCTTTATTGCGCCTGATTATATTCCTCCCAAGTTACACTTGTCAACCCTGCAATGTATAATGTATACCACCAACCATACACCGAATTCCCTGTGCTCTCATGTCAACCTACTTACGCTCTACTGCCCCTACAACGTATATCACAAAACGCATACCAAATGCTCCTATGATTTAATGCCACAAAATTACATTGTTTTGCCCCTGGATCATACCACCATCCATACACATAAGACCCCTACGACTTATGCGACCCCTACCTGCTGGCATACCCTTGCAACATATGCACACAAATATGACCTGTGAGTACCACTTCTTCGACATCCAATGATTTTAGACGGATTTGTTATTTATTATGAGTCGTAGTTTTGCCCTTGAAATCCTGAGCTTAAGTCCTAATGTTGCAAGTGGAAACACCAGGAGAGGTCCTACTTAAAAAATACTGAATTTTGTCAGTGTCGGCAAATTGAAACACTGTTTTTTATGAAAACATCAGGGTCATTTACAGTCATTTCATTCCAAATCAAGTAGTAAAAGGCAAATATTATTTAAAAGTGCTGAAAAATCCGCTATTAGCATAACTCAAGATAAAACGTCCAAATCTTGTTGAACACGATTGAATCCTGTGCCACGATAACACACCTGCGCATTGGTCACACATTTGCCAACATACCAAAGAATTGAGGTTCAATATCATGATTCATTCACTATTTTTATTAGAACAAGCAATGCAATTATTTTTTCTCTTACCGGAAGTAAAATAGAATTTATAGGTTCCAATTTGGAATCCGATAATGAGCTGCTACAGGCATGTCTTTGATCTTTGATATGTAAAAATAGGCTGTGATTAGTGCAATAAGGAAAGGATTTTATTAGCAATAAATACATTTTATAATGGTAGCAGGGAAAAAGGCAATATTTTTTCTGCTTATTGAGATCATATACGGTGGAGTTACCAATACCATATTCATCGCTCAATTCCGAAAAGAAGTGATACACAATTGGTCTTCTTGCAGCATGTCATCAGCCTTTCCGTAAGAATTCTTATGATGATCATATACACGTACGAAAATAGGCTTATGGTTCTGTAAATGTTACAATGCATTTTCTTCGCCTTCTTATTTAGAGTGATCATTGGTACTTATAGAAAATCCAGAGGTTACTTTAAAAAATAGATATATAAATGATGAAGGTAATGATTCGCCAAATGTGGCTAGTGGAAAGTGGGTCAGATGAAGGTATATTATTATACATATATATTATTTAATACCCTCCCTAAGGACTGCATAACCTTACAGAGGTGGGAGGGTTTGTGTACTCTTACGAACCAAAGAGCTATGCCGGCGGGAGATAATTCTCCTGGTAGGACCATCCAAGCCAGAAAGGTCTGAGGGGAAGAGTCAGACTAAGAAGCAGTCTTGGGGGTTTTACATCCCCCTGTGCAAGGGCAGCAGCTTGCACAGTAACTCTGTAGGTGGTGATCATGTGGATCTGAACAGCTACAGATGGGTAATCACTCTGTGAAACTGCGATGAGGAAAGCAAGGGGAAACTACCTCATTATATTTCCCATGATAGGCTGAAAAGCTGAAAATACCTCTATGGATCTTTCTGGGGTAAAATATTCCGGAGGTAAAATAGTCCCCCAATCGGATCTCCGAGTGGGGACTACCCTAGGGGATGCACAGAGGAAATTTAACATTAATAACAAAGCAAGTAGTGAGAAATTAAAAATAGGCACATGGAATGTTAGGACTATGAATTCAGGGGGTAAACTAGAGAACTTAAAAAGGGAAATGAGAAGGAATAATGTAGGTATAGTAGGTCTTAGTGAAGTTCGGTGGGAAGGAGAAGGCGAGATAAATTCAGACGAATTTAAGATTATTTACTCGGGAGGGGAGAAAAAGGAAAGGGGAGTGGGGATTATAATGAGAAAAGAGATAGCTGAAAGAATTATCAAGGTAGTGACAGTTAATGATAGATTAATAGCCGTAAAACTTCAGATGGAGCCAGTGGAAATGCTTATAATTCAAGTGTATATGCCAACGACTAATGCCGGCGACGACGAAGTAGATGAAATGTATGAACAGATTATGGAGATATTGGAGGAGGAGGAAAAAGGAAGGATCACCACCTTAGTAATGGGTGACTGGAACAGTGTAGTCGGAGAGGGACAGGAAGATAACATAGTGGGAAAATATGGACTAGGGAAGAGAAATGAAAGAGGGAATAAACTTGTGGAATTCTGCCATAGAAATAGATTGATTGTAACTAATACATGGTTTAAGCATCACCAGCGGAGACTTTACACATGGAGAAGCCCAGGAGAACAGAGACGATACCATATAGATTACGTACTAGTCAATGAAAGATTTAGAAATAGCATTAAAAATGTGAAAACACTACCAGGGGCAGATATCGATTCTGACCACAACCTTTTGGTGGCAAGTATACAATGTAGACTGAAGAGCGTTAAGAGAAACATAAGAGTTAACAAGAAATGGAACTTAGAGGAACTCCTTAAAAACAAGGAGGCTATCATGACTGAGCTGGAGGAAAGGTTGGGGGAGAGAGCTGAAGAAAATAGGAAGAATGTAGATGAGGAGTGGAGATACATCCATAGCAACATTAAAGATGTAATGGAAAAGAAGGTAGGAAAGATAACGGGTGAAAGAAACAAAAAACCCTGGATCACAGCAGCCATGCTGCAAAAAATGGAAGAGCGGAGAAAGTGGAAGAACATAAACACTGAAGAAGGCCAAAGAAAGTACAAGGAGTTAAATAATGCTTTAAGAAGGGAAACAGATAAAGCCAGAGAACAGTGGATAAATGAGAAATGCGAGGAGATTGTCGAATGTGAAAGAATTTGTAGAACAGACCTCATGTATAGCAAAGCAAGGGAACTATTCAAGAAAAAAGCAAGAAAGATAGGACGTAAAGGAATCATGAACAAAAGTGGTAAAATAGTATCGGAGCCAGACAATGTAAAGAATGTCTGGAAAGAATACATTGAGGTTCTGTATGACAAAGAAGGAAAGCCAAGAAATATTGAATTAAATGAAAAAGAGGATGTGGAAGAAGATCAGCTAGGACCAAGTATTCTCGAGTCTGAAGTTAAAAGAGCAATTGATGACATGAAAAGAAGGAAGGCTGTTGGGAGTGATGATATACCCATGGACGTTCTTAAGGTTTTGGGGTCTAAAGCAGTTAAGCAACTCACAAAATTTTTTAACCAAGTATATGATACTGGCATATGGCCTGAAGATTTTTTAGATGTTGTGACGGTACCAATGGAGAAAAAGAACAATGCAAAATGTTGCAAGGATTACAGAACTATTAGTTTAATTTCTCATACAGCTAAAGTTCTAACCAGAATAATAACCAAAAGAATTGAATGTAAAATAGAAAAGGAGCTGCAAGATAATCAGTTTGGTTTTAGAAGAGGAAGGGGGACTAGAGATGCTATAGGATGTATGAGGATCATGATAGAAAGAGCGCTAGAAGTCAATAAAGATATGTATTTTTGTTTTGTTGATTGAGAGAAAGCTTTTGACCGAGTGAAATGGGATAAAATGCTGGGTATTTTAAACAAAATAGGAATAGATTGGAAAGATAAAAGACTGCTTAAAAACCTCTACTTTGATCAAAAGATTAGAGTCAGGGTTGAAGGAGAAGAAACAGAAAGTACTACAATAGGAAGGGGAGTGAGGCAGAGATGTCCTATTTCACCAGCGATATTTAATATTTATGCAGAAACAATAACAGAAGAAGCGTTGATGGAAGAGAAAGGATTTAAGATAGGAGGTGAAAGTATTACCACCATTAAATACGCAGATGATCAGGGCTTAATAGCAGAAGGCGAGAAAGAGCTTCAGAGGATGACAGACAGACTAAGTGAGGTTGGCCAACAATATGGAATGAAGATCAATACAGAAAAAACAAAAGTCATGGTGGTTTCAAAGGAACATAAAGAATTAAATATAATGGTAAATGGCCAAAAATTGGAACAAGTAAGTAGTTTCAAATATCTCGGCAGTATTTTAGCGCAGGATGGAAGTAGTACGCAGGACATCAGAAGTAGGATTGCAATGGCAAAAGCAGCATTTAACAAGAAGTAGGAGCTTCTCACAAGCAAGAAAATAAATTTAGAAACAAGAAAGAAATTAGCAAAATGCTACATATGGAGCATAGCTCTTTATGGTGCAGAGACGTGGACGATAAGGAGAAAGGAGGAAAAATATTTAGAAAGTTTTGAGATGTGGGTATGGAGAAGAATGATGAAAGTGAAATGGACAGAGAGGAAGAGAAACGAAGAAGTATTAGAAATGGTGGGAGAAGAAAGGATGCTGTTAAAAACAATCAGGAAAAGAAAAGCAAATTGGATAGGGCACATATTGAGAAGACAGTGTTTACAAAGGACGATCTTAGAAGGAAAAATTAGTGGAAGAAGAGGAAGAGGGAGAAAAAGAATAGGAATTTTAGATAATATAAAGCAGGGATATACTACTTATAGAGGTATAAAAGAGGCTTCTAGGGAGAGAGAAAAATGGAGGCAGCGATTCAGTTAAAACCTGTCTTCGGACAGAAGCATGATGATGATGATGATTATTTAATATTAGTTAAAAAGGTAAACAAAAGTACGCCTAATGGGCAGATCGTATTCGTATGTGTTTACGCATCTAAACCTAAAAAATAAAAGATTTTGTATGATAGGATGTATGCATTATTCCTTACAAAATAAATTACAATGGGTTTTAAGTGAAAAATGTTAGATTTATTATGTTATTAACTTCACATTTATTTAGGAATTTTCTTTTGAGAGAAAGGGAGAGAGAGTGTGTGTGTTTACCCATTCAGTCAATCTAGGAAAACTATTATTGAACCGATGAAAATCATTGGAATGAACTTTCAATTACAATGAATGCCATTTATCATTTTCCATTATATTTCATTCAATAGAATTCATCATGCAAAAAACATACAACTGAAGTCCGTGATCTTATGTTGCTGATAAATATAGGTTGAGCTCCTGAAAATTTAAAAGTGGATGGATACAACACTCTTTTTACTAAAATATATATTAACAATTTTTACGAGCGATGGCAATGAAACAATTCACACTTGTATTTCAGTCGTGCGTGTATCGTGGAACAATTGATATCGCACTCGCCTGGAGAGCACATGACTGTGAATCCGAGTCGTAATTATGTCTCAAAGCGACCCTTATTTATTAGTTCTTAAAGTCATAAGGTTCCTTGAGAACTGAGGGAGAGAGAGAGAGAGAAAGAGAGGAATTTAGCAACAAGAAAGTTCGAAACGCTTAGCTCTCTCTGTTTCAGCAGAAAGACCTCCAAAAATAGATGAGAACACGGCAAGTCATTTTCACTCTCGGTCTCCCCTCCCTCCCATTCTTCATCTCCTCCTCTCCGCCCTCCCTTTCGCCAGAGAGACCGTAGGTGAGGGCGCACTGACCGATTCAGAACACGATTCAACCCATTCGTCCTCTGCCTCACCGCCGGGACCACCCACCGGGTTTCACCCTCCTCCTCTTCCCCTCTCCTGCGTTGGCATGCTGGGAAAGGCCTTTAGCCCTCTCTATAACTCTCCGTAAGCGTTAAATCCCTGCGGTAGTCTAGTCATAAAGTTCCATTGGGCAGACACAGCCGGCCCTCTCCTAATTCGATTCCGAATTGGAGAAGTTGAGACGAAGAACATCTGTGTGTGCTTTTTACACGTCGCCTGTAAACATTTTCCTTAATAATCTCGAATTATATTGGCGTTGTTTGTAACTAATGGACTGTATTTGAAGAAGACATTTTTCTTATTTTTATGTGGAAATCAATGTGTTGTTAACAATACGGGTTTTATTTTTAATTTATTGCTCATAGATATAATTTAATATTGATTTCAAAAGTTTGATCACTTACCAAACAGAATGCTTAAATATTTTCAACATATTTTAGCGCTTCTAGGCTAATGGACGGGATCTTAAATTATACCCATTGTAATTAAATTAACTGTCATAAAAGTGATTCGCTGTTAGTAGTGTCCTCATTTTTAATATCTACTATTTGAGAATCTCCACTGATCACGAAAAATTTTGTAGCTGAAATGAATATCTTGTTTTCTCATTTTTTGGACTACTTAATTTATCAATTGGATTCCAGCCCTAAGGTTAACTCTATATTACTTTTTTGATTGGTTAGGAGATGTTAACAATTGAATGAGAAGGCGTATAATCCTCTTAAGACATTACATTCCCCTGGATAGGTTCAATACTCGTGGAACAATAACTCTTTGTTGAACTTCAATCTATTAAGACCTAGAGTTCAGGAGGAATGAAGTAGGAGTAAGGATTAGAAGTGAAAATGAGAGGAGAGAGAGGTGGGAGGGAAGGGAGGGGAGAGAGTGAGATGGGAGGGGAGTGGGGAGGAAAGAAAGGTGGGAGGGAAGGAAGGGGAGTGAGGAGGAGAGATAGAGAGAGAGGGGAGAGAGACAGAGAGAGAGGTAGGAGGGAAGAGAGGCTAAGTGGCTTCCTCTTCGGAGAGAAAAGAAGAGGCGAAAAACGATTGCCGAAATTCTATACTCATCAATCTTAACGGGGCGAAGAGTGGAGGAAAAAAATAAGCCAAACCGCGTCGCCTCCTACTCTGCGCCGAGCCAGATGTCGCTACTGTTTGGTTCTCTCTTCCGCTATTCTTTCTCCTCTTCACCATTCACTCTACAGTCCCCCAAATGTGAACTGCACTAGGCTACATTGCCTTAGAGAAGAGCACTGGATCGCCTAATTGTGTTCGGGAGTAGGGGTGTCTCGGATGAACGGTAAGATGACCCCAGATGGCCTCGCTCCCTCCCCTTCTCTCACTCTCCTTTTTTTCCCCTTAGTACCTTCCCTCCTCTTGAAACCTCATCGACATCTCTGGTCGTGGAGGGGCTTTTCGACTCCATTGGACGCCAATGGTCGCATCGCCAGGATTAGGAAGAGGACGTGCGTCGCCTTCCATATCGAAAAGGACTCCTATTTCGATACGGGAGTGTACTGCGGAAGAAACTATATCGATCTACTGTTCCTGGAATGGAATGGAAAGAACCAATAAGCTTGATTGGGAGCCGTTAAAACCGTTGCGCTCCTTAAGGGGTTTCGCGTTTGATGGCGCGCGATCTTCGTCGCTGCGTGTCATCCATTCAAAGAGATCGAGAAGTTCGTCGGGCGAAGATCGGTCTTCTATATTGAGCTTCGTCCAACCGTTAAATACGATACCCATTTCTTCCTGCGTCGGCATAAAATGCATAAAACACCATATAAGTATTCCTTCGATAAACACGTATCATTATTCCAAATATAGGTTTCATTTTGTGCTATTAAACTAATATATGATTCAATATTTCGTTCGGCTTAAAATAACATAACTTCACCTATATTTGGGACTGGTAAATATATTTCATTATCTATACCTAATTAATGACAGTATTAAAGTTGTTGTAATAGGGTGCGTAACTTTGTAACTATGTTGGCACATCAGTGACAATTTTTAGGTAGAGAAAATTACATAATGACCGACATTTTTTGCAGGTAACCTATTCACTGCCCACAACGCACCTAGCGCGTGCACGCAAACATCACAATAGTGCCTACAATACGCTATGCGCATTCCTGTTTTTTTATATTGCGGGGGATGTGGGAGGAGTGGAAGCGGACACAGTTTCAGAAGTTATATTTAGGCATGGAGCATACAGTACGCGTCTTGACTTTGTTGTGACGATATTGGTTTTGCGATTTACGTGCTTATTTTTTATTGTATTCAGAACCACTGTGTTACGAAGGTAAGTGCTACCATGTTCTATCTGACATTTTAAAATATTTTGTCTATTTAATGGATACATTCTACAAAGATAAAAAAGCAATGCAATGCTCACAAATAAAACCGTCATATAATTGTAAAGGACGCCCTGAGCACATTGCAATGTGCATTCGGTAACACAAGCTAATAACTGAGTTTATAAGAAGTCTATCTAAATATTTTATATTCCAGTTAAAAATACAACATATAGAAGCAACTGTACAAGTCACGTTCTGAACATACCGCTGCTAACTCAGCTGTTGTGTGCCCAGAATGAGCCTGTGACTTTTCAGAATTTTCTTTCAGAAATTATTTGAAAATTACAATAACATGACATTCAATTAATCACTGCAAAAATAAATAAAGGTTTTTTCTTTGAAATTTGGCTATTCTTTCCCTTTAACTGGAATCTAAATAGAAGTTCTGAATTGGAAATTATTTTCATTCATAAATAGATTATGAATTTAGCGTTGACATTAATTGTTTTGCCTCAGTATTTACTTCATAATCGATAGAAATTTTGCGTATGTATGACAAATACCATTCCTCAAGTAGCGTAACTTTTTTTAATGCTCGGCGCAGGTTTCATCAATTTCGCCATAAAGGACATTATTCGAAATGAATGACAGGACAAGCTTTTCATTACTGAATCCAGGAAAACGGTCCCACTAGCTCCGCCACTGAAAACTTCACTCAATTTAAATACAATAATAATTATAATAGAAGTTTAAAGAATACCATAATTTTTGTTTGGCTTGATGACACTTTCCAAAACTTTGATTTCATCGTGTCCTTTTCTGAGTACAATTTTTTCCAGCTGTCAAATATATAACAGCAACTCATTAACTAAACCGAAATCTAAAATAAATATTAGATTATTTGGTTATATCGCTATGCCCTTCGAATGCTGTCCTCTGTTACCTTTTTTGTCATCTTCTGTTTGTTTATACCATTCCGTTTTGGACTCTTTGTTCAACTCAATCGTAATTGCTGACCCTTCTGACTTAAGTTCCGTCAAACTCGCACCCCAAATCCCCTTGATAGCATAGTCATTCCGTTCATTAGGTTAATCTACACACTACAATGTGCCTATGGTCCATCCCAATGTTGATAAACTCTTCAATAAATTGGCTGTTGCTCAAAAAGCCATTAATTTTAGTCGCTGAAGACTCAAATACTAAAGATGTGGAAAATATATAATATTTTCAAAATCAGGATGTTTGTAAGATTTATCAAACAAAAATTATTTTCAATTGTAAATGAAGGTCTTTTTGCATTTTATACTAACCAAACATTTTAAATATTCATTAAATAATATATTTGAAACTAAACTACATATATAATAGAAATCCTTAATTATCATAAAATTGGATTACATTTTATAACGTTTCAGAGTTAAATGGAAAATTTACTTGGTTTATAAAATGTAATTAAGTACAACTTTTTATGAATAAAGTGCAGTAAATATTTTTAAGAATGACATAATTAGTATACACATAATGTCAGTTTTCGTGTACAAGCTGAGAATTTTACGAAGTGTACTAATCCTCCGTATAATCACACGTATATAAATGTATATTTAAGTACAACCTATTTAATTTATTTAAAGTATATGTTATTTTCATTCAGCTGAAATGTAAAATATAAGTTCTTGCCAATAACTTGATAAAATTTTTATTTTTCAACTTCAAATAATATGGAATTTAAATAGTAATGAATGCAATCTCAAATAGTTTTCCGTTATTTAAATGTGTAGTTTTTATTTAAGTAACTGTGATGGAAAAAGATTATATCAATATGCTTTTTCATATGCCACAACACACGAAAACATCTCAAGACATATAATGCGGCCATTTATTTTCGTTGGAGTCTTAGCGCTGATCTCTCTATTTGATATGTACGATAGGTTTATTTTGGATAAACTATTCATTTCAAGATATCTCTATAATAAAATTCTTAGAAGAGAAATTATTTTCATTAAGAAGCTTCTTTCGCAATTTCTATTTGTACACCGCGGATGCCAAAAATGTTACAGGCATATCCTTTATCGTCTCCTTTCAAGCTCTAACTACGCTCTGATTGCTTCAATTGTCTTTAACGAGGCGAGTAGGTATGAGTCAACCGAGGCGTGTTTCGCATGCGGTTTTGCGCGTAATTCGAACTAAAAACACGGGCAAGCGTTCGCACATCTCCCTCTAGGGAGAGAAAGAGTGAGAGGGACAGAGAAAGAGAGAGAGAAAGGAGAGAGAGAGAGAGAGAGAGAACCATGGGATTCCTGCGGGTTTTCCGGGTGTCTCCTCCATTTGGGACGAGGATGCGAGGGCCGGAGGCGTTCGCACAAAAAGTGAGCCGCAAGCAAAAAATGAGAATAAAATGGGCGAGAGGGGGCGCTTAACAAGGGAGCATTAATACGCCACGAGAGAGGAAAGGCCATTTTGCATTTACGATGGATTAACGATTCTACAATTTCATCGCCGGACTGGAATGGTCGGTCGATTACTATTGGTGGCGAGATGTGGGCCAAGCGAGAGAGAGAGAAGACAAGGAAGAAAGGAGAGAGGAAAAGGAGGGAAGGAGAGAGGAAAAGGAAGGAAGGAGAGAAGAAAAGGAGGGAAGGAGAGAGGAAAAGGAGGGAAGGGGAGAAGAGAATGGGAGAGAAAGGAGGAAGGGGAGGAGGGAATGGTAGAGAAGATGGAAAGAGGGAAGATTACAAAAGATGTACGAGGGAAGAGAGGAAGAATGAGGTTGGGTGGAGAATGAATGCATTGCAGCAGAGGATGTTAAATGCGCGATTATAAAGGGAAGAGGGTTTGGCAAAGCAATGACGTTCTCCACTTTCTGTAAATAAAAAGTCTTTGTAAATGATGGCGTCGGTCTGCTTGTTTATATTTTAGAGAAGCTAACTCCTTTAATCGCGCTTACATTGTATAGATAACCGACTAAATGTTTTTGTTATTTAACGACCTTTCTCGTCTGGCAAATGAAAAAGTTATAGTTGGATGTGATGGTGTAGAGATCAACCCAGAATCCGAGGAAATATGTCTTGTGACGAAGTATTCGGAAAATACGATTCAATCAGGTCGAGTAAGATTATACATGAACATGGAAAAATATTTTCATCGGATTTCTAACGTCTTTTTGTAAAAATTTATGGACTAATTTTACGAAACGGAGCCTTTTATAGGTACATAAACGTGATTTTCCCCATCACATGCAAGAGAATCGATCTTGCCTTTAATTGCCCAATCTACATAATGGAGGATTTTATTAAACTCGAAATGGCTGCACCCTTAACGTCTGTTTACTGGATCCATAACATCGAAATGACGAAGAGATAAAAATTTGCAATGCTTTATATCATTTTAGAGATTATATACTTATTGAAACATGTATGCTAAGTTAAATGGGCAAGAAACATTTTTAAATTCCTGCTTACGTTCATTACAATTAGAAATCTAATTTAAACCCTTTATGATTATACCACGATAAATCCACGTTATGACATGCCTTAGCAGAGTAAATTTTAAGACTCCTATATAATTTGGAAACATAAAAACTCTGCGTACTGATACTGATGTGTGTTAAATTTTAATCTCCTTTGCCTAAAACGCAACATTTAATGGTCACGGTATCATTTGTAATTTTTAAAATTAATAATAAAATACATGCATTTGGAAGCATTTATTATGTGCAGTCAAACCAACATACTCTAAATTTTGACTAAATAAAATAAATAAATGTCAACTAAAATAGAATTTAAATATAAATATCAACATTGCATGGGTTGGGATGTTTTCTATTATAATAATATTTCATTATGTATTTTTTTCAAACTTTGATGCACTGATAATATAAATTTTCAAAAATACTGAAATTGTCAAAAACGCAAGATAATTGACAGCATATGGAAACCGAAACTACGTATCATTCTTTCATATTAAAATGAAATATCAAAAATATCTATATCTCTAGGAAGAAGAAAGGACTATTAGATGTCTTAAAAATGAGGTTGTGTATGGGAAGATGAAGAAAGGGGCTACGGATGTAGGAGCTTTAGATGAGTCAAAAAACTTCTGAGATTTATTTATCTATTTTTTGTGTCCGGCCACAGTCATGGACTCAGAGCAGCGATAAAATACTTCACATTGTATCGCTGTATCGCCATGATGCACCGCCCACCATTCACGTACCATCTCCCTCTCCCCTTGCTCCACCACGGCTTCCAATTCTTTCGCCCTTTGATCCCCGGCGTCACCCTACCGCTGCGTCAAATTTATCCGCGCTAATTAGTAGAGGCACCCCGCAGCTTTTCCCATCCTCTCCTCCTATTCCCTAAAGCTAACGGCCTCCGCAGCGTCGGAGGCAAGACCGCAGCGCATACGCCCTCACCCGCCGCGGCGCCGCAATCGAGAGACTCAGAAACCGGAAGCGGAAGAATTGACAGAGCGAAAGCGCACCGCACAGTCAGGCAGAAAGGGTCTCTCACTCTCTTTTTCTTGTTCTCTCTCTCACTCGCTCTCGGTCCCCGCATGCACGGCGGCGCAACAAGTGAGCATCGGAAAGCAGGATCGGAGGATGCGTTCTCGGGTCACGGGGTAATAGGGGAGAAAAATATGTCACGGGTGATCTGGGAACGTATATTTTCCCATCCTGATCATTCAACGCCACTCTGCATGTGCGTGTGTCGGGGAAATATAAATAAAGGTCAATTTTGGAAACGTCGAAGGAGTTTAAATTCGTTTTCTTCGTCGCCGACGACGAATCCCGGGTTCGAATAATTTCGGATTTTTTTGATTCTGCCATTTGTCGTTCGCACCGACTCTCCGGGTGTCTGAAAAGTGTCCGCTGGACCTCCATTAACACTGTTATGCTTCCTTAATATACCTCACTCTTCCTTTTCCTATAGCATGTGTGAATGTGTGCGTTCCGGGAAGGATTAATTTTTATGCGAGTTTCTAGGACCTCCCCATATGTTTCCCCCCTCCCAAGATCCTATAATCATAGTTTCTTACTATACTATAGTTAATATCGCAGCAAACAACTTCCCACCCGCATAGATTACCCCCTCTCTTATTATTCACTCATTATAAGCTGCGGATTCACAAGCATTTTGCATCACTCTATTAAATATTGTTCCATTTGGCAGCACTCCATTCCATTAAATAAGCAAACATTTTTTTGTTGAATCACTGGGATACACAGAAGCAAAGGTTTCTCCTCCATTCCTCTAAAATCCCTTCCGTTGTCCATAATAAACTAGAGCGAATACCACGCGAGGCTCTTGGGGGATAGATTGATCAGAAGGTGACAGCGAGCGTTGAAACGTGCCTCCGAGAGCCATCCGAATCAAATTTTGAAAAATAAAACCGAGGTCCGTGAGAAAGATAAATGGGAATGTTTCTTCCTCCGAACACACACACACACACACACACACACACACACACACATATATATATATATATATATATATATACACACACACTCGAACCCACAAATACACTTCTCTTCCTTTTCCATTTTTCCCGAAACATCTGGTGATCGATCGACGTCATTCATTTCGGTCAGCGCGGCTTCAAATCGCCCTCGTTTTGATGAGCGCAGAAGAGTGAAGGGTGGAGTGAAGAGGCGGATGAAATGGGGAGAGAGCGGTTAAAGGAGAGGGATTAGGGGTGGGAGAGAGAAGAGCATCGGCGGCAACCGAGAGGTCCTTATTTATTTGGAGTTGTTTGCTCGCATGGAACTGCTCCCCTTTCTCTCTCGCCTTGCCACGCCTTTCTCTCTCCTAATCCTTTCGTTTTCTACCCCAGGGGTACATGCGTCCCTCTGTACCATTTTTTTCGTAGAGTAACTCACAGGCCGTTATATAATTTTCTTCATCCCAATTTTTAAATCTTAAAAAATATGTGTTATATCTTGTTTGGATGCCAGATAAATTGAAAACCGCCCTTCCTTCCAATCGCGTTATACATTCCCTGGAATCGAGGTTCTCTGCCTTCAAATGTCCCATTTACAGAATTATTCAGCGATGCGAAGAGAGAGAGAGAGAGAGAGCGAGTAGCGCCCTCATCGATTTGGACTCCCACGCAAATCGGCCGCGCTGGGGCTGGGCCTTGCGCGCATAAATCAAAAACTCCCTTCTCTCGCAGATTAAATATATATAATATTTTCAGTTCGGCGGGCTATTTTTTCGCAGCAGAATATTCCCTCGGATGCTTCGGTCGCTCGGATTAGGTCGCGGAGGAATCATTAGTCATCTTCCGAACTCTCAATTAGTTCTAATCTGCAGGATAAATTGAGCGAGAGTCGTTATGTGGGAGGCGAAGTCCCTGCGCGTTCGGAGGCGCACATTTACGCGGAAAATAACCTCAAGCAATCATCCGCGGAAATTTCCCTTTCTGCAAATGCGCGTCATCGTGAGGCAGAGGACGGCTTTTTTTTGTCGGAACGACGCATTCTCATGGCGATGGATGCTGGATTCGACGGAAACCGCCAAAATTTCGCGATAAAGGCCGAGTGATAATGAGAATTCACAATTTTCACCGACTATTCTTAATAACGGGGAGAAATGGGAATGGAGACTTTCATCGCGGTTCGCCAGCATCAATTCAAATTATAAAGATGGGTTAATACTAATTAGGGGATTAATTTTTCGATGTTTGGTGATCGTGGCGTGGGATTAAGAGTTCTAAAAAATGAATAGCCACGGCCTGCCTTTTAAGGGTCGAATTTATTTTTCGAATTTGTTTTTAAGCCTTCAGTCGACCTTTCCGTGGTCGGATATAAAGAGAGAAAATTCGTTTTTATGGAAATGAATGGCAGAAAGTTTAGTGTTGAACTTATGTCATATGGAAAATGCATCCCGTGGCACTTTTAATGGTTTGCAAAAAATGCGACACTATACGCATTAAAAATCATTTCTTTTCCGATTGATCTAAGTTTGAATGAGAAATTAATAATAATTTTAAGAACTTAATAATTATCAGAATTTTAGTCTGCGCATGTTTGCATGAATAAGGATTACCAGTGGACTACAATTATTTTCCTTTGCTAACAAAATATTAGAGGAAATATTTTTTGCAATTCAAGCAATCATAATAAAAATATTTTGTTCAAATTAATGTTTATTTTTAGTTAAAAAAGAAAGTTCCGCTGTAAAGAGCGTAAATTCACCAAAGACAACTTATAACATATTCTAACTGGCTAGTGATACATTTCCATCCAAAATATTCCGTTAAGGTGAATCCGGAACTCGTGCCGCAAAAAGTCTCTTCTCAAAAATAATTATTTATAAATATTGAGGACAGCTCAAGTTAATGTTCTAACGTATTTGCAAACGTATTCAATAACATTGAGTGCGCCCAGCGAATAGGATAAATCGCATGAAGCTGTTTTATTCAGCAAAGTGGGCCTAAGCCACAACATCCAAGGATAAAAGCCATTCGCGTCAGGTGTTTCGCGGAACTGGACCCGTCCCTTTAGAAGAGCTCGTGGACCCAACCGCCTTCCCTCGCTCTTTGGAGGGAAAGGGAGAATGGGAGAGGTAGGAGGGAGAGAGGAGGAGAGAGGGAAGCAGGCGGATGGAGAAGGGGGGAGGAAGAGAGAGGGAAGAAGGAATTGGAGAAAGATAAGAGCGGAGCGCGTTCGAAGAAGGGTAAAAGGGATTAGGAGATACAAGAAGATAAAGAGAATGAGCAAGTGGAAAAGATAAAATGGGAACTGGAGAAAAAGCAGAAAAAGATTGAAAAGAAATACGCGGACTCTAACTAGGCTGGGAGAGTAATGAAAGAGAGGTAGAGAGGATTGAACGAGGGAGGAATAAAGGGGGAGAAAGAGGGAGTGAGAGAGAGAGAGAGGGATAGAGAAAGGGAAAGGAAGAGACTAAGATGGAGACGTAGAGGTAGAGAACTGGTGCGGTCTTAAAAGCTATCCTGAAGGTAAGAGAATTTCAAATCGGTCTGCTTCGATTCGAACCCTCTCTTCTCTTATTATTCCTTTCCATCTTTCTCTCTATATTCGTTTCTATGAGATTAGAGACGAGAGGAGGTGTCGGGGAGGTTTGTAGGCTGCGGCAGGGACTCTGTTCTTCTCGAGGTCCTGGGCGGGAGTGAGAGAGAGAGAGAGAAAGAGAAGGAGAATAGGGTGGGATGAGAGTGGAGAGGTCAGGGGCGGGGTCCGAACGGCACCACGAAGGGCGTGGTGGTGGAGGCGGCGAGGTGGTCCACTCCGTCCCTTCCGTCAGGACCCTTTGCACCGACTACTGCCGGATCCCCCCAATTCCCCAACCCGCTCTCTTCACGCAACCAATTCCCCAAGACGCTGACAAATCGAGCGATTCCTCCAAGACCCTCTTCCCTCGCTCCTGCCTTCTTCCTCTCGTCCCGCCCTCAAGTACTCTCTCCCGCTCCTCCTCCCTTCCTTCTTCTTTCTCTCTCTCTCTCTTTCTCTCCTTCCCGGCCTCTCTTTTCTCTAGACCCACTGACTCTGAAGTATACGGGGAGGTAAACGGGTAACAAGGGTGTGACACTCGACGACATTGACTCTTTTCGATGTGAGTAAGATTGCCCAATTTTGTTTTTACAGCGGTCACTGAAAAAGGAATGGTTTTATTGTCGGTCGTAAGGACGTGTTCGAAAATCGCAGAAATCAGCATTACGGTAGAAATATCGTTCTTTTTGAAATTATTTGATAAAATTTACACATAAAAACAGTTGGATTCATAATTTGTAAATGAACAAAGTAAATTACCAGTGAAGAGGCGTAGTGAAATGAAAGAGTTTTGTGTGCGGCCGAATATTTTACGGTCTATTTCTAACATAATCGGAAATTTTAAATTAAAATATCATAAGATTCATGGCCCACAGATAATTAACAACGTTAAATTGTGACTGCATATCTTCATTTAGGTAGTCGATGATATTATTTGGATCGTTACCGCCATTAGCGCTCTTCTTACCAGTGCACTTAATGATGAATTAAATAGAAAACATTATAGAGTTATGAGAAGAGGAAGAGATAATAAACAGGTTATATAAAGAGAAAATAAATTTAAAATGAAAACGATCGCTTAATTCCTTCCCCGCTAAAGATGAAAAAACGCAGTTCTTCGGCCAAGGAAGTTTTTTAATAACTAACTACAGTCACCTAAGTAACCAAAACCTTAGCAGTGCAACCCATTAAAAAACTATCGACGTCTAACGAGTGTGCAAATAACGGAGTTAAAAGTCATTGGCTGCCTCGAATGGAAACCAGCCATAATCGGTTTTTATCTTCAGTGCACGCTGCAGCCATGCCTAGAGAGACCAATAAATCCAATACAGTTCGATAAGAGTCTAACGGATTGATTCGCGTTCATGTCGCCGTTAATTGACAAGGTATCATTTATAAAAGAAACATTGGATACGGATCATCACTCTTTATTGTATCCATTCTACTATACATATATGATTTTAATTCTTATGAATATACAATCGTTCTACGTTAACTTAAACGAAAGAAATTCAAAATTTTAGATACGCTGATTGTTTTTTACTTTCTCCATATACGTAGTATAGGGGAAAGTACTGTATTCATGAAAAAAATCGAATTCGAGATTTCCACGGAAATACACGTTTTGAGGTCCCCTGAACACGTTTTGAACATTTTCTCGATTATGTCTGTGTGTGTGATAACTTTTTGTGGGTGCTCTAACTCAAAAACTAATAATTAGATCAACGTGAAATTTTATATTAAACATTTCTATAAAAGTGAAAAGAATTTTTTAGTTTTTGGTAAAAATCGGTCAACCGGAAGTGGGTGTTTACTCTTGTCACTTCTCCGTTATTTTGAAATATTTACTTTAATATTTGATAAATATAAAAATATACTAGAATACAAGAAGTAGTAAATTTAATTTTGTACAATCTTTGTTTGAAATATTTGTCCATATAATGCATTGTATAAGAGATATCTTATATTTTTAGCTACTACCACCACGCGACCTGCCGACGACTATTGTTAACAATTGACACTTGGTTACGTCTTAGTAACGCTCCTTTTTTTTCTTAATTGCTGGAGCTTTGTGGCTACATTCAATATCAGAAGGCTAAGGTTTGAGTTTATCTTTGTTCTTTGTAAAGTCCAAAATTTTTTCGGTTTCATAAAATATTTATTACTATGTAACCTATTTGGAATTTTTAGAAATGTTACAGATATGGAGAAAGTCATGTGGTGGCGACTTCAGATTTTATTTCTTTGAGATGCGATTTTTTAAGTGGATACATACATACACATTTTAGGTAGAGGAAATGTAAAATAAGATATGGGTGGCAACTATAATTATATTTAGGGGTTGATGAAACCACGGTGGTCACATAGCGTCTGGAGAGCAATTTGAGGATGTCAGAGAGGCATACACGAAGATAAGTATATTGGAAAGCTCTGTGGCTGAAGTATGGTATTACTCGAAAACCTTTCCGCCATACGTTTCTTCATGTCTCTCTCTCTCTCTCAATGTGTATATATATATATATATATATATATATATATATATATATATATATATATATACACACACACACGCACACACCTGAATATATAATCCCCCATCTGTCGGTACCGTCCCTTTACCCGATTGAGCTTCTCCCAACCATCTCGGCATCAATCTCCTTGGCGTCCCAGCCTACGCCATACGCCCTCCTTTCTCCCTCCCCATTTCCCTTACATCCCGCTCTCACTCGCCGCTCTCTGCTCTCTTCCCATTCGTCCGCCGTTTAACACAAATATCTCTCTCTCTCTCTCTCTCCACGCTCTTACCCTTCTCCCTCATTCCCCCCTAATCATCATTCCCGCACTTTTTCTCGCCTCCTCTTTCTAAAGCATTTCATCTTCTCTTCTTTTTCCCCTCCGTCTCCTTCCATCCTTTCTATCCTCGCTCATTTATCTCATTCTTCCTCCCGATATCCTCCTATCCATACCCATTTTCCTGTCCCCCTTCCTCTCCCCCACTCCTATCTCTCACAACTCCGCACTTCGCATCTCACTGATGTATCCATATCGTCCTTCCTCCGTCTTTATTCCTTACATCTCCACCTACCTTCTCTGCTCCCTCCTGTCTTGGACAATTGGACCCTTACTTTCCTAACCAATATTTGTATTTACTCTGCCAAATCGATGTGCTTATATATTCGAATATATTTGTGATTATTAACGCAACTTTTCAATAATAGCTATAACATTTATTACATTGAAAATTATATAGCAAATAAAAATGAAGATATCGATTTCTGAAAATCGAGCTGAAAGTTGTTCGCTATTATATTAGTTTTAGGTCAGGTTTTTGCAAAAAAAACGATTTATAGAGATACTTACCGTAACTCAATATTTTATATCATAAAATTAAACAATTAAGATTTTACATTCCACATTTCCACACTATATCCTATATATAAATATTGTAATGTAGCTGCGAGAGTGGGTTACACCTGCGTAGATACGGAATATGTGAGAATCTGCAACTTAGCAGGTACGTAGATATAAATTCGAAAGCGTTCGAAAAAATACGAAGGCCTTGGATTGTGAAATGGTTATAAATTAATTGATTTAAAAAATGCCCAAAATAAATACATTGCGTTGCAGTTTGTATTCATAACATTGCTTTGTTAAACTACTTATAAACAACGCATGAGCCAGTGACTGAAACAGTTATTCGACCTGATAAAACCAAATGTTTCTTGAAGAGAGATTCCGAATCCATTTCGAATTAGCTAAAAAATTCGTGTGATGCCGGTAAAAACCAAAACATTTCATTTCTTTTGCAATGAAAAATTCCGAAGCCATGGAAACGAGTATAATGCTTTTAAATGATAAAATACATATGATTGGGAAATAGGAGAGGGAAAGACAGTCCAGGAGGAAAACTGTAAATTTTAACGTTGTAAACAAGAGATATCTGTTTAAATGCAAATGTTATTCATTTTATATCACTTAAAATTTCAAAGGGGTACGAAGCCATTAAAAATGCTTTAATGTTAGAAAAAAAAATGAAAACTCCTGCGAAAGAGTGATCACATTGGAACGTTTTTTATTTTAAGAATGCGTTCTGTAAAGGAGCATAGTTCTGTTTTTAATAATAATTTCTTTTTATCTACCAAAAATATGATGAACATGATACTAGCAGTTTCATTTTAAAAGCAAGATCACAGCCTATTGTTCTTGAATTGGTGACAGAAATTTAAGAATTATCCGTTGAATCTCTATCAGCCAGTATATATTCGTGTAATGACTTAAAGCTCATTGTCTTCTATAAGAGCTCTGTTCTTTTTCATGAGTGTTTCTCTTCTCCTTATAATGAATATGAAAGTCAAGAGTACTAAAATGTTGCATTTTAATAAGCTTAGATTTCATAAAATTTGCATTTTAATAGGCTTAGAGCATAACATTACATTATGAAATTATTAATTGAAGTACACACTGAATCTTCGAAAACCTGAAAAAGGCAGACACAACAAGTTCTGCCTTAAATTTAATGTCCTCCTTACGAAATCATAAGAAACACAAAAATTATCCCGCGAGAAGGGACCCTAAGTTTATTTGCTTTTTAAATTCAGTAGACCTGGCGTTTTAAACTGGCGGCCCGTGGGTCGCATGCGGACCTTTTGTGCTTTTGCAAGGCCCGAATGCGAATTTTTCTCTCAAATCGTTGAAGATTTCATATGAGCAATTCATTTTGTGAAAGGGAGACAAGGTTTTAGTAGTAATTGAGGTACTATAAAGCGCGGTTTCCAACTTATTGTTTTCAATTGTAAAACAGATATTCAGTCTTCTAGATTAAGTATTTTGCGACTCTGGCCCTTATTAAACAATTGGAATCCTAATGCGGTCCTTATATAGTAGTCATTGCTTTAAAGCGACCTTGATACCCCTTCGAGTTTGAAATGCCTGCAGTATGATGATAACAAATTAAACGAAATGAAATGTAAATGACGTTGAAAGAGAAACGTAATTCAGATAATGTAAAATTGGAATTTCACTGCATACGTCTGTATTTTTGTGTGCGAGTGTCATGGATAATGGCGTTACAGGATATTTTTACCAAAACGATTTACACGCGATGCCCCTAATTATATCGAGGTGAGAGGGCTCCTTTCCTCACCTCCTTCTTCCCTCATCTATATACCTACATCGTAGAACCAACTTTTGGTGGAGGATCAAATTTTAATGCCAGAAAGCATAAATACGCATTTCATTAATTTTTTATGACTTTCAATCTAGTATTTTAACATTATCACTCTGTCATTTTATTTCAATGCCATCTCGTTCGTTCTTTTATCTCAGTGCACTTATATTTCCATGTCTTAATCTCTTATTTGTAGCACTTCTTCAGGGTATCAATTACTTTTGCGTCTAAAATATTACTTATTACGCAGTTTCATCGCCTTCGATATCGACCTCTCTCTCCACGTACTTTTCGTCTTCCTCGTTCTCTACATGTTACTCCCCAGACCACTCCCAGCACCTGTCATTCTTCCCTCCTCCCTCTCTCACCCCCCTCCTCTCTCTCTCTCTCTCTCTCTCTCTCTCTCTCTCTCTCTCTCTCTATCTCTCTCTCTCTCCCTCTCTGCCTTCATGACATTCCCATCAGCCACTCGTTTATGTCCCTCCCTCAGCTCTCCTCTTGCACGTCTCCCATCTTCGCCTTTGCCACTTCTTCCTCTTTCCAGAAAGCGCTTTTCTTTAACACGAATCGCAGCATATTGAACGCTGTCAAAACGCTGTTTGCAAAGCAAGACCATCGCCAAATAAGCCCTCTTTGGAAACATCGGAGAACTAGAGCTTTGATCATCCGCCTTTCTTATCACCGGCAAATCTCTAGTATCGATCTCTCCATCGCCGTCTCCCTCATAGATTTCCTCAGATCCCTCCGCTTACTTTGCAGCATATTACCCTCGTATATGCAAGGATCAAACATTGCCCTCTCTTCTATTTGTTTCGAACTGGAATTTTTTCGCCTCCTCCTAGAAGATCGTAAATTTCACCCGCTTCCGTTGAAGGGCTCGCTCAAATCGTATCATCCAGACTGCTTGCTTCATGGAAGGTATATTTAATATTAATATCGTGTAGATGAACAAAACAAAATCTAGTCCGCTTCACTAGTGCTTCGTAATCATATTCACGAATTGTTTGGTCGTTTTGAAGGACGTATCCTCAATATTAATTTCTGTTGGTGGAGAGGACAAATTTAAAATATTGTTTCTTAACTTATCGGCTTTGTGACGCGTTATGTTATAATGAATCAGTTTCTGCTTTAATAATTTTTATAAATGGATTTTACTATTTTCTACCAAACGGCTTTCCCTGATTCTATTGCACATAAACAGTTAAGAAAAACAATTGAATTGTAAGGTCTTTTTGTGTTGTAAAACCTTATGTTTGCGAAAAACATTTAATGTAGAGTTACTCATGGCAAGCGTGCAGAATATAACAATTTGCAGTTTTGCATTATTATTGAATTCATTTTGATGTTTCTGCTCTATTGGCATTTGACTAATTGTAGGTAAGGTCTGCTAATTATAACATATTTATTAAAATTTATTTGGTATAATAAATACACAAAATTGACTTTCATCGATTTATATGGTATAAAAATTCTATTTGAATTCATTATAAATATTCATTGTAATTCCTTCCGACAAATTTTAAAAAACCATGAAAGATAATGAGAGCAAAACATTAAGGGCGGGAGAAAGAGTTACATAATGGCGTAAAGTTGTCTATAATGAAAGCACAGAGGACTCCAAAATGTTACAGAGCTCAATACGAAATGTGATACGAAATTAAGTTCATATTTTATAGGTTTCTCCCATTACGCCGCATTTATGAACATTTATAGGCAATATTATCACACAATTAATGAGAAATTTATCACTAACTTCAAAAACTTCTTTTTGACAAAATGACAACCTCATAATTCATCATGTATCGTCCAAGTTAATAAGGATATTGCATCTTTCCTGTATGTAACATTTTGTCATACATTAAGTTATTTAAAAATGTTATGGCTTTGTTTTTAGTTTAAGTTTTTCTTTTATTAGTAAAATCAGGTTAGAAAATGAGTATTTTTTAATAGTTTAATAGTGTGTCATAAATCCGTTTGTTTTCACATACATTTGTTAAAAATTTGCTTAGAAAATAATTATTAAGTTAAATTATTCAATTACTTGGATGTAAAAAACTCAAAATTTCGATAAACATTTTTTTTTTAGTATTGTGCAGAACAAAATTAATCTGCATAACTGATTAATTTGTTTTAGTCTAAACATTATTCACTTGTGATACCATTTATTTGCATGAGCATTTAAATAATTTATCGCAACTCGTATAGCTTTAAAATAATTTAGATATAAATATTTTATGGAGTTTTATTCATAAAAAATATGGAACTTCCTTTTTGAGACGTGTTATGCACATTGCATATCAAAAATTCCCTTCAATCTATCGCCATTTATTTTTGCTATTAAAATTAATAATAATAAAATTTGCTATTAAAGAGCTTAGAGTTATCAAATATTCAAATTTAAATGCTTTGTCGTAATGGTATTATTTAATTATTATCGCAAATTGTAATTGTAGCATACACTATTTAAGCTGCTTGTTATTTTTCAGCAAATTCTCGAATAGCACTTCTGCCTCAAATATCGATATCGTTTGATATATAGTTTACATTAACTTCGAGTGAAATATTATCCCTCTGGCTAAATAAGAATTTCTCTATAATAAAATGTCTTCTTAAACTAAAAATATCGTACGGTCCTAAATCTCAGAAATTCCAAAACTTTTTCTTATAAATATATTTGTGAAATACTTTCAGAATTTCTTTTTGTGCAAAACTTTTTGGGGATAGCGAAAAAAACGTTAAAAAAGAGAATTAATTCATCAATTGAGAAGCCTTTTAAAAAGAGAAAAAGTTCGTAAAAACTCTTAAAACGAATCTGCGAATAAATCACTCGAAAAACTCTTGGCTTGAACGTGAAAGAAATCAAGAGAGAAAGAAAAAATAAAGATATGTAAAGAGAGAAATGGGAGCTAAGAATTCGGACAACTGTATATTGAGAATTGAGACAGTATATGTGTATAAGTTTGTGTGCATATGTATGTATATGTGCATACATGCATGGGAGAGAGAATAATGGAGAAAAATAACAGAGTAAGAGGAAAGAAGACGAAATTTGATTAATGCTGAGATGAAGAAAGCATAGAAGAAAATGATGAGAGAGAGATAATGGCAGGAAAATGGAGACGGCATGCAAAAAAGCGAGATAGAAGTTAGGGGAGAAAGAGATTTTCGGAGAGCAAAGTATATTGCGTGTGTGTGTGTGAGAGAGAGCAAGACGGGGGGAGAACATAAATGCAGATCGGAAAGTTCGCGCTCACGTATACAAGGGAAAAGGTAGAAAGAGAGTAGTATAAAATGGAGGAGGGTTCAAAACGTTAAAAGTGAGAAAGGGAAAATGTGGAGTGAGGTATATAAAGATGGGGAAGTAAGAGGTGTCGGAAGGTGACGGATCGGAGGAGGGATTAGGAGTATGGGAGGGAGGGAGGGGGAGGTATGTCGAGGGAAGAAGTAGAAAAGACCGGTGGACGGACAGAGAATACACGACCCTCTGTCGGTCGGAAGTTTCGGTCCATTAAGCGATGAATAAAGCGGGGGAGGAATGGGTGGATGGGTGGGCGAACAGGGGATGGACTCTCCTGACTGAAACAAAGTATCTGGACGGCCCTATTGGAAATGGCGACGCCACCAGATGGAACTCCGATCGCAAATAGAAAGTTTTAGATAGTTCTTTGACACTTTCGTGGATGCGTCGCAAGAAAGAAAATTTGAAACTGATGTTTTCAATAAATTTTAAATCTTCGAACGCTCAAGTATGCACTCATTAATGCAGTAGCACTGATTTCACGGAATATAACGCAGGATTTATCAAAAATTGCTAATGAACGTGTATGAGTAAAATTGTTAAACTCGTAAATATTTACTGTTTTGTATTTCATAATTTTTTGACAGGAAAGTTCTTACAATGAGTTTCTTACATTGACCGTTGGAGAGACAATTCTATCGAGTTTTTATTTTCTTTTTTCACTTAAATTATACTGCTATTATGTCTGCAGCATCAGGTTTTTCCCTCATTTTTTCAAGCATATTTTAAATCTCAATTCACAAAATATCATCACTTACAGAAGTACCATATTACTCTATAAAAAGTAAAATCATGATAATTGACCAATGCATGAAGTTTTTCAGATTAAATGTTAATACAAAATAAATTAAACTTTTTATATTCTTACAGAGATTAAGATCAAAGATGTAATCTAAATTTTATACAATAAAACTTCCAATAAGTTACATGGTTTTCAAATATAGACTTTTTATCTAAGTGATTTTAGAAACCAAAATATGGTACGAGCACGCAAAACTGAGTTCAAGCTTACATCGCGAAAAGGAAAAAAGGAGTCCGAAAGCCGAATTTGGTCGATATGGAGGTTGCAAAACACTTCCTCTTTGTGGGCGGTCTTGGGTGTCGGAGCCCAAGTCTATTTTGGGGCAAGCCGGGTCGGTCTGTTGGTTAAGAAGGCGTATATAGGATCCCCGGGCTGTTTTTCTCGACTTTGGGTGACACAAATGGCCTCCATCTTCTCCGGTGGAGTGGTTCACGCGGGAAGGAGGGAGAGGCAGTAAGCAGTTCAGAGGGGGCGTAACGGAATAAATAAAAGGGGAGAGGAAGAATCACTTTGTATAAATCCTTTTCAGGGATAGGAATAGGCGAAATTTGTTGGGAGGAATGCATAAAGAGTGAAGGAAAAGGAGAGAGAGCATGGCGGAAGGAGGGAGGAAGAGAGGTGGGAGGGAGGTGGGAAGGTGGAGGGAGGGAGGAGAAAGGAGAGAGGAGGGAGGGAGAGAGGAGGGAGGGAGAGAGGAGGGAGGGAGAAAGGAGGGAGGGAGAGAGGAGGGAGGAAAGAGTAAGAGAGGAAAAGGGAGAGTGAAAGGAGGAGTCGTGGGAGACTAATGTACGTCTAACGGCATGAGTTGGTAGAGAGAGAAGAGGTGCGTAAGGGATGAAAGGGGAGGAGCAAGAGGTTATGCGGAAAGAAGGAAAGGAAGAAATAGGGGAGGGGTGAGGCAGGAAGGAAGAGGAATGGGATGTAATAAAGAGAGAGGACGTAAAGAGTGGGAAACAGGGGAGGAAGGACGAAGGCAGAAGAAAAGGGGAGCGGCAAAAGGAGAGATGCAGGAGAGGCGTGGATGGAAGTGATTCATTACGCGAAAGTGGAGAAGATAGGGCAAAGCAAGATGACTTAAGAGGCGATTGGGAAGGGGCAGCTTCAGGAGGAGAAGGCGGCAGAAGTGTAGAGGCAAGAAGAGAAGGCGGCAGAGGGGTTTAAAGAGTCCTAATGAAGGAGAGCGTCTTAAGATAGCTGAAGATAATGATGCTTTGCAATGAAGACGAAGAGAGCGGACAAAGGATCATTTGAACTGTTTTTTTAATTTGGGACAAGAACTTCAAGAGCAAAGGAAAACTAGGAGAATTTACTCGACGGAGTATTTTAACTGTTTTGCTTTTAACCAGTGACTTTGACATTAGACAATTGATTTCCGTAATCGCTTCCGTTTCTATGATCCCACCAGAATCGCGAGCGACGATCATAAATTCATTCCGATACAGAGTAAAATGGCAGATGTGAATCTGCTCCAGAAAGGGATGGGAAACTACGGCCCCGCGGGCTGAATGCGGACAATGAGAGCGTTGAAGGTGACCGGCGAAAATAAAAAATATCTATCTGAATATTTTAACAGTAGGTATTGTTTCATATTTATTAAGTGCAATTAACCTTGAAAGTTTAAATATTAATTTTACAACATTTTGTACTTGATTTTCACTTATACAATGTAGCAGGATTTTGAGATAACTTCGGACCTCTCACCTGCCACGCGGAAGTTCTGGACACTGCTAATAGGTCCGGCATGTAGAAAAGTTTGATGTCCCTTACGGCTATAGAAGCTCAATCCCCGGGAGTTACATAACATCGACCGGAGAATGCGGAAACCCGTTGCCTCCTAGGAACAAATCCTCTCGGTGCCCAACGAATGATTTTCATTCGTACCGCCGCGTTTTTCTTGTGACGCATTTTCTCGCGCAAGAGTTCTCAAGGTTCGGGAAGAGGCGGCGGAGAAGATCTAGCGACAGAACGTCATCACATTAACTCCTCACCGCCTGCGCCGATATGAGCACGCTCATTTTAGCCAACGTGTTTAGTTTTGGCGCAAGATTTAATCTGTTTTGCGTCCATCCAAGATAGCAACATGATGTTATCTTCGATGACGGCAGCAAATTAAATAGGACAAGAAGCAGAATTAGTTAAGAGAGCTGACGGAAGAGTGAAAACGGAAAATTATAACGCTCCAATTTATCTTCAGAAGAATTTGATCAGAGAAAATAGAGATAGAAGTTATCTAATGCTACCACAAAATGAACATAATTAAATTTTAAGAAAACTCTGAAGTGGAATGTTTATTTCAGGTGTCTCTTCTCTTTCGTACTCAAAGAGAGATTCCCAAATATAGTGCTGCTCCTTGATAAAAGCAGAAGGCTAGTTAAATGACAAATGAATATTGATTATAGATGCTAACCATTAATTTATCGGCTATTACCTATTTCGCCGAGTGGCCGGCGAGTTCGAAGGGAATTACATACAATTCACCAATAAGGAAAAAGCTTAAAGTTTTAATTTATATATATATATATATATATATATATATATATATATATAGGTATATATATCGGTGCTGGCAAACGAAAAAAACCGATTCGTTACATTTTTCGCTACAGGCAAAAATGCGATTTATAACGAAATAATTTGGTAAAAGATAATGAAGTGTAGTTATTGTTCTCTTTTTTTAGAGGTTACGTATCCACCATAAATACGTGCTTCTCATTTGGAATACGAATTTATAGGTACTTCTAAATACGTATATGCTGCATGTTAGGAACGTTTTTAAAATTTCAAAGTATTCGGCACATCTTTCATTTTTGATGAACATGTATGATAATTCAGATTTTCGTATTAAAAATTTTATATTCAAGTTAATAAATTTAACACATATTTAAGATTAAAATGTTAGTGTTGTAACGGTTATGCCCTATATTAAAATTTTTATAGGTAACACAAAAAGTACACTGAGAACCCAGGGATCCGTAATTAAAGATAATTAAAGGAACCCGTCGGTCGGTTGCCCCGAATGTATCCCGGAGAACATGCTTCTGCTACGGACCTAAAATTTGGTGGAATGATCGGTCATCAGATATAACTAAAGAGAATTATCCAAATTCCAATATTTGTCCTCTTTAGGGCTCCTTTTTTATGTCGTTCTTTCTTTTCATATCCCCCATAAGAAATACATGGAAATATTACATTTCAAGATTAGTTATATTTGAGATACTAACCCGGAAATAGCTTTATTTTGTATAAGAAAGAATAGTGTAAATTATTTGTAAGACGAAATTTGAAACCACACCAAATTACCATGAATGTAGGTAATTTTTCGGATAAAATATAAGATTTGGAACCTTTAACAATGCGGGTATTCAATTGCTGTCGTGAAGAAAAGAATACTACTAAGTTTCAATTAATTGCTAGCTTTTACTTGCGCTTGCTTAAGTGGAATTTGAATAAATACATTCCATAAGCAAACTTCTATGATAAAAATTGAAACCTTTATTTCTTTTGGCAGAAAATAGCGCAAATACTGCGCCAATAGTATTATTCCCTTTTTTAACACTTAATGAAAAAGGCACTGCATGGTGTATTTCGCATTTCTTATGTAAACTGAAGGAGAGGAAATATTCTGGAATCGAACACTCCCCTTCAAATATCAGAAAAATATTTTCCTCGACAGGTCGTCCCCAGTGGTAAAAGTTATTCACTAAATACCATGATTGTCGGTCAATCATTTCAAAAGTAAATAGGGGGACAGAAAGACTGAACAAGGAAACAATAAGTCTATTTTCCTTTCTGGAAAGTACGGTTAAATGCACGATTCAATGCTTTTGAGAGCATTATTTTGATGCTAGTTTTGAAAACTCTAATGACCAAAATTGTCCTTATTTACAGCAAGAACAAGAAATATGAAAACGTTTGAAATAAAATACGGGATGGAGGAATGGATAAAAGATAAATGAAATAGATAGGGGAAGAGAGAGGGGGAAGGGATAGCATGGGGAGGGAAGCAGACAAGTGTGATATAAACTGAGGAAGTAGTAAGATTGCAGGAGGAAGACGTGTGGATTAGAGAGAAATGGAAAACGAGCAGAAAGGTAAAAGTTAAGACATTGTACGAGGTTTCATAAAACAGAATTAAATTTTAAAATATATTAAAATTTATGAGCACTAGTTTGCAAATAATGGATATGAAAACAAAATCACATTCCATTAGGCGCTGCTGAGTTTATCCTCATTCATTATAAAATCAGATACTCCTTTCCTGTGCAGATGGTGGACATTGCTGTCTTCAGAATCTAACCCAGTACCCATTGGTATATAAAACGGCATTTTTTAAATATAATGACTAAGAAAGCCGCCACACTAAATTACTTGACTTTAATTAATACTAAATAAAATACAAACTTGAAATATGTATGAAATGGGACTTACTTCTTCAACACTGAATGAACATCGTTTCTCTCACGGCTGTCAAAAAGTCTCCCTGTGACCGTCTTTAGTAATTTGAAATAAACTGAAATTGTCTATTAGTCTACAATTTTAGGTAACAATAACTATCTACTGTTACTATAAACGTCTTATGATAATAAAAGATATGAATCAGTATTGACCTCAAACGAAAGATGACAACACTTTCGAATTGTAGATTCACTTCGACCTTTCTCAAATACCTTGTTAAGTTAAACTGACGAACAGTGGATACAATTCGAGATTGGAACTTATATATATATATATATATATATATATATATATATATATATATATATATATATATATATAAATAATCCTGTTATAAAATCTAACAAGTTATATAACATTTTTATTGGTGGAATCATTTTTATAAAGTAGGTTAATTATTTAAATTATCATATATACGAATTTTATTCATTATTATAGTAATTTTTCAGATATTATAGATTAGATTTGAGGAAAGTGCTACGGTGGAAACAGTTGACAATAAAGTACTACGAAGTTGTAATAGTTCATGTATATTAGCTTAAACGTTTAATAGTTTATGTGAATAATTTATACAAAATGAATGAATCTTAGGCTGTCCATGTTCATGCCGCAGTCTTGTTTGCAAAACTCTTAAGTTAGTTTATTTTTTAAACTATCAAAAAGGTTTTGCTAATAGAATCTTCGATTCCTTTTAATGGCTTTGATATTTTTGAGCGATTGAAGATGATACATCGACTGCGTCATTATTTTTTCCCTTTTTCCTTTTGAAGCTCTGGCAAATAAATTTTTTTATTGGATCATTTTGAATGAGGGTTCAGCAAACGTATTTTACTCTTTTTATTAGGATAAATTATCGAATAATTATTGGTTGCAAGTTTTTTGAGTGGGAGGGAAATAAATGCGTATGAAGAATACACTTATTTCTGCGTAAATCTTTCATAATTATCTTGTTGTATTTTTCAGAATTCTTGGCAAAAGATCTAGAACTCTTTCCATCAAAGAAATATATTATGGTAAATATCCTGGCCACTCGCCTATAGTTCCTTATTCGGCCGCTGCTTTTCAATATAACATAACGAAATAAAAAATACAAGGTGTTTTCGAAAAACATTCCACTGATAAAGATTTGAGCAAAAAATAAAAAAGTGACTACTAATCCATGGATGACGTAGCGTAGTAATTACTCTCCAATTATAAAAATACTGAGGTAATTTTGATTCCTTCTTACAAAGTGAATTTGCATCTTTCTATATAAAACATCATATTATCATAACAATTATTTTACCAAATGGGAAAACGTTTCGTCTGCGTAATTAAACATCGACAAATCGATCGCGGAGCCGATAATTTCACACAAAAGGCAGTGAAGTTTTGACGCAGGGTCGATATTAACCCTTCGTCGCGAAGCGTTTCAGAAGTGTTCTGCGTCTCCCCTCACCCCCTTTTAACCTCTCTCTATTGTATCTAGTACATAAAAGCGAGAGAGAGAGAGAGAGAGAGAGATGGGGCGTGTTTCGTCATGGGGTCTTTCCTGTTATAAATTGCACTCCAAAGTCAGATTGACGTATCGGCAAACCGCGCGGTGCCTTCCTCCCTTCTGGCGCGTCCACTCCGCATCGATGGCCTGTCACTCGTCTCCCAACTCTCCCCCTTCCTGTCTCCTTCCCTCTCTCTCTTTCTCCCGTTCAACTTCCCTCTCTTCCTCCCTCCCTTTCCCCTTCCCTCTCTCCCTTCCTCCTCTCCCTTCCTCCCTCTCTCCTTTCCCCCTTCTCTCCCTTCCTCCTTCTCACCCTTCCTCCCTCTCTCCCTTCCTCCGTCTCTCCCTTCCTCCCTATCTCCGTCCCTCTCATCCTTCCTCCCTTTCTCCCTCCCTTTCTCCTTCAATCTCTCCTTTCCTCCATTTCTCCTTCCCTCTCCCTTCCTTTCTCTCTCAATTCATACCTTTCTGCTTTCCCCCTCCCATTCTCCTACCATCTCTCCCTTCTATTCTCCTTCCCTCTCTCCCTTCTTCCATTTCTCCTTCCCTCTCTCCTTTCCTCCCTCTCTAACTTCCTCCCTTTCTCCTACCCTATCTCCCTTCCTCCCGTTCTCCTTCTCTTCCTCCTATCTCTTTCCCTCTCTCATTTCTTATCTTTCTACTTCCCCCTCTCCCTCTCTTTCTCCATCCATTCCTTCCTATCTGTTTCCCTCTCTCATTTCTTCCCTTTCTACTTCCCTCTCTCCCTTCCTCCTTTCTCCATTTCTCCCTTTTCCCCTACTCTCTCCCCCTTCCTTCCTTTCTTCTTCCCTCTTTCCCATACTCGCTTTCTCCGTCTCTCTCTTCCTTCCTCCCATTCTCCGTCTCTCTATCCCTTCCTTTCTTTCTCCCTCCCTCTCTCACTTTCTCACATTCTTATTCACTTTCTCCATATCTCTTTCCCTCTCTCATTCCCTCCCTTTCTCTCTTCCTCACTTTATACTTCCCTCTCTCCTTTCCTCCAATTCTCCTTCCATCTCTCCCTTTCTCCATCCCTCTCTCCCTTTCTCCTCCCATCTCTCCCTTTCCCCTTCCCTATCTCCTTTCCTCCCTTTCACCATTCCCTCTCTCACTTTCTCCCTTTCTCCTTCCATACCTCCCTATCCCTTTCCCTCTCTCATTTCCTTCCTTTCTCCTTCCCTCTCTCCCTTCATCCCTTTCTCCTCCCCTCTCTCCCTTTCTCTTTCCCTCTCTCCTTTCCTCACTTTCTCCCTCCCTTCCTCCCTTTCTCCTTCCCTCCCTCCCCCTCTCCATCCCTTCCTCCCTTTCCCCATCCCTTCCTCCCTTTCTCCTTCCCTTCCTCCCTTTCTCCTTTCCTCTCTCCGTTCTTCCCTTTCTCCTTTCTCTCCCTTTCCCCTTCCCCATTCCCTTCACACCTCTACCCCTCTCACTCTCTCTCTCTCTCCGGGCGACTGTTTGCCCTAAGGACGGACACCTGGTTCCTTCGACTCGCCGACCTGTCTACTCTCGCTCATAACCTCTCCAGAAAGGATGTGGCGGACCGGAGAGAGATCTGGAAGGAGATGGACTCGGAATATGGATGTCGGATCAGGGGGAGAAAGAGAAAGATGGGACGAGAGCATCCGATTCGCATTGTACGGACCCTTGGGGGATATCGGGGTAGGGGGCCTGTTGGGAGGTAGCACAGCGCTGGGAATTTTGGTTCCCCGTCATCTTTCAAAAGCCTCGTGATGGACTCGGATCGAAGGAATTTGGTCGGCGGAGGAAGGCGATTTTAACTAGACGCGAGACTAAAGTAACTAGAGCATTCTGATTGCGTGATTAAAAATTGCGATGGAAGACGCTTTGTCGGACGTCCGCTCCTTAAGGATCGAGACGAAGCTCTGAAAGTTAAGCCTCCATCGCGATAGCTATTTACGTTGGCGTATACGGAGACGTGTTATCAAAGCTAAACAAGAACTTTAAACCAGGACTGATGCAGGTTGGTTTCCCAAAGTTGACATCACGAATTGTTTACTTATGTATATTGACAGGAAATGTTTCGGTATGAGTTAGTCATTCCAATGAATTTTCATACCATAAATACCACTTGTAGTTCATAGTTTTTCAATGATAGAGAAAAATTGAAAAACAAATTAATAGAGCGTTATCAGGTTTAAAATACTAGAATCGATGTAAAAATCTCTTTCTGGCATATTTTGCATGTATTTTATTAAATAAATGAATTTAATGAATGTTACTGTTTGTACGCTAATATGTCTATATCAACAGTCCATTGCTTAAGAGTAGTCGAGCGGAAAAGAAAATTTCCCATTTGTTCACTCGTCTATGCTCAAGCCGAGTTCGGTAATAATCGTCTTCATGGCAACGATTCGATAAAATGCGATTTAAAACGCTAAAACGCTGTTTTAATATAAATTCAAGAAAATACGTACAATTATCAAAATTCGGTGATAAGGATTTTAATATATATTCTTTTCCCCTTAGAACACTACAAACCTAGCTCCGATATCACAATTTTCATGGATACATAAAGGTTTCAACAGAACTTGCGATTCTCGCTCGATGCTTATAATTTTTATAAGCTTAATAATCTTATTTAATTCTTTTACTCCGTCTGCAACAACTTCCCTCACGCGCCACCAGACCGCGCCACTGATTGACTGTAATGGTATTTTTAACAAACTTTCCGAGTAGGTAGAAGATTGAAATTTGGTACGAATGTTTTTCTCTTATAGAAAAAGTCATTTATGAAAGAAAATCCCGAAAAGAAGACCCGGGTTCGACTCCAGTGGTTAATTTCTATTTCCCATAAGATAACACGTAAAAATCGATTTTTGGATTGACAGCCTTTTACTCTTTTGCAAATGAAAGTTAGAAAAAATTGACCTACGATCTTCGGACCTAAATCGTTCTAAAGAAAAATAAACAACGTTTCTTATTCTTATCGTCGCATTTTGTCTACGATACAAAATCGCTCATTTCTACGTTAAAATCATATTTATTTAAAAATTTAAGTTTTTTAACGGTATGTTGCCTTGCCGGTCGTGTCATTGTTATACCTCGCTATTGTATTGTCGTCTTAATCCTTATACTATATGCGTAAGGAATGCTTGCTTTGAATGCTTTAATCCGAGAGAGAAGGAATGAGACAGAGAAGGAGAGAGAGAGAGAGAGACAAAATTAAATGTTACATAGATTAAAAATAATTTTGGTGGCATAAGAATTCTATAGCGTAATGTTTTTCATTGACAAACAACTTCTTTTCGCCCAAAACTTACTCTCTGGAGCAGTCTATTACGTGAATTTTATATTTATCGCTTAGTTTTTAGTGTACATAAAAGTTGGTTTCATTAATTTTTGTTTCAATTTTAACTTAGTACTTAATTCACGCATAGCCGTCATATTTGACGGGAATTTACGCTAGTAATAATCTATTTCTCTTATTCCGTCTGTAACAACTTTCACCACGCGCCACTGAAGCTCCCATGCCGATATTAGTCGTTTATTTCTCAAAATCTGTAAGAGACAATGGTTCGAAGTTTCCCAGGAGAAATTGGCATTTCCGTGAATTGGTCTTAAAATGGGAATCAGCATCAAATACATTGCGGGATCATTGGGATATTAAACACTATCTTATTAATTTTCAATCTCCAAAACGCTTTCTAAAAATTATCGACAATTTGTTGTGTATATAATTTTATCTAAGGTAAATAAAACGAGAGATAATTATTTCTTATTTTCAAAATTCCCAGCCCGTAGTAAAAGAAGTCATTTCCCAAAATTCCGTTTTTTATATCTTCAAGGAAAAAAGTGGAATTTGAAAGTACGAGTTAACAGATGGTTGTTCCGGAAACGCCGAAACACAACAAAAGAGAGTTGGAACATGCGGGGGAATAAAAATTCCTCATCCGAATGATGCGCAGAATTCAGGTATCCATTGGTAGCGACGGCGAGGCTCAGCTTGTGTCCGAAAGGAATTATTGGATATAATTGTATATAATTATTTTAAAATGACATGCACTGCATTATTTCCGCCTCATAATTCGCGTCGCTATGTTTTTTATGCACTATCAAGAGCAAAGGGTTATTCCGATTTTAATACAATTCTCTTAAAGAATTCTCTTTAGGAATGATTCTGAATAGGTGTCCATATTCCTGCATTTAAAGATGAAAGATTTACCATTCCGGTTTTATATGGGTTTTCGTAAGTTAATATCTCCTCCTCGGGCATGAAAAGGATTAATTTTCATTCTGGAAGGATTTTGCGGTCCGCCAAACAAAATATTGCAAACCGAATCTCCCTCATGGTTTGGGCTTCGAATCCGATCCTCCTACGCACGCAAGACCACGTGATGAGTGCGTAATTAGTATTGTAGCCGTCACCGTTGGAAGGGAAGGAATGAAAGGGTCAAAGATGGTGGAGAGGATAGAAGAAGGAGAGAGGGGTAGAAGGGGGAGAGTAGAAGAAGGAGGATAGAAAAGGGGAGTAGAAGGGGTAGGGTTGAATTGGGAGGGGAGGAGTAAGGGGTGGAGACACGTAGAAACAGAGGTTTTGTTAAGCACGCATGGCGACGGAAGGGTTTGGTAGTGAGAGAAAGATGGCGCCACGGGAGCCCAAGACAGACTTAAAAAAAGGAGATGGTGGAGGAATGAGGATCTGACAGGGAGGAAGAGAGAGAGAGAGAGGGACAGAGAGTGAAAGAGAGAGAAAGTGCAAAGGGAGCTGTGGAGGCCTCTGTCCTTTGCCCTCTCATGCATAACTCCGTCGACCCTGAATAATCGAATCGGTTTGGGAGCAGAGAGTAATGGCGGAAGGCAAGAGGGCCCTGAGGCGGATGGTCCGAAAAGGGCAGTCGGAGTCCGTGAAAGAGAATGGAGGGCGAAGGTGCGAAGGGCGAACGTTGGAATAGGAAGGGAAAAGAGATAAGATGGTGGGAGGACACGGGGGTGGGAGGACAGAGGGATTAGGCGGATGGGTCGTGAATAGGGTTGCCAAATTTAAAATAGGGAAAAACGGGACAACCTATTTTTTTAGGGCGTGTAAAAATTTTTAAGTTACTTCAAATTTAAATTTAAATAAACATGCTAAAATCAAAATTTTAAAATAATAAAATTAACATTTATTTTTTTACTTGTACTTCTTTTCTGATTTTGCTGCAGTTGAAAGTTCTACATCATTTTTAACGAACTGAAACAAATCACAACATGACATATCAGAATTAATATTAAACCTATACAATGTGGACACATCTAACCACACTTTAAATACGCTATTGATTCAGAAATACAAGGCAACTTAAAACTGTCACAATAATATCCTTCTTTTATTAAATTTTTGAATGCATATAAATGAATCCATGAAATAATTTCCTTTGTTTATTCTAACCTACACTCATTCAGTGGAGGCAGGTGGTTTCAAGATGCGTCGAATGATTATCTAATAGGAACTAAACTAAAGCTTCAGGATGAATATGTTTGAGAGCTAAATGTAAATTTTGTGGATGCGTCTAACTTGCAAATAAATCAGGTAGAAAAATATAACGTGGAGTCATATAATTTCATCTATGTTATTTAGGGTCAATTTTAATACATTAATATGTAATGTAACACGGTAGATAAAAAGGAATGTACTATTTAGAATACGGAAAAGCAGCGTCCCGTTTAGAGTTCTTATGGGACGCGGAAAGAAAGTAAAAATACGGGTGATCCCGTAAAATGCGGGACGGTGGCAACCATAGACTGGTGAATGATGAGAGGTATGGTAAATAAAATAAAAAACGGGTTTTTCAATATCACACACTTTTATGATGCACTCAGATGTAGAAAATAAATTTTCATTAGCTCAAAATTATTGAAATTTTCATTTTGTAAATTTGGTGTGAAGAATAAGTGGGTGGAAAAAATAAAATCATGTATGCAAACTACTTATATGTAAAGGCTATCAACTTTTATTCTTCACACCAAATTTACAAAATGAAAATTTCGATGAAAATTTTGAGGCAATCAAAATTTATTTTCTACTTTTGAGTGCATCATAAAAGTGTGTGGTATTGAAAAACCTGTTCTTTATTTATTTTATTATCTACTTTTGAGTTTTAAAGCTTTTTAAAAATTTCAAAGTTAAATCTTTATTTACATAGGCCATATTTATTTGTGTATTCTCGAATGAAATTGTTAAAACGCGTACCAAAACTTGATAAATTAAAATATAACACGAATGTGGATAATGTGCAAAATTTGTGGCTCCAGAGATAAAACGCATCAAAGATGTTGAACGATGACAACTCTCAAGCCAAATTCAATAAAATTGTGTAATAATAATAACAGAAATATTCAGCTCAGACTTTAAAATGAACTTTGGTATAGACGAATGCAAAACCTGCTACATAAAAAAGAAAAACCTCAAGATCACGAAGGATATTCTCTCAGAACAGATAGAAAGATTATTGAAGTCATGAGTGAAGACGAATATTACAAATATCAAGGATTTTCACAAACATCCATAATAGATCACTAAGCAATAAAACAAGAAATACGAGATAAGTTTAAAGTACGCCTAGAAAAAAATACTCAAAACAGAATAAGATGGTAAAAACATGATCAAAGCAATTAATACCTATGCAGCGACAAATCTTAACTTATTCCTCCGGAATTATAAAATGGACAAATACAGACCTTGACTCATTAAACTCACTCATCAGAATGGCCTGTAATAAGTAACAAATTCACCATGGACATTCATCCATCGAAAGATTCTCCTTACCCAGAAAAGATGGAGGCAGAGGATGTATTGATATAAAAAACCTACACTATGAACAAATACAAAATATCCGTCAGTTCTTCTTCTCTAGACAAGATAGTCCACTACACAAAGCTATCATTTCAATATATAAATCATCTATACCACTACAGTTACAACATGAAGAATATGACACAAGCAGTCATATAAAAACCCAAACCCAAATAGTTGACTCTTGGATAAACAAAACACTCCATGGCAAACATCCCTACCAACTCTCACAACCACACATAGACAAAGAAGCATTTAATAAATGGCTTGCAAATGGGAACCTGTTTGCTGAAACTGAAAGTTTCTACATAGTCATTCAGGAAAAAATCATAAAAACAAAGAACTACATGAAATATGTGATAAATGATCCAAAAATACGTAACGATAAATGCAGGAGATGAAAAACCGAAAACGAAACAATAGAACACATTACAAGTGGATATAGCACCCAAGCAAGTACAGAATATACACAAAGACATGCAAGAAACACAAATTAATATAAAACAATAAAGTACCATGGCATAAATATAAACCAGAAACAATTCTCGAAAACAGCAACAAAAATTTATTGGAACAGAGATATAGTTACTGATCGAATGATTCCTCACAATAGACCGGACATCACACTCATAATAAAAGAAGAAAAAATAACGTTTGGTAACAAAATAAAGTTATTATAGTACCTATTATAATATCGTCTACAGGTGTCATCCCAAAAAGCTATTTAAAAATCTTTAAACTCTAGACCTACACAAAAATACATACATAAATTTAGAAAAATCTATCATAATTAACACATGCTCTATTGTCCGACGATTTTTAAATGACAACACACTATAAAAATACAATAGCTATGCGTACAGATTGAGCTCACTGTAAGCATGAAAACCCGGAATTAATTCGCGTCAAAAATAAAATAATAATAATAATAAAGGGATCCTCTTCCATTAAATATTTTTATGTATTTACTTAGGGCTGTTTAATTTTTCCAGGATTTTACAGAAAACATTGCAGAAGCCCAGCAAAATCAAAATTATCTCTTTGGCCAAATGAAATTTAATTCCTTTTTCCGCCTAATATCTTTCGTCTGAACTAAAATGCCGGTCCACGGCTTAGCCAGTCCATTTTCTTGTTTCATTGCAGTTAATGTGTCGTGATTGTTTGAACTCATGTCTTGTATTTTTATGTGCAACTCTTTAATTCGGCCTGCTCGAAAGGGCAGGGGGAACGAATCCTGCGAAAGTGAGATTTTTCCGAGGTAGCCCGACCCCCTGTTTCTGTGGTTTGAGGAGACCTCGCAAAGACAGCGTTCCGTCCTTCGGAAGGTAAGTTAAAACGTTGGCCCCCTTGGTGCTCTTCGTAAAGATTAGGCTAATGATGACGCCGGGTTTCCCTCCTCTCATGTATTGATGTTCGGTGTGGAAGGAGCTATGGCTATAATAATCCAAGAGGTTGATTAGTCAAAAATACACACACACTGTGTAATTTGGCCATATGTTATTTCAGTGGTTTCGAATCGAGGTAGCACGGCACCCTAGGATGCCGCAGAAGTTTTAGCTCATAAACTCTAATATTATAGCAATATTTTTCTCTAATATTATAGATGATATGTACACCTAATAACCTAATTAGTGGTATTACTGTACTTTTCAACAGCGTAAGTCAAAGCAGATAAATATCAATTTATACTAAATATCATACCTTGGTCTTCCAAATGAGCTTACTTAATAGATAGTTTCGAATTTCTAAATAAGTTAAACTTCAGCATGCAAGGTAGAACCGAAAATATCGTGACTTTTTCAGACGAGATTAATGCATTGAGAGAGAAGTCAAGAATTTGGATAATGTGAGTAAAAGAGAAAATATTGCTCTTTTACTCACTTTCCAAATGTTAGCAAATGCTGCTGCATCAAATAATAAAGATATCTTACCGCTGGGTTGCGAACATTTTCAAATACTGGATAAATAATATTCATCATTATCTTCCAAATATATCCACTGACAACTATGATATCAAAGCAGCGTCAAAGCAATCGCAGTTTAGTCTCAATGAGGAAGACGATTGTTCTGATATCCGCTACGATCATATATTGAAATAAAGAATATGGAAGTGGCTCTTGTCATATTCTGGATACAGTTTAAGAATGAATAATCTCAAATAGCAGAAAATATCTTGGTAATCCTTAGGTAGTTTTCCACATCTTACCTCTGTATACTGGGATACTCCGCGCTCATAAAAATTGCAAAAGGGAAAATAAAATCTGAAAAAGAAATGCGATTCTGTTTGTCCAATATTCCACCTATTTTTAAAAGGATCTGCACATCTCACCAAACTCAAATGACCGACGAGGAAAATATATTAATTATGATAATTTTCTGCTAGTAATTTTGTAGTATTTTAACACTAGAACGCTCAGAGGCGTCATTTCGACTCCTGGGCTGTGAAAACTTGCCTCCGCGTTCTTAATATTTATACGACGATTTTTTTCTCCCCTGACTTTTTATCAATAAACATGGTGAGTATGCACCAAAAAATGTTTGTTTTTACCTGTTGTAGTTTTCGGAT
The DNA here is from genome assembly GCA_028673005.1 of Tanypteryx hageni. Taxonomy (NCBI): domain Eukaryota; kingdom Metazoa; phylum Arthropoda; class Insecta; order Odonata; family Petaluridae; genus Tanypteryx; species Tanypteryx hageni. The sequence continues at coordinate 256,339,279 of CM054112.1, read as the reverse complement.
AATAAGCCTTAAACCCTATTCCGCTCACATGAGTCATTTCGTCTCCGGTCCATATTTTGATCATTCCAGGAAGCTTCCCGCTTTCCAATTGTTTTTGAGAGAAGCTGTGATTGTTTCGCTTCTTTGGCTGTCTTTGTCTGATTTCCGTCTGCCCTTCCCTATGACAAGACCCCTTTCTCAACCCTGCCGCAACCCCTCCCCTTCAGCATAAAGTGCTGGCGCATCAGTTTTTTCGCAGCTGGAGCCGTGGGCATGTTTTGGCTTGTGTTGTTGCGTTAGCTTACTATCTTCTAAGTGTGCATTGACATCAATATAAAATATTATGCTGAGGACTCGCACCGGACGAAATTTTACGTCGATTGCATGATATTGCGGAAGATGCAGATGCAGAGGAGTAGCTTGGCAGTGATTACGATTCAGTTTGTGAAGAACTCTATCGTGGAAACAATCAGAAGAAAATCCTGGAAACAGTATCATTCTAAAATGAGACGAAGTATTGGTAGACGTTGTGTACCAAATGGCCAGGAAGTACTCCGTTAAGTATATTTGTCACAGGTAGTCTATAGACACCTTTTTAATGTCCTTGACCTTGCCGCAATAAATGCCTGGATAAATTGAAAGGAAGTAATCGGAAAAAAGATCTTACTAAGACTCTTCATCCAAAAACTTTCAAAAGATTTTAGAGCGGAGTATCTCAAGACCTGGTGAGGCCTTTTCTCAATGCGCGAAGGCTCTGAAGATACCACTAAACGCCGAAAATGCCAAGTGGCCAAATGGAAGTGCAATATGACAACAAAACAAGTAGTTCTGGAAAGAAATAATCCGCCTATTTTCCTTTCAATACAATTGTAATATATAAAAATTCAACAAAAAAATTCACTCACCATAGATGCAGTAAGAAGAGGAAGCGCCGTTTTGTTTACAGAGTCGGTATACATCAATATGTAATATTCATATTTTTGCCACAATTCTGATAGGTATGAATCGACTTAAGAGTAAATTGTTTCCCCGATAGCTATGAATCGAAACACGGCTGGAAAGTGCACTCGACTATGCTCCAGCCGAGTTCGGCAATAATCATCACCATAGCAACAAATCGAAAAAATGGCTTTCAAAATGCAGAAACGAAAGTTTTTGAGAGAAATTCAAACAAATACGATCAAAACTCAAAATTGTATGATAAGAATAAGAATATTCACTTTTTCCCCTTGGAACAGCACAAATATCACTCCGATGTCATAATTCTAAAACATTTTAAAATGCAAAATAACAACTCTCAGCGCGACAGATTTTAGATTAACCATGTAAATCAAATAGGGAAATACCTCACCTAGAATAGAACTTTGGACCTGTAAATTCGAAACATAAATTATGTCCCGTAGGTAGTTTTCGAGATCACTAACCTTACACCAAGTTTTATGAGAATCGGTTCATTCATGAAGAAGATGTTAGTGGGACACATACACACACACGGACACCGAGGCGATCCCATAAGACTACCTTCCATTTTTTGGAAAGTAGGCTAAAAATGGGTGTCATTAAGAAGAGGGTGTGTGGCAAATGCACAGGAAAGATTGAATACACTTGTTCTGGCTGTGTTTTTAATGGAAAGTCCTTTTTGCGGATATTACCGCATAAGACACATTTTGGACACACTGTACATTTTTTAAATGTTGTTCTGCATTGAAAAGTCAACAAAAGCTATGTGTTAAGTCGAATAAATCGTTTTACCTATCTTTTCAACATCATTATACCTATTTTTTAGAGTTTTCAGCCACGGTGTCGAAATTACTCCTATGGGCAGAATACGGGGTCGGCGAAGTTCTAGTGTTAAAATTAGAAATCTAGCAGTCGTGCACATGTTTAAAATAATGCAGATTTTAAGGTTTATATTTATTTGGAAAATTTTAAAAAAATTTTAAATTAACTGATATAGCTGTAATTGCAACATACTACACGTTTACTTCGGTCCCTATGGATTACACTATATTTATTAATCCAAGTTATATGTCTTTCCGATGCAGCTTTGATAATAAACAATATGATATAGGAGCAGCGGAATATGACAGATGAGGTTAGGGTGCCTTCAGCGAAAAAGGTTGAAAAACCCTACGTTATTTAGATGCTTAAAATTTTAATGATCACTTAATCTTTTTTTCTCAAAAATTACTATAGAATTATTCTCATTTGGCTATTGTTCCATCGCAGTTCAACTGGAAGTATTAAAAAGAAATGAAGGTAGATGAACATTGATCCGCGTTAGCGGATTCGGATTCACCATGTAAATATACAGTAATTAAATTTTATAATTACTTGTGTGTTTGTGTAAACAAGCACTTGGCCCTCCTATAACATGGGGGTACGTTCAGAAAAATTCCCGTTTAATGTGAATCCGTGTCATGTGAACCTAACTTTATACAGTGAAAGGTGGGTTGCATTCCAAACCCTTAGGGAGACTGGCTCAAGATATATTTTTGGCGTTTTCCTCATTGTGTTTCGACTTTATTCATTCTAGTTAAATAAACACCCGTGCGATGCAGCAGTCTCTCTCTCTCTCTCTCTAACCGTTAAATAATATCTACCTTAGAGTTAGTGCGATTTATAAAAATACAAACAAGTAAAGAAGAAATGAACTTAGCAATATTAACAAAAGAAACGAAAATTTAAGAGAAGAGAAAGTCTATCATTGCGAAAACCACTAGTAAATAGTTGATAATCTCGTCTCAATTTATTTCACAGCCATTCAACAGGTTGAACAAAGAGAAAGAATCATTAGGTCGCGAATCTCCCTATAAACAGGTTGGTCATATTCCTGAACGTTCAAAAAGAAAACGAATATTTTCAGCTTTTTAAGACCAACAGAGTCAGTCTCTTCCTGGTCGTTCTACTGCATAATTTTTTCTGTGAGCTGAGTGTTGTTGTCAAACCTCTAAGGAATTCAATAAATTAAACGTATATTTGAAGTGTTTGCGAAAAACGAGCATGTGTACTGTTAGATATATGTATTTTACGATTGTACAGATTGTATCCGTTCGATTTAATGGAGACTCCGGCGAAAAAATCAGTGCACAATAATGAAAAAAATTGGAATTAGAATAATATATATAATAATTATTAGAAAACCATGTGAATAATTGAAAACGTAAAAACTTATATATGAGCGGGTATTTCCAACGCGGTCAAATAATTTTTGTTGAACTCTTATTTGTGTGTATATATATATATACTCCGTTTATTAAAATTTAAAACACTTAATTATAACAAGGTCTATGAAAATGCGTACATATAATTGGTTTTCGTCAGATAGTACCATTCCACTAATTTTACAAGTGTTATTGTCATCATTATCGGTAAATGGATTTTAGATAATGGCATGATCTATTTAAATGATAGGAAAAATACAAATATATTTAATATTTCCAAAAATGTTAACGACCGGCTCAAAAATTCAGAGAAAAATTAACAACCGGCTCGCACGAGCCGGCTCTAGCTCATCGCTGTATGTATATTAGGGTGTCCTTATTTTTAAGTTTTGGAAAACTGAATCTGTTCCATTATGAAAAAATATAATTTTGGTAAAATTAGGTTAGTTTTGAATAATATTTAGGGGTCGCCACCAAGATCTGAAAAATTGCAATATATCATAATGGTGCACTCATTTTTAAATTAGTTTAAATTTTAAACTTATTTGAATTGAATTGTGAATTGTAGATACTTAGTATTGAAAATTGTGATGCAGCACCCATTGGTCAATATTACGCAATACTGCAGTAGATATAACCTTTCAGATGTACCACCGCGGACAATAAATTTGAGACACCTTGAAGTCGCTCTGGTGGCGACTCCGTGAACATTTTACGCCGAGGTACCGAATTGCAACCCTGAAGGTGAGCTGCGGCGGGAAGGGGTGGGGGAAGGAAGAAGGTGATAAAGGGAGGAAGGAAGCGAGAGGAATAACAGAAGAAGAGGGAGGGGTCTTCGACGCTGTCCTCTCCCGTTCTGACAAGGATAGTAGGCCTAGCGCTCACATGCAATTTTTAGTCGGCCGACTATTTGATCGGTCATTCCGCGCTCACTAGGCAACCAAACAGTCTGCCGAAAGAGATGTGCGCGCATATGCAATTAAACAGTCGGCCGACTTTCTTTTCCTATCCTATTCCTATCAGAATGCTCTTTCATGGATTTGTTGTAAAGAGCTGGTCTCGATTCAATTGTTTGAATGAACCTTCATCGGTATCCATATTACCTAAACGAATATATTTATATGTATTGAAAAGAATGTATTTTTTTATATAAATATAAGAATAAATATGAGAATGTTGTTTTGTTTGACTCACCTAGTAGACCTAGCGTGCACACTAGGAATGAATCCCGGTATTGGAAAACCGGAATTAATACCGGTATTAAATTAGATACATAATACCGACATCGTAATTTATAATACCGTGTTTACGGTATTGAAATTAATTTACACTGTGGGAGCAGTTCCAAGTTACCAAAAATGCATTTGTTGCTTGTGTGAATAGAAATAAAGTGGAGGATTCTTCCAAAAAGTGACTCCGACGGATTGGTATGAGAGTTTTATAATATTACCTAGTTCGATGAGAGAAAATGGTTGGAAATGGTCTCGTCGTCCTGAAATGCGTTTTAAATGAAATAGTGAATGATCAAGGATGCAGTTATACCATAAGCAGCGTCACACATATTTGATGGATTAATCCTGTGTTCCTAATCACTCTGTAATTTCGCTGTAACAACTAACAATTACAAAAACAACTGCGTAGTAACCAATCTAAGAATAAATAGCTAAAGTCTGGTTAACAGTATTGTCTACTGGAAACCAACGCAACTACTACCTCGTTAAAGAATGTAAAAAAAATCAGTTGTGTGGAATTATTTTCTCATTATTATTATGAGATTGATTCTTGGCGTCTACCAATTTTCTTTCATCGATCATCAATTTTGGTTGAAAGCTGAATAATAGTTAACTTGATGCTATTTCTGCAGCTTCTCAAGAATTTTCTATGCTAAGCATATTTACAATATAATTAAATATGTCATTACTTCGCATCTTTTTATCACTACGCTTCCAGATCTCGAAAATGCCTTTCCTCGCAATATAGCGCTCAGTCCCTGAAAAACGGAATAATTATTATTTCCGTACCATATGACTATTAAATTTGTAAACTGTAATATACATATAACACGTCAATAAACACTTTTCTGTGGTATCGCGTGGTGATTTTTTTGTTAGCCTCGTGAAAGACGCAGTATCTCAAATAAATTTTCATTGTGAAACAATTCACTTGTTACCCTGTCTCACTCCGTCATAATAATTGAAATTCAAAACATACTATAGGGAATAAAATTAAATACCTGGGTCTACGTAGATTTTGAAAATCGTATTTCATCTAAGTTTAAACGTGTAGTACGTACGCTAGTGAAATTACGACTGCCAGAAGCGCGCAAATTGAAATTGAAATTTATTCAGTCTTGCCAACATGATAATTGAATTATCAGCGATGTGCTCGGTGGTCTTACAAATAAATTCATTTGAAGAAAGATTCATACAATCACAACTCAAAAATGGGTTTTTATCCAACTAGATTGGCCAAATGACACACTGTGCAACGGTCTCATTTCGCGAGCCTTTGTTTGGAATACAATGGAACAGTATTTTTTAGCGGTGCTTAAGGGGATAAGTCGTAAAGGATATCTACCTACAGTTGTATTTTGTGTCCACGAAAAGATCTCCGTGTGCAGACAATGTTCTGCTTAATGTTTTATCGAAGGAAACAATGGAATCGGTAATTATTGGATACTTGAATCTCCTCTGTTCCTTTCCGAATGAATAAGCTTCCGCAGAATAAAGAAAATCCCGTCACACCACCGACCTCTCTCTTTCTCCATTTATTTGGACGACAATGCGAAATCGACCCACGTGGCATGCGTATTCTCCTCCACGCTTTGCTTTGTAACTATTTCCAATTGTGGTAAAAATCGATCAAATCTCCGAAGAATCGGGTGAAACTACAGTTATTTAAAGTGTTTTTTTATTCTTAGCAAAAATAGCAATTAAATTTCTCATCGGTGAGGCTGAAAAAATAACCTTTATTTCTCAAATCCATTTCCACGCAGCGAGTTTGGTTAAACTGCGAGAGGGGGTGTGGCCAGGTTTAACGAGTGTGGGAGGGGGCAGTAGGGGTCGCTTCCCCGGGGTCCGAGGACGCTCATGGGGACCGAGGACTCTCATGGGGCTCGAGGACTCTCATGGGGCCCGGACCCGAGGTTTGTGTATTACTATCCTAAAGTCGCTTTATAAGACAATTAAATAATTATTAGGTTTACCTGCGCAGAGCATTTGCGCGCTAGTACTTTATTGCTCAGTATCATAGATTTCTTTATACACACAATTTTCGATATCTTGATTTGCTGATACAATTGTTAGAGAGTCAAATGATCTCGCCATCCCTCTCTCCCTCCCTGCCTCTCTACCTTTGTTTCCCTTCCTCTCTCTCCCTCTCTGCCTTTCCCTCTCCCACTCTCTCTTTCTCCCTCCCATTCTCTCTCCCCCACCCTCTCTCCTCCCCCCTCTCTCTCCCTCTCTCTCTCCCCCTCCCTCTCTCCCTCTCCCTCTGTCCCTCTCCCTCTCTCTATCTCCCTCTCCCCCCCTCTCTCTCTATCTCTTCATCTCTCTCCCTCTCTCTCTCTCCCTCATTCTCTCTCTCCCCCTCCCTCTCCCTTTGTCCCTCTCCCTCTCTCTCTTTCTTCCCCTCTCTCCCTCCCCTCTCTCTCTCCCTCCCCTCTCTCTCTCTCTCTCCCTCCCTCCTTTCCTCTCACGTAATATTTGGCTAAATGTGAGGCATTGTCATCTACCTCTGCCTAAATGGTAAATATAGTGTGGTCATTGTGGTTATTTAAATTGACGTAGTTGCTGATAATTTCTTTTGTAGAAGAAAAGTAATGATAGCGTTCAATGCCGCTTATTCGTTATGTACTTTAGAATGGTAAGAAAAATTCTGTATCTCTTGAAATGCTAAATGAAATAATTTATTTTTGTGTTATAAATTCGAATTGAACAAAAATGTCTCCCACCAACGAAGAGGGATTCGGGTTATTAAGTAGATGAAAACGCTTATTCATTTAAGTTCCGTAAATTTTTACGGGCTTACAGCTCGTAATGATATGTAATCTACCATATAAGACTGTACGCAAATTAATTTTTAAAAAGTAATGTCTACTTAATAATAATAATCTTTAATACCGATTTTACAATACAATATTAATATTATGATACAAAGATCTGATATGTTTCAGTGACAGCTGTTTAAGCTGTTTATATATACTGTTGATTTGCAATACAATGTTATTGTGTGCCACGTATTGCCTTAGCGTTTTATATATTTAGATTATGTATATTAACAATTTTTTATTATGTAATAATTGTAAATAAAATATGTATAGCGATATCGTATGCATTTCCATTGCTGCTTGATATCGGAACGACATCCTGCTGAATAATCATGCCGCATGTGTGAAAGATAAATATAATAAATTACTTCATTTATTTTGCTGACAAGGTCGTCGCCACGCGGCGGAAGCTCTGAAATGCAAAAGCGTATAATATCCACAGCTGACCAGCTGGGAATGTATCAGAGGATACCCGAAATCAGGCTCTGGTTTCATTGTCTGTTGCACAGGGTAACATTTTTGGCGAGAATATTGAAATTAGATGGCATTATTTTTCCTGCCTCCGGCACATATGCTGTGCCTAGGTTTATTTTTTATGAGATTAATGTTGTTGCGGAAAAGATTTTCTTATTATATGTGTGCGTCAGTGGGTGTGCCTAACATCCTAAACACAAGAATGCACAATATAACGGAGCGAAATCATTCAATTTGCATTTAATTTTTTGAAAAATAATATGTATTCACTATTGTGGTAAGAGAATATAAGGTTTGCGTCAGTTGCCAAGACCTATAGAGACAATAAAGTTCGTACACTGGGGCCTGGCAAGTTGTTTGTCCAGGAGCCCGTTTTGACTCATCTACATCTACATCTACATCTCTCGGCGCCCTTGGATATAGCTTATTCTTTGGTCCGTGTTTCACGTCTCAATTCTAAATTTTTCAAAAACAGCACTTCAATGTTGTCTTATCTTTTAAAAATATACGTTTTCTATGATGGTGGCGAAACTCTCGTAGGGAGAATGAGGCGTCTGCACGCGGGTGCAATTCGGAAAGGAACGAATCTGATGGGATTCGTCCTTTGTTTCAAAATATGTGGTTACATACAATTCACCTGATGATGACGATCAATCGTCGAAACCGATCGCATATCTTATGCTATAATATGGAAACTACAAATTTTACAACAGTGTACACAATTTGTCTAACATTTAGTTAAAATTACACCCATTCTCGCGTACATGGTTACACTTTTCTGCGCGTGCATCGGTTAGGCGAAGTTAATCACAGAAATTACAAAAATACCATATCATACAAACGGAGTCAACCAAAGCCTAATATCGGATAATGGTAACCCTGGTGAAGAGCGTTGGTATGCCGATAAAGAAACGACCTATAAAAGTTAGATAAACATGAAAACAGTTCGGCATTATAACTGAGGCCTTATGATTTCAGAATTTATTCATTTAAATTTATTTATAAATCATATTAATGTTAATTCATGATTAACTTTAGTTTTTATAAACTATTTTTGAAAATTGGCCATAGGTAATCTACCACTATCACCTATCGTACGATAAAATTTTCTATAAAGAATAATATGCTGTTAAATGTTATGAGATACTTGAGTACTCATGTGATTGTACTAACTATAAATGCAAAGATAGATTAACGCTGATTTATGGAGGGAATTTATCTCGCGTAAATTATAAATTCATACTTTTGCGCTTAAAAATTTTTATTTCTGCTCGAAAGTTATGCAAATGCTTCTGAAAATGTGAATACGTTACAGAATAAATTTTCTGCGGACAACGACCGCTGTTTGGGAAAGAGAAATGTGTTATGGAATTTTTGCTGATGTGTCTTTTTCCCTAGTAAGGAATTCACAGTGACGGGAAGCATTATTTTTTCGTTCCGCGCGGCCGTGTTTCCGTGTGTATGCACGGTCTTATTAGATTTCGCGCAATGCAAAAACCTTTTCCCGAGATGGACGTAATTACCGAAACGCCCCAAGTTTACAAACGATGCTCAACTGTTGACGGAAACGCCTCCTACTGCTTGTTATTCTCATGCAACTGGATGTCCCCATATCGCACCGATGAACGCTTTGACCCCAAACCCTCAAACGACGGAAAATCTAGTCCCCGAGTCATCAACCCAACCCACGCCCCCTCAAAATAACATATTCATATTTCCCACTGCCCCACCGCTTCCCTCCACTCCTCTCATTCCCTCCACCCCTCTCATTCCCTCCTACCCTCTCATTCTTTCCACCTCTCTCATTCCCTCCACCCCTCTCATTCCATTCAACCCCTCTCATTCCCTTCAACCCCTCTCATTCCCTCCACCCTTCTCATTCCCTCCACCCCTCTCATTCCCTCCACCCCTCTCATTCCCTCCACCCTACTCATTCCCTCCACCCCTCTCAATCCCTCCACCTCTCGCATTCCCTCCACACCACTCATTCCCTCTACCCTTCTCATTCCCTCCACCCCTCTCATTCCCTCCACCCCTCTCAATCCCTCTACCTCTCGCATTCCCTCCACACCACTCATTCCCTCTACCCTTCTCATTCACTCCACCCCTCTCATTCCCTCCATCCCTCTCATTGCCTCCACCTCTCATTCCCTCGTTCTATTCAGTCCTACGTTCCACCTCGCCCTATCTACGTCCCCACTCGTTTCATTCCAATCCAACTTCACTTGTGTTACCATACTTCACGCGCTTCTCATTCTACCCGTATCTCTTTCTCCCAATCTCTTGACCCACGTTTCCCTTAATACTCTTTTTTGCCAGGCATTCGTCCCTTCCAACTCCACTATAGAACTCCTAATTTTTTCCGCATTTCTCTCTCTATTATTCCTTACCACCATACTTCCTTTCTTTCTTCCTCTTTACCCCTTAATTCACATCCAGAATATCTCTTCCTTCTTTAACATTCGTCTACATCTATTTTTAGTGTGTAGTAAGCAATTCCTTTAAATGGCCTCCCGTGTGGTCATCACGGTACTTGTTGAACGTTACATCACAATATAATTTCCTCTGAATATTTGTGTGTGCGACCTCTCGTCTCCCCTTTCCTTCCTCCCTCTTTCGTAGCACGCAGCAACACGTCTTCTCACGTGTTTCTCTGAATCATACGTTCAGGTGGCGCTGAGAGCGGAAAGAATGCCAAGGATGGAAGAGAGCGTGGGAGAGAGGTAAATGTGCAGTGGAGATGGAGAGAGCGGAATGGCAGGGAGGAATGAGAGGGGAAAAGGAGGAAGGGGAGGGTAAGGGAGAAAGGGGAGGTAAAAAGGAGGAAGGGGAGGGGTAAGGGAGGAAGGGAACGGGTAAGGGCAGAATGAGAGGAGAGGTATGTGTTGGATGAAGGCATTCTCTGTGGGCGCAGTATTTCCATTTCAGAGCGCGAGAGGCTGACACGACACACACACCTTGAATCATAATTCTCTAGATCCTAATGGCGAGCATTAGTACGTTGCACCGCGCGCATGTTTTTATTGTAATATGAGTCTCAAAAAACACATGGCTGCGTTTAATGTGCATTCTTTTCCCCTTAATTATATTACACACTGATATAGAACCGCTTTGGTGCAGTATAAAAGCTTCGAGGGCTATGTCAAGTAGTTAATGAAAAATTTTCAGATGAAAATCAAACTTCGAAGCGAAAGGTTGAAATTAACATCAGCGAAAATACAACGCTTTTTTCTCATTAAATCTGAGGACTTCAACAGCGGAGTCAAATTCGCTGCACATGCCTTCTGAGTATGTCCTTTTCCTGATAAATCTTAGTTTGCCCTTAACAAATGTTTTATGGTATTGTTAGAGCTGTAACCTAATTGACGTTCTATTTCCAAGGGTTGCGAATATTTCTAGATAGTTATATTACCTACTAGTAAAAGGTGCTTGCATTTTGCAAGCATATCATCTCACCTTGAGAAAACATTCATTTTTCAGACAGATATTTCATCATTACAAATATTTTTGTAATTCTAAAGATTTCACCTCCGCAGCGATTTTCTTTGTTCCCTTATGTAAAAATAATAGATTATAACAATCCCCAAACTTTTAAATTTTATAAATTTTATACTTTGTCCATTATGGGGTACTAATGCTACACACTTCTGCCAAATTTTAAAGTTGTAGCACTTCTAGAAGTGAAATAATATTTTTCTAATAGTTTAAATTTAAATAATTGTTAACGGACGCAATAAGAACTTCATGGATACATTGAAATGTTTATTCGTTTATATATACTAACTCTAAATAACTTTAAACAAACAGGTAAATGTTTAGATACTATGGGGCAAGTTAGAGAGCTGAAATTTTTAAGTTATTTAGAGTTTAAACTTTTAAATTAAATTAAAACAATCCCCAAACTTTGCAATTTTAAGAATTTTATACTTTCGCCGTTATGAGGTACTAATTCTACACATTTCTGCCAAATGTTAAAGTTGTAGTACTTCTAGAAGTGAAATAATATTTTTCTAATTTTTTTTTAATTTTAAAAAAATTTTAACGGCCGCCGCAATATATTTATGGAGAGATTCAAATATTTATTTACGCAAATGCGCTACTCTGTAAATAACTTGAAATTTTCAGCTTCCTTGCTCATCCCGTAGTACCTAATCAGTTAGCTATTTGTTTAAAATTTAGGAATTTTTAACAGCCAAATCAATCAAAATATCAAAATTTGTACAATCCCTATTTCGTTTTTTTTTACAAATCCTACCTTTTAAAAATATTTCAGCTCCGTAGTACTTTTGGAAATACGTAAACCTTGAAAATTTGTTTAAATAATTGCAAATTTTTAGCGGCCGCATTGTTACACTATTTCAAGATTTTCGTTTTTTCTAGTCGGTTTTGCACAAAATTCCATCTAAGAAAAAAATTTCGAATCTCCAGCTCATGTGGAAGTGCCTAAACATTAGTATCCTCCTATGTATTATATCCTCCTCTGTAAGAAACGTCTATATATAATGATGTTATATGTATGTTATATCCTCCTCCTCCGGAAGAAACGTCTATATATAATGATCCCTCAGATATACGGCATAATTAAAAATAAGATTTACAAATGCGTTCCATTTTCTGTATAGGATTAAAAACATAAACTATCATGATATTCTGTAGGTTTAGAAGCGAGGCAGCATGCACTTTAACATATATACGCAAACATTAAAAATAACAAATACTTTACAGAATTCACCTGTATTCTAAATCAAATTTATAATAGTGTACAACGTTATAACATTTTTGGAGACCGTTTGAGCGAAACCTTTGTGCTAGAGTGAGTGATAATGCTTCACTGTTTCCACATATCTCTTACGGTTAGTCAATCTTATGATTGGGCGTGTTTTTTCCAGGCCACGTGAAACCAATTCCTCAGCATTAAAAATATGTTAAACATAGATCCATTGCACTATTTTTTATTAATTTCGTTAATAAAAAATGATTTTTATTGCTCGGGGTCCCGCGCTGTAGGTGACCCCCAATTTTTGGGATTTTAACTACCACCTAAAGAAACCATTGAAAAATTTTAATCAGGCTTGTGTTCGTGGGTGTATTTCAATGTTAAATCCATCATATAATCAAGGCAGACTGCATTTCCAAGAATATTTGGCGTAATCGAGCGGTTTTATTAAAGTAGGAATTACTCCGAATGCACCATAAGCCCTGAATTTTCGTTCCCCATTACCGTAATTACGCAAGCGATGTTTACATTAACATTTCCTATTTAATTTATTGTATTACCATTAATCTTACTATTAATATGATTACGCATTAACATCTTACTTAATATTTACACCGAAGCCCATAAAGCAGCAATAAAATTATGTGTATTGTGTCAATACTCTTAGCCAAAACGTAAACAATAAACAACATCATGGTTACCGAACAAATTTAAGTAAATGTATCGATTTATGTTGCGAGAAATCTTTCAAAAAATTTATAAAAGATTCTAATATTCCTTAAAAATCATTTGACTCACTTAAAAGTATGAAGCCATTTGTACCCTTTGTCTTGGCTTTGGCAATTCTACCCCTACGGCGCTCAACGGCGTGGATTTTCTTTGAATTAATCTTTACGTGGCTATCTCCCTTTGAAGAGGACAACAATTAAGAAATTTGGCTTTGTTGCCGCCTGGAAAATGACAATCTAAACCGTTAAATTTTGCGATTAAAGGAAACTTTCTAGCGATTTAGCAAGTAATACGTCAAAACATGCACAGAATTAAAATATTCAGTCATTCCTGCGTAAAATAAGCCATTTTTGTGATCATAATTTAATATTTAAGCATATTTATATCCACATCAGTGAAGAGCTGCATGGCATTTTGGGGTTTCTCCACACCATTTCCCATGCATTCTTATGGAAATAGTATTTTGTTGACCCCATGGGATATAAAAGACCCCACGGACAGCCAACCTAGGCCAAGTTCTTCCTTTAGTCCATAGGATGGCACGTGAAACTTTTGAATTCGATCGCTCTTATAGTGTCCATGTTATTCTCATTCTCATATTAGATTTCCGTGATTAACGTGATTACTTTTAAAAAATACAAATTGGTAAACATGTTCTTTGTTTCGTTGAAGGCTTCTTCATCTTGTCATATGTGAAATAATATTCGTTCGATAAATTCATTATTCTTTTAGTCTTTCTATCTCGTTGCCTCTTCCCTAGCATTCTCTTTTAACAGATGTTTGATTCTTAAAATTCGATCCAAAAATTTTACTGTAATTAAGATGATCTACTTCTGTTATTGCTTATCAATTTATTATATTCAGTTCAAATCATTTTATTCGTTTCATGCCCTATTTGAAGAAATATGTTACAATGACTATGCATCACACCTGTTTAATGTTACAGCACTTGTAAATATTTTCACCAATCTTTTTTAAATATCCCTTTTAAACAATTTACACCTTATCGTCTTCTCTCATACGCTTCTTTTACATTCAAACACTTCTCTAGAAGTCTACTTTCATTGATTCTACTTTCAGACCATATATGTGAAATTCCTTTCTTTCTTTAATTATTTTTGTTGAATTGAATGCTTACCGTTTTTTGTCTTAAGCTGTGCCCAATGTAACTCTCTACTTGTTCAGTTTTAATTCTTCTCATTTCCGTACAGTAAGTCTAATGTGTTGCTTCCTTAAAGTTCGTTCATGTATTCACATTTCCGTTTCTACCAACACTCTTTTTCACTTATAGAATCCCTCTTAAGTTTGGTGTCAATTATCAATATTTCCCAGTTCCCGTCATCGTTTTCCTGGAAAATCTTTTGAATTATACCAGCTAAGGCTAGAATTGAAAACTTTATCATGCGTGAGATGAATTACTGATTCAAAATTAGTTGTGGACATTAACTACGAACCTGGTAAAGTGGATTCCCATAAAACAGATGCCTACGAAAGACAAAACTTGAAGTTCATAAATCATTCGGTTATTTAGTTGAAGAAAATAGGCGTAGAGTTAAAAGCGCAATAAAACAATTTTGTGTCATGACTTTTACATACAAGTCAACACAGCGAAGGCGGAATTTTATTCTCCTAACAAAGATTTTTAAAGTGATATTCGTGTGTTTTTGAGGTATCGTAACATATGCTTACTCGAACGACGATTAATTTATCTTCTGTTCCATTACGTAGAAAATTTAAGTCCTCGATAAAAGACATTAATGCAACTCAAACTATTTACACGAGCTGTAAGGGCTCTAAGAGCTGAGTTTTCTGCGTGGACGGTTCGAGTGTCAGTTCTACTCGACCTTTAAGTTGCGGAAATTAAGTGCCTATACTCCCGTTTCGATCAACGGAATTTATTTTACTAACCAGTTAACTTTAGGCTCAAGAATTGTGCCATTCAATCAACTATTTGAAATTTCTGCCGACGCATACGTTGCTTCACCCACTGCTCAAATGTTGAAGGGAAGATAGGCCACAGCACGTGAATCGCCTCGGAACAATATCCAGCGATAATTACAGACAAGTATCCATCCACTATTGATGCTAACTATATAATTACGCCTGGAAATATAACATAAGCAGAAACATCGCCGTAGAATTTTATAGTAACTATTAGACCGCGAGATTGAGCTGAAAATTCCATTTCTCGCTGCGCTATCGTGTGAGGTGAAATTAGTGCTGATGTCGAAGCGGCGGTGATCCGTGGGAAATTCAGCGAAGGAAAAAGAGGGAGAGAGTGAGTAGATAGGAGGAAGGAGAAGAGAGGAAGAAGGAAGAGAGAGGAGGAGGGTAGAGTAAGAAGGAAGAGAGAGAGCAGGAAGGGAAGAGAAAAGGAAGGGAGAGAGAGGAGGAAGGGGAGAGAGGAGAAAGTGGAGAGAGGACGAAGGGAGAGAGAGATAGAAAGAGAGAGAGAGGGAGATAGAGAGAGGGAGAGAGAAGGAAGGAAAAGAGTGAGTAGATTGAGAGGAGGAAGGGAGAAAGTTAGTAGATAGAGAGAAGGAAGGGAGAGAGAGGAAGAAAGAAAAGAGAGGGAGAGGAGAAAGGTAGAGAGAGGAGGAAGAGAGAGAGGGGAGGAAGGGTGAGAGAGTAGGAAGGGAGAGAGTTAGTAGAGAGTGAGTAGAGAGGAAGAAGGGAGAGAGTGAGTATATAGAGAGGAGGAAGGGAGAGAGTGAGTAGATAGAGAGGAGGAAGGTAACGAGAGGGAGATGGGAGAGAGAGGAGAAAGGTAGAGAGAGGAGCAAGGGAAAGAGAGGATGAAGGGAGAGTGTGGAGGAAGGAAGAGAGCGGAGGAAGGGAGAGACTGAGTAGAGAGAGATGAGGAAGGGATGAAGAGAGAAAGAGAAAGGGAGAAAGAGAGGAGGAAGGGAGGAAGAGGAGAGGAAGGAAGAGACTATATAGAGAGGAGGAAATGAGAGAGAGAGAGAGTGAAGAGAGAGGAAGGGAGGGAGAATAGGAAGAAAGGAAGAGTGGAGGAAGGGAGGATGACTGGGGAGAAAAAGATGAAGAAATATGAGAGAGGATAAAGCCACTCCTTGGTCGCCCATCCAGTTAACGAATGCGGCCACAAGAGATGCCACGCTCCTCGATTCCAGCCAAGAGCACCTAAAACTCCTTCTAAATGCTCCTCCTTTCTCCCTTTCCCCTCCCTTCCTCTATTCTTCCACCCTCATCCTATCCCCCCTCTCTCCCTCCCTCTATCTTCCCTCACTCCATCTATCCTCCCTTACTTCCTCTATCCACCCTCCCTCCCTCTATCCTTCCACCCTACCTCCCTCTTCCCCACCTCCCTTCCTTGCCCTCTCGACGGGCAATCCCAACCCTCAACTTACTCCCGCTTCTCCTTCCTTTCCTCCTCAAAATTCCTACCTCCCACACACGCCGTCTCCATTCTCCCCACCCCTCTGCCCTCTTCCTCACACCTTCATCAACTCCTTTAACTTCCCTTTCCAATTAACGTGATACGCTCGCATTCATTCGTTCTCTGGGATCCAGCATCGATTAATCTTCGCTTGTGAAGGGAAATAATTTTGAATTGTACGTTCCAAAACGTTAAATTTTTTAATTCACTAATTTTCTTTCATATTGGAGTTGATATTAAACATAAATAAATAAAAATTTTCCTCAATCGAAACGAAGTAAACAACGATTGGTCGATATTTACTTATAATATACGACATCCATGTTCTATGAAGGGCCGTGGAAGGGAATTTACATAAACATGTTTTTGATGCGTATGGCTATATGTAAGTTTGTTTAACACTGAAATCGGCTACTTGATAGTGAAAATGTGCATCGAGTTTGATTAGTTTGTTCATGGTAACGAATTATGTGCCTTGAACATGTTTCTATATATTAACGCTCTTGCGTGCTTTGCAATGTGCGAATATAATTGAAATAGCTATTATGTTTATTGTGCGTTGAAAATTATTGTAAGCAATAAAAATAATTCTCTTTATTCTATTATTGTACTTTATCACTATTCGAAGATTAAAAATCTTGTCGCTTCGTAAATTTTAGGAAACAATTTCTGGAGTATTTGCCCCATTTATAAATAAAAATCTAAATTGAGTGCAGAAAACCACCAGAATATTTTTTGGGCATGTAGCTCACACAACAATTGATCAAATATCTATAATCGGAATTTAATAAAATACGCTCTTGACATGGGTTACAAGAGCGTTCTCGAATTATCAAATTTAAAATGCTTTAGTTTATCCCCCACGTTAGCCAACCATAATTTTATAATTTCCGCCTCTGTGCAGATTAACTGGGAACCGCGAGATGCCTATCACCTTTCATGAATTTCAGCGTCATGTCACTCGGTCAAACCCTTTCAGGCCACGCGAAGCAAGATTGCTTCTCTGCGGCAACCTGTTAATCTTCCTCTCAGCTCGGCTTGAGTAAACCTTTGAGGCAGTTTCGGGCTCCCACCGCTTTTCGCGTGTCCCACCAATCGCAACCTTGCTTAGATCTCGCCTTTACTTTCCACACAACCCCTTTTTTTAAGTTACTTGCAATTTGTTCGCGTTACGCCCGTTGTCAAGAGATCTAAATCGAGAGTGATTCATCGGTGAGCAATACTCAACTTTCCACGAGCGCATGAACAGCTTAATCAAGGGTTTGCTTGAGCAATATTCAAGTCCGAAGCCCGTTAGCAAAATTATCTTATGTTTATGCTCCATTCCTGACACAGGAAAGAAGCTCAGTTATTGTTTTTATTTCAAGGAATATCTGTAATTATTCTTCGAGTCATCCAATTGAATAATTGAATTTTACCTCGATGAGTCACAAATTATCCCTTTCTTAACAAGAACGATTAAAAAACTTACATAAATAATTATGAAAAATGTTGCCATCCTTTGTGTATCTTCGCGAGGTCACTTATTTTTTACTACCTCTTTTTAAAAATTTTAAAGGAATTTCTTGCTGGTAGATATTGATTGGCATTTTTTTGGTTGCTTTTATAATGTGGTGACATTTTATACGAAATGAAGGGTCGCGTATCAATTCGGCTCGTTAAACATGTCCCACAGTTGGCTCGTATGGTTATCCTTGGACATATCTGAATTTTCTTACCTCAGGAAGCCATTCGCTGGCCGTCGCGCTTCTCGCCCCTCCGAGCACCGGGTTCGATTTCTTCTCCTTCAAACGCCGATAACAGGATCCACCGACACTTAACAGCTCACGTACGCCAGCACACCTCCCACACTCTCACTCCGCGCCTCCGAAGCATCTAAGTGTTTTTTCAGAGATCCAGTCCGAGTGAGGAGTGAGCCAAGAGGGTGCCGGTCGCCCGGGGCGCCCTCCGCGAGGGCGGCCAAGTTCCCTGCAAAAGTGGGACGGTTTCCTTCAGGACGGGCTCTCGTTTGCTTGCGAAAATTCCAACCATTGTGTTTCGCAGGCGTTGATGAGAGAACGACATGTGATTATCCTACGGTGGCATCCAAACCGCGGTCATGGAAGCGGAAAATGCGACGAGCCGCATGCAGAAAAACGCATACGAAAATGAAACGTGACATGAAGTTCTGCTTAAAAGCTCTCCAGCATACTTCTGATGGAAACTGTAAATTTTACTCTCAATTATTCCTTAAAAACTTTTAATCCATATTTATATGTAAACAATTTTATAAATTTGGCTATAATGTGTACAACATTGATTTTCTTATATTTAAGCAATTAATAACAATCTATTTTAAATTTTTATAGAAATTAAATCATTGGACTCTTTATATGGGAATTCTAAATTCTCTACATTTACGAACGAATGAGGAATATAATTGGTCCCAAATTCCGATATCGAATTACAAGAAAATTTTGATAAATTTCCTACTCAATAAAATTAATCAAAAATTTTTATATTCTTAAACAAAACACTTTTATAGAATTTGAACCGTCTTTTAAATTTTCCAAATATCTCATACCAAAACAAGAATACATCAGCGTAACTATTTCTCCGTTTTACGATCGCTATTTTATGCCTCTATCATTAAATTTGTTAATACTAGAAAAAGCGAAATAATATGTTAAATAAATATATAACATCAAATAGATGGTTTTATTATTATTTCTCCAGGGAGGGAGTAAATTATAAATCAATTCCGATTTAAACTTAAATGTTAGATTAATCATAAGGCCATGTAATCATTACATGAGATACAATGAAACCTGCATAAAAATTTATTTGAATAACAAACTTAAATCATATAAACTACGGCCCGTTTCCCTGGTAGGAACTTATCACAGGTCTTACTTTTCTTTAAGTCATATATGCGTGCACATTGTATCGAAGGAATAATTTTTAAATATAAAAGGTACGAGATACTGCATTCTTTTTTTACAAAATAACTGTCCTAGAGGAAGTCATTGATTATAGATAAATGTATTGTACGCATTAGTTATACTTTTAACAACCACCTATGGTGTAGTGGGATGTGATTTTCTAATTCGAGTTAGTTTTTTCGGAGGGCTTCACTGTTCCTAACTTACTAAAATAGGCATAGAGACATATCAACGAATCGCGAGAAATGCATGCAAAATAGTTGCGAATTCTTATACAGACAATTTTATGATCGAAATAATTAATAAATCACTTTCCAATGATCACAAACATGCTCTCAAAAATGAACTCATATTGGCTACTGCGTCGGTTCTTTCATTTTCACTTCGATCCCGAGCACACGAATTCTTCAGCACACACTCTCGAATTTTGGGTTTAATTTTTTCGTCACTTGTGTCTTCATTCTCATGAACCAACGCATCCGCTCGAGTGAGCAGAAAAAAGTTCTCTATCGTTTCAAAAGGAAAAAAAGAGAAAAACATATCCGAAAATCGCGGGAGACCTTTTTTCCGCTCGCAAACTCTCTCTTCGACGATTTCTCGCCGCCGCCTTCTTTTCCAGTCCTTATTCCCCGAACGCAGCGATCCACTCGAGGGAAACACGTTTAAGTTGCATTACGACCCGTGTCTCACGCGACGCGAGCTTCAATTTTTTCCCTCGATAAATTGAGGAGTTACGGTGCGGACGGATTCCGAACTCGGAAAAACTTTCACGTTATCCTTCTCTCCAGCTATGAACGGAATCCTTTAATGTTAAACTCATCGGAAAGCACTCAAAACTGCTCCGGATATATAAGGATTCTCAAAAGTTTTGAAAAAGCTTAAGGTCTTTTTTTATAATTCGAAGCAATTGGAACCGTCTTGAAAACCTAAAATGTTCCACGGTATTGGCAATTGATGCAATAAAATTTACACACTTCTTTAAGAGGTAAGTTTTCTAGATATTGTTTTAAATAATAGGGAGATTTTCAAAAGGTGATTCAGTTTTGGTCCAAGCCGTTTTCTTCAATTGCATAATTTTGGATATATTACTGAAAAACTTTACGGATAATTGTAAAATTTATCAAGAGGTTGAATGAAATGGTAAGGATATTAATTACTTAGTATAACCAAAATAGACATTAAGATAATTTTCTTGGCAGAGTACAAATACGAACCAAACGAATCTTTAAGAGAATCTAAGATTTTAAAAGTGACGTTTTGCGTAATTATTCGTTTTACTCACAAATCATGAAAGCGACGAAAGGGATGCTCGATACCTGAACTTCGGCTTTGAAAAAATATTCCGAGATTCCAAACAACTTCGATGCGTTCGTAACTCGGCTCACTCCAATACATCGAATCTTGGCTTTGTCATTACTTCCGCCTCTCATTTCCATCACACGGAAAAATTAAACCCGTAAAAGGTCGCCGCACGCACCCTTCTGTCAACTTCTCACCTGTGCGATACGTCCCTCCGAATGCTAGGGAGAGAGATTATTCCGCTTTCTTCGGATGACCGAGGCCCCGCCCCGGGCCCCTCTCCCGCCCCTTTCCCTCCCCCGCCCCTATCACAAAGTGAGCGGGAGAGAGAGAGAGAAACGGTCCCTATTACACCCTTCACTAATAGAAGACCCCTCCCTCTCTCTCTTTCGCCCTTTCCCGAACTCAAAAAAAAGAACAATTGCTCGAGGCTACTGAGCAACCGAGACCACCCAACGCCCTCTCCAAGCACGACCCACGGCCACACTGACAACTGCCTCCCGACGCCGGTCGAGACGCGGAATACGACGGTGCCGGCGGCAGCCCACTCCTCGCCCAGACGCATGCGCACATGCCAATCGACCCTCTCTCTCTTTCCTCTCCCCCACGCGCTCCCTAACCCGACCCCATCGTCTTTGACACCGCACCGATGAGCGGAGAGGATAGGCCGTGAGAGGGAAGTGGGAGGATGGGAAGGGAGGGCGGATGGCGACGCGTGTATGGAAGAGAGAATTAGATCGAGATCTTTATCGCCTTCATCGACGACGGTTCCCTTCTTCTCGTGCGAATACGGTCGGACGTCGCCTCGACAGCTCTCTGGTGATTCACGGGCGATGGTGCGGCTCCAAAGAGATGGTGGCGGTTAGGGTTAGGCGATAGGATGCGTTTGGCACTGCAAGAGAGAGAGAGGAGAGTAAGGCACGGGAAGGATGGGCGGGGGCAGGCGGGGATGGGGCAGGCGAAAAAGGGATTCCGCGAAAGACCCGCTCTTCGCGAGACGAGGCGTTCCTGCAACAAGAGAAGCTGTGGAAAAATCGCGGACGAGAAGTGATTTCCGGCCAAGGAAGAGCCTCGCGTGGAGAATTGCAGAGAGGGATTAGAGAGGAGCCCCTTTTTTAATAACGACAAATTAGGCACTTGCCGTTATTAAGCACAAAGATGTGGGAACCTTCAAATATGATATCTGCTTGGTGAATCTTTCCGAGATGCACTGCATGTTAAAGCTGTTTGACGTTTTGTTTCGGAGCGACTGAACGAATTAGACGCGCCTTTTAACAGATAAATTGACAACCTCAGTGTTTAATCTCCGATCGTTGATTTTTATAAGGTGATAGAGATGACTACTTTTTAAAATTTTCGTATATTAAAAATCGTGTTACAAGTATTACCTGGGGCATATCTACGTATGGTGTATTGCGATCACTATGGCTATTTTTTCGTTCTATGATACTAACTAACTCTTAAAATATTTCTATTAAAAGAGATGAATAGAAATTAGCTCTAGTAGGCATAAAAAATTGCGAAAACCAGATTTGCGCTTCGGCAACAAATCAGCCGTTAGAAACGGTGGTTCACCTATTTGAAAATCTAAAATCGGTGAATCACCACTGTTGGCGGATGCTTTTTATACGGAATGTGCCTCTCGTTTTCTCAGTCTTTTTAGTTATCAGAGAAACAGTTTGTCAATTGGATCCAGACTAAGGTATTCTAGGTAATTAATTTTTTTCGAATTGAGCAATAGTAGAGTTGAAGGAAATGCAGGACCCCTACTGCACTCTTCCCATTCAGAGACATACCTGTGCGCATTTTTAGACCCTTCTTAAGCTTTCCGTGAAATGCTTTCCGGGAGGAAAGGCGTGCGTCAAACAACCAATTTTGCTCGCGTAGGGAGTGTGATAAAGGAGGCGGTGATGTGAGCTTATGCAGTAATGTGGGACGCCAGAAATCTCCAATTACGCTATGAGCCTATAGGGCTTGAAATCCTAGTTTAAGGCTTAAGGGTCACCTACAGTATTCCATCATTCATTTGGCAAGACAAGAGCTGGAAATAGTATCATAAGCGTATGTCATCTCTCTTGCAATATAACAGCTACGGCGAGAAAGGTGAGCGTTCAATTCAGGGGTGAAAATGTAAACAATATTAGCAGCTCAATTCACCGTCGGTCTGGACCAATCTATATCATTACCAATAATCTTTGCTCTACGCGCGTACCATCCTTGGATCAGTATTGCAGGTAACGTTTATGAAAAGTTATTGATGCGGCATGAATACAATACAGAATAAAGTTGGAATAAATGTAGCATTTTTTTTTAAATAAATATTTTTTGTAATTTTTCTAATAAGTAACTTACTGTGTAAAATATCTTCGCGTGCCACCTACACCACATGTGCCATGGGCTGCTGACCTTAGATCTAGATACTGTGAAAGGCCCTCGGATGAACGACATAATATTAGGAATCTATGACTTACGATTGATTAGGCCACCTCAAAATAAATTTTTCAGTCACTTCACCCGAAAATTTTGCACCGGTCTAAATGGTACGAAGATTCTTCCAAGGCCAACAAAACGCTAGATATTTTCCGGAGAAACATCGACTCTCTTAGTGAGGTTTTAATCGAATGCTCGAGTCGTAGGCCAGTCATTCTGGCCAACCGGGTAACCTCTCCATTCACGTGCGCGGGGGACGGGGTAATGGGATCGGAGAGTGTGGGGGCTGCACCGATGGGACACACATCTCCCACTTATGCACGTCCAGTAGATCTCAGGATAAAGGTGGAATAATAAAGTCCCGTCGGTTGCAATACTTAGCGTAAGATGACAGAGAGGATATAGCAGCGAGGAAATGGAGATGAATGTAATGGAGGGGAGAAAGACAGATGGAGTGAGGTGGAGAGGAAAAGAGGGAGGAAATGAGTGAGGAAAAGAGGGAAGAAGGAAGGGAGGGAGGAAGGGAGGGTGGAAGGGAGGGAGGAAGGAAGGGAGGAAAGGAGGGATAGATAGATAGATAATCGTCTTTATTCGGGCGAAATTTAGACCATAAGGTCCATTCTTACAGGGAGGGAGGAAGGGAGGGAGGTAGGAAGGATAAAGGGAGGGAGGAAGGGAGGGAGGAAGGGAGAGAGAAAGGGAGGGAGGAATGGAGGGAGGAAGGGAGGAAGGGAGGGAGGGAGGAAGAGAGGGAGGAAGGGAGGGAGGAAGGGAGGGAGTAAGGGAGGGAGGATGGGAGGGAGGAAGGGAGGGAGGAAGGGGGGAGGAAGGGAGGAAGTGAATAAGGTTGGAGATATCCGAAGCAGGGGACGACAAGTGTGAGAGGGAGGAAATCTGGGAGCGTGAGTTGAAGAAGCGGAAGAGGCAGAAGAAAGAAAAATAGGGAGTGGGAAGAAAAGTGAGGAAGATGGGAATGACGGATGAAGGAGAAGTAGTAGAGAAAAGGGAGGAAGGAAGGAGCAAGAGCGCTGGATGCGAAGGGTAAGATGGTCGATCTCGCAACGGGAAGATGGAGTGGAAAGTGGGCGTTGAAAAGAGTGAGGAAGCAGCGAAGAGGCGGGAGAAGACGTTATGGAGGAAGGAACTGAAGAAGGGAGGGAGAAGGGTAGGGAGGAGGAGGGGGGAGGAGGGGGAGGAGGGAGAGGGGGGATCGGAGGGGAGGGGGGATCGGAGGGGGGAGGGATGGAGGGAGGGGTGGGGGAGGGAGGGAGATCGGGGGTAGTTGGGTGAGAAGGGGACTGAAAGGATGGAGGAAGGAGGCGGGGGAGAGGAGGGCAGATAGAGGATTTGGATAAGAAGAAAATTAGGTGAGGAAAGGGAGGTTGGAGGAAGAGGATAGGAGGAGAAGACACAAGATAAATGAACGAGGAAAAAGTGGTAGCGCGTGGGAAGGCTGGAGAAGAAGACGCTAATAGCAGCAAAAGGAAGCGCAGTCCAATGTTACGCGTAAAATAAAGTAGACTGCCCATGTTAAGCGAGAATTAAAATTTGCCGCCCGACGAAACCGATTCCTGATTTAAACGAATTCATTTTAAACGTTGATAAATATCGGTACCAATTATTGCTCGAAACAATGTTATCCTGATACATAAACATACTGACAAACTAAAAATAACGAGAAAATATTCCAAGGACTTCAAGAAATAACGTTATCCGTGATATGATACGAGGTTCCTATAAATCTAACTTGTTGAATTCCTCTCTCGAGATTTGAGTCATAGAAGTTGGACAAGAAAAAAATTGAGCGAAGGCGGGAGAGTGAGAAACAAAAATGAGAGTTAATATGGTGCGTAGGAGGGAGAGGAAGAATTACCAAGGCTGGCGTAATAAGGAGGCAATAATGAAAGCAAAAGGGCAGGATGAGGTAGTGGACGAGGGTGGGAGAAGGGTAGGAGGAAGGTGGGAGGAGGGTTGGTGGAGGGTGGGAGGAGGGTGGGATGAGGGTGGAAGGAGGGTGGGATGAGGGTGGAAGGAGGGTGGGAGGAGGGTGGGAGGAGGTTGGGAGGAGGGTGGGAGGAGGGTGGGAGGAGGGTGGGAGGAGGGTGGGAGGAGGGTGGGAGGAGGGTGGGAGGAGGGTGGGAGGAGGGTGGGAGGAGGGTGGGAGGAGGGTGGGAGGAGGGTGGGAGGAGGATGGGAGGAGGGTGGGAGGAGGGTGGGAGGAGGGTGGGAGGAGGGTGGGAGGAGGGTGGGAGGAGGGTGGGAGGAGGGTGGGAGGAGGGTGGGAGGAGGATGGGAGGATGGTGGAAGGAGTAGATGTAGAGTGAGTAGTGCATTTGCCCACATTCGAGTGGGATTGGCCGTAAAAAGCGGAGTTCGGCGAAGAGGATGGCGGAGAGAGAGTGAGAGAGAGGGAGTGGGAGGTAGGGTAGAAGTTGGGTTGCGGATGGAAAAGGACAAGGGGTGGGAATGGAGAGAGGAGTGGGATGAGACAGAGCTGCGCACAGATAAGTGGAATGGCGCTGTTAGGTTCAGAGGGAGGAGGAGCCTGCCAACCTACACACACGTTACACAAAACAGCAACTCTCGGAGAGAAAGAGAGGAGTGAGAGAGAGAAAATGTGGGAGAGAAGGAGAGGGAAAAGAGGTTTCTGGAGGAACACATCTCAGGAAGCAAAGGAAACTTCATGAGGGAAATATTCGCATCCCCGCGTGTCGTTGAAAGCACTCGCCTTGTTTTTATTTTGTTTCCGACGTTGGGATGAAATTGGTCCCCGCAAATTGTCACCACCGCTTTCTCTCCCCCATCTCCCGATATTCTTCCCTTCTTCTCCCACAACCCTTCCATCCCCTCATTCTCCCACTCTGTCCTCACCCTCCCTCTCGTGCATCCTCTCCCCTTCCTCCTCTCCCCCTCCCTCCACTCTCCCTCCACCTCCCACCCTTACATCCCCTCCCTATCCACCTCGCTCACCCCTCCCCCTGTCATTCTGCTGACAGAAAGGCGTTTACTCTCTTTTGGATCGCATCATTTCAGCCCAAAGCAATGCACAGAGAGCTTCCAAAAAAGATTTTTGCGCAGAAACGTGTGGAAAGGAATTCCATCTTACTATCGATGGGCCGCAGTCGGTCATTTCGTCGAAAGAATTCGCCGATGAAGGTTCACTCGCTCTGCGGCTGATTTACATGCGTAATGTTGCGATTACGGAATTCCATCGACGACGTTATACATGAACATAAACACGCGGCAAAAAATATTTCTATAATCGATCTTTTTGCTCTATAACTTCACGGCTTAAAGACTTGAAGAACATTTGAGGAATGCCAGCGAATAAAAAATTTAAAATTGCCCATATTATTACATTCTGCATCGAAATTTTTCAGATTACGATATCAAATCGTATATCATCGTTGATACTTATATAAGGACATCGTCTTTCTTTCGTTGATGCTTATTAGTAGGGCTACCATATTTTCCAGGACGAAAACAGGCACAAAACGATTTCTGAAGAAGAAGACATCATCTAACATGACCAGGATAAAATCCGGGACGAATAGTCTTTGATATTTCATTGCTTAAATATATATCATTTCTATTCTTTTCCATTTTATACATTTTCAAACAACCGAACCAGAATATTATGAAGATGAGAGGACTGGGAGAGGATTGATCTAAAAGAAAAAAGAAAATATTTTTAATATTTGAATATTAAATTTTCATTAAAATGTCATTAGAATGAAAATTACAAAAATATTACTGTTCATTAAACCAATTATACTTGTCGCTAGATATTTTTATCCAAAAACCTTTCATCATTTTTCATTTTCGCATAAAATTTTTCACAAGTCAATTCAATTTTGATTTTACAGAGTAATATCGTTCGCACTGTATTTTCATCCATGCAATTTCGGTCTATATACCACACGTTATTATAAGTTATTGCGCGAAGTGAACGCATAGAGGGGATGTCGTTTCCGTCCATCCGCATGCTATGACTCGAGAACCGCTTGAGGTATTTTGATGAGATTTGGTATTGTGGAGTTTTGAAGAATTGGTCGAGCGATTCCAATTCTGGTTAAAATCGAGCAACAATTACGATAACTTTACATGAAGACCTAAAATATTCCTTTGTTTCAGCTCGGGAACTGCTATATATATATATTGATGAATTTGGTATTGGGGAGTTTTGCTAAAATTGGTCGGCCAATTCCAACCTTGGTAAAAATCGTGCAAAAATTACGACCACTTTACATGAAGAACTACATATACATAGTTTGCAAAGTTTATTTTTTCAACTCAGGAACCGCTAGATGTATTTTGATGAAAATGGGTCGACTAATTCCAAATATGTTAAAAATCGGACAATTACGACTTGTTTATTTGAAGACCTACATGTATTTTACAACGTACATCACTAGCATCTCGTTAAATACTCATCTGAGCGAAAAATATTGAAAACATTTGGAACCCTCAAAGAACGCATTTGGAAACACTGTGTACTCCGACATGGATTACACCTTTCCAATCATGTTCATAATAGAGAAATGTGGCTCTACTGGAGCTGATGTTTCGGGTAAACAGAATTCGTATTCAATAACATTCGTTCGATTGATAATTGAAATATACTGCTCGAGAAAATGTCTGAAAAAAATTTCCGTTTTAAGGGATGCTGTAATTAGATCTAAGAAAGTTATGGAAACATTAAATATCCTATTATTCGACTATTTTGATTCTCACCTAGTCCGGTTTTGTAAATGATTCCAAATTTTTCATATTTCATTTAATAGAATATATATGCCAGATTGTGCCCATCAAGTGTCCATTTAAAAAAATTATAGTTTGCGCAAAAGAGCAGTTATAGAAAAAAGAGATTTTCGGATATTTCTATAGATAGCGAGCTCGTACGTTTTATTTTTCAGATCCATGTGCGGTATAAAAACATTTCTGCGCAACTGATTTATATATCTGGTCCGAAGAAACTTGAGTCCAATCGCGAATGCCAAAGCTAAGCTCCATTACTACACATTCAACGAATTGATGAATTAGTTATAAGAAAGATACCTCTATGAATTGGGGCGAACATGACCAGACAATTTGTATTTCAAAGCGAACAAACCCTACCCCCACCAACCACCGCCGCCGCCACCGCCACCACCGACAACCGACAACAACAACAGCAGCAGAGTCTTTTTCTAATTCTTCTCGCATTTCTTCTTCTGTCCATATTTTATTCTTGTCCATTACAACTAATGGTCAAAAAAACAAATATTTTATGACATGAATCACAACATGGGGTCCTATATGACTCTACTTACCGCTTACGCAATTTCACGTAATTAAATAATCGAATATTATCCGTTATTATCAACTACTAACCGCTAACTGAAGTTGGAGAGAGAGAGGCAGTTTACACTGTAAACCAGCGCCTGCGCAAGAGTAGTTTGCAATAACCCAGGGCCACCGTTGACCCCACGCTGTGCTTCTTGGGTTAAACTGGGAGAGGCAAAGACAACCCGATTACATGCATGCGATTCAAGAACGCAAAACGTGCATCTCTAAGTCCTGGGGCATAATACCTATGATATACGGCCCTGATTGATTCCATTATCATATTTTTATAAAATATCTCCCTGCCTAAACTACAATAATAGACTTGGTTCTCTTAAATTTGTGAATTATAAATGGTCTGTTGATTTATTGTTGCATTCGGTCTCGCAAATATTGAAGTAGATTCTAGTCTAGGGCAACATACAACTCTGTTACGAGGACATCTGTTGGGGCAGTTTGATATTAGCTTGGCTAGTTCCGTCCAAACCAAGGAAACATCCGTGTTCAGAAACGAGAAAAAGTGTTCTGCTACGATAGTTCAGAGGTAGAATATCAGCCCGGCAAGTGGAAGACCCGGGTTCGATTCCCGGTCATAGCAGACTTTTTTCTTTCACTTAGTGCCTGGCTGTCGAAGGGTAAGGACGTGCCTTTCACTTCTTCCTGCGAGAGCTTCTGACCTGCGGGTGACCGGCGCTTTAATAGCAGTAGCTGTAGCAGCTGTCCTTCCGTAGCTGTATCGTTGTGTAGCAGTAGAAGTAGAGTCAAAGTAACCTTACTGATAATTAGAACTAACATTTATTCATATTGTTTATTGTAGTATCTCTTAATCCCAATATCGTTATTTTTCAGTAGTATTTTTTCTAGGACTTGCTTTAAAAAAACTTATATTCAAGTAGTAATTGTCTCTGTAAGAACTCTACGCTGTTTGTGTACTAACTTAACTTGTTTTAACTTGATTATCGCTGTTGGTGTACTAATTTAAATTGTTTTAACGCTTGTTTGTGTATCTATCTTGCCTGTTCGCTAACGTTGTTTGTGCGGTGATTCAGCGCTTCCCTTTCACTTTTCCCCTTTCACTTTTTACCTGCGTTCCTCTCTAGCGTAGACCTTAAGTCCACAAATTAGTTAGTCACTTAGTATACATCTACATCTACATTATACCCTGCAAGTAACCTTTTTAGTGGATGGCAGGGGGTGCAGTGCACCAAGGGTCCATAGTTTTCCTACGTTATCTTTTTCTATTATGCTCTCTTATCGTCCTAGGGAGAAACGATCCTCTATATCGCTCCGTTCTACAGTCGATCTCGCGAATCTTATCCTCACTGTCCTGCCTTCCGATATACGTCGGGCTTCTAATAAGTCCTACTACCTCATTCGCTAGTCCCTCCGACATAAATTTTTCCAGTAGTTTAATTCTAGCCTGCAGCCTACGTTCCTCTAACGATGTCCATTTCAGATTATCTATTAATGATGTTACGCTTTGTTTACTATCGTAATTCCTCTTTACAAATCTAGCTGCCCTGCGCTGAACCTTTTCTATCTCGTTAGTGAGTCCCTTTTCGTAAGGATCCCACACAGCTGAAGCATATTCGACCTGCGGTCGAACCAAGGATAAATAACATAATTCTTTCACTTTTTCGGAGCTATTTCGAACTATTCTCCTTATAAAGGCCAGCTTTTTGTTAGCGGCACCTATCAATCGGCGAATGTGGGTGTCCCACGAGAGATCACGATGGATCGTGACTCCGAGGTATTTAATCGAGTCTGAAACTGGAATCTCTACTCCGTCCAACGAATAATGATTATTCAACGAGATACTCTTGGTTCTCCAAAAGTTGATGACGCAGCTTTTCTTTCGGTTTATCTCTAACTGCCATTCCTTACACCATGCAGAAATAGCTTCTAGGTCATTTTGGAGATACTGGTGGTCTTCCGGATTGCTTATTTCTCTATAGATGACGGTGTCGTCCGCGAAAAGCCTAATTTTACTTCTGACTACTGAGCTGATATCGTTTATATAAATTAGAAATAATAACGGACCAATTACACTACCCTGTGGAACGCCAGAGACAACCTCCACTAAGTTCGAAGATTTCCCATCTATAAAAACCATCTGCTTCCTATGATTTAAAAATTCACGGATCCAACTAACGATTTTAGAATTAACGCCTAAGCTTTCTAATTTCGTTATTAACTTCCTGTGAGGTACCTTATCAAAGGCTTTCCTAAAATCTAAGAAGATGGCATCGACCTGCGTATTCTTTTCTCCGCTTCTCAGTAAACAATTAACCAAAAGACCGAGCTGAGTATCACATGACCTACCTTCCCTGAAGCCGTGTTCACAATCATCTAACAATAAATTACTATCAAGAAATCGCATTATGTTGCTAACGAGTATATGCTCGAGAATCTTACACGATATCGAAGTTAAAGAAATCGGCCTGTAATTTTCTGGGTTCTCCTTGTCGCCGCCCTTATGAATTGTGGTAACGTGCGCTAACTTCCAGTCGCTAGGGACCTCCGCGCGAGAAATGGATTTCTCGAATATTATCAGAAGAAAAGGTGCTATTTCTTCAGCTAATTCTTTTAAAACGCGTGCAGGAATTTCTTCGGGGCCAGTGGCTTTGTATGTCTGATGGAACTTAATTGCTTTGCTATTCCCACCTCAGAAAATACTATATCGTTCATCAGGTCCCCCCTTATTGCGGGTGTATAATGTACGCAATGGTCGCTGACGGCTGTGAATGCTTTTACAAAATGACCGTTTAACAGGTTGGCTTTCTCTACGCTATCATGAATAACGGCACCCGAGTCATTACGCAGGGAAGGTATTGTAGGGCCTCTACCTTGGACCTCTCTCACATAGGACCAAAACGCTTTAGGGTCCTCCTTCAAATAATTATTTAATACCTTATTCCGGAAGTTAGTAAAAGCCTCGCGCATAGTAGTTCTCGCTTTAGCGCGGGATTCCTTATACGTCTTAACTTTAGTTGCTCTATATTCATCGGATGATGTACACGGCATATTTTTTATTTTCGCGTGGCTTATTCTCTGACGCCTAAGCGCACTCCTAACTTGCTTATTGTACCAACGTGGCTCTTTATTGTCGACCTTCAATTTAATTGGAATGTACTTATCGATACTCTCTAGCATTATATCCTTGAATAGTTTCCATGACGACTCAGCCCCTGATCGTTCGGTCATATCACGGAAGCCAGGTAGTATTTCTCGTAGGCGCGACCTGAAGCTTGAAAATTTTGCCTTAGCAAATATATAAAACTTTCTTTGAGGCTTAGGGTGCCTATCGATTTTCAACTTACACTCTGCATATACGGCCTGATGATCACTTATCCCATCTTCAATGGTGACTTTGTTTATTCTTTCTGGGACGTTAGTTGCTAATAAATCTAATATGTTTTCCGATCGCGTTGGTTTTCTGACTAATTGAAGGAGAGAGTGCTCGCAGAATGTTTCGATTAATGCCTCACAGGATTCGCGTTCTTTACCTCTAGATTCGAAACAGATTTTCCCAATCAATTGAGTGTAAGTTAAAGTCACCACCGACTATCACGATACCATCTTGATTTATCAGTCTAAGCTTTGTTAATTGTTTCTCGAGACTTAAAATACAATCTACACCAGCGTTAGGTGTCCTGTAAAACGAGCATATGAACACCTTTTTGGAGCCATCTTTACCTATGCGGCACCAAACACTCTCGATATCCTCGTCACTTATCGGAATCTCACTGCTATCGTACTTATCGCTAACCGCTATGAAAACTCCCCCTCCCGATCTATTAGCGCGATCTTTTCTATAGACACGATAGTCTCTAGGAAATATCTCCTGACTCTGAATCTCATCCGTTAACCAACTTTCTGTGCCTATCACGACGTCGGCATGCAGACTGCGAATAATATGCTCGAACTCAGCAATTTTCCTACGGATGCTGCGACAGTTCAGTACGACGACGTTTAATTTCTCACTATCACTTCGCATACTAATCTCACCCTTGACTTTCTCTTCCACTCTAAAACTACATGCGCTCCCACCACAATCACTCCCACGACTGTATGGCGTCGCATCAAAATTGGAATTGCGACCCGTCGCGCCCTTTACGGAACTTTCTATCAATGACCTATCGCGAAATTGGTGCTGCATGTTACGCTCGGTGTATATTCTATCATTAGATAATCTTTCGGGATTCTTATTTTCTACAAATGCATCGATTATCCCCTGACCCAAAACTGAGCTACACCCTGCCCTACTCTCTAGGCTAAAAAATCCCTACTGTGCTCGAGAATCCTACTCGCTACTCTCTGAGCCGATTCGGGCGTGTAGTGAACACCAGAGTGATCCAGTGGTGCCCTGCACGATTCGATATTCGGTCGTATGTCGACGAAGTCCACTCCCAAGTCCCGACAGAAATTCCACAGCCTTCGGTTCAGACCTTCAACTCTACTCCAAACCTCAGAACCGCGGTCAATCCTTGGGACTATACTGCAGACAGTAAGCCGCACATCGGAACCCGACTCCTCTCGGACACGAGCAACCTCAGAGGCCAAGTCCTTAAAAGAACTTAAAATCTCCTCGGACCCGCGCTTCGAGGCGTTGTTAGTCCCAACATGGGCCACCACCCGCAGCCGAGAGCAACCTGTCGCCACTACCGCTTCTCTCACCGTGTTGGTCACTTGCGGCACCGTGCCTCCTGATATACATCTGGAGAAGACCCGCTCTTCAACTCCCTCCCGGCGAGCACTGGATAACAGGGGTGCCATTACACGCCGAACGTTAGAGCTACCTAACACTAACAACCTTCCCTTCCCAACCAGACTCCCCTTGGGCCCGGCCTCCATCGAAGAGACGGGAGTGGGTACGGGCGCAATGGCCGTGGAGTCGTCCTCCGACAACACCTCGAACCTATTACTGACAGGAAGAGAGTCCGCCGAAGCATTCCCAACTCCCTGCCTCCGCAGCACCACCCCACGATCTCCCCGAGTGGACACCACTCTCCACTCATCGGATTTCCCAGCCCGAGGACACTCAGCCCGCGGTAAGGAGTCAGAGTCAACCCCGATCACTCTACCGGCTGCCGCACCCAGGCGAACCCGGGCCGCCAATTTGGCGCGGCGAGATTTCAGGGATGACCCCGCACCCCCCACAAGAACCAAGGCTGCCTCGGAACTTTCCACCCTCTGAAGGAGGTCCGCAACCACCCTCTCCAGCTCCGTGATTCGAGCCCTCATGGCCTCGCAACCAGCGGCGCACAAGAAGGAGGAAACGGGAGTCCTCGGTGAAGCCATCCTAAACTTACCTAATTTATATAACCTTAGCTTGAAGTTTAATTTAATTCGTAGCTAGTACAGATTAGTGTTTAGTATGGCTTCACCTAGGATTCCCGTTTCCTCCTTTCTATGCGACGCTGATTTCGAGGGAATGAGGTCTCGAATCACGGAGCTGGTAAGAGAGGTTACGGACCTCCGTCGGAGGGTGGCAAGAGCGGAGTCGGCCCTTGTTCGTGTTGGGAGAACGCATCCATCCCCGAGAACTCACCGCGCCATGATGGCGACTCGGGTGCGCTCGAGTGCGAAAGTCGGTGGTGTGATCGAGGGTGTTTGTGGGACCTCTTCGGGGGCTGGGGTCGCTCCAATCCTGAAACCCAACGATTGGAGAGTGGTCTCTAACCGGAGGGATCGTGGGGTGGTCCTGCGAAGGCTGGGAGCTGGGAATGCCTCGGCAGACCCTCTTCCAGTTTACAATCGGTTTGCGGCGTTGTCGGAGGACGACACTTCGGCCGATGCTCTCGCATCCGCTCCCGTCTCTTTGGCGGAGGCTGGATCTATGGGAAGTCGGAGTGGGAAGGGAAGGCTCTTAGTAATAGGTAGTTCTAATGTCCGGCGTGTTATGGCTCCCTTGCTAACTCGGGCCCGCCGGGAGGGAGTGGCTGAGCGGGTTTTCTCCAGGTGTATACCAGGAGGAACGGTCCCCCAAGTGACGAGGGCGGTACAGGAGTCGGTGGAGTCAACGGGTTGCTCTAGGCTACGGATGGTGGTACATGTTGGGACTAATGACGTCTCGAAGCGCGGGTCCGAGGAGATTCAAAGTTCTTTTGAGGACTTGGTCGCCGAGGTCACTCGTGTCCGAGAGGAGTCGGGTTCTGATGTGCGGCTCGCCATTTGTAGTATTGTCCCGCGGATTGACTGTGGTTCGGAGGTTTGGAGCCGCGTGGTGGGGATAAACCAAAGGCTATGGAATTTCTGTGTGGGCATGGGAGTCGACTTCGTTGATCTCCGGCCGGTTCTCGGATCGTGTAGGGTACCCCTAAACGGCTCTGGAGTCCATTACACGACCGAGGCTTCACAGAGTGTAGCGTGTAGGATCTTCGACCATGGTAGGTCTTTTTTAGATTAGAGAGTAGGGTAGGGTGTAGGCGTAATAGGAGATTTCATAGGGGCA
This sequence comes from Tanypteryx hageni, assembly GCA_028673005.1. Lineage (NCBI taxonomy): Eukaryota > Metazoa > Arthropoda > Insecta > Odonata > Petaluridae > Tanypteryx > Tanypteryx hageni. The sequence goes on along the minus strand of CM054112.1, from coordinate 256,304,339 downwards.
TCGAGTGTAATACAGTTTCTGGTCGCGAAGTGAGAGAGTCCACCTGCAAAAGCCGTAATAGAGCAGTTAATGCTTCGGGCGATAACGAGAAATTAAATATTATAGTTTTAAACTGCCGCAGCATTCGTAGGAAGTCTGCCGAACTCGAACACGTAATTCGCACGTTGCATGCGGATGTAGTTATAGGTACGGAAAGTTGGCTCACCCAAGATATCGCTAGCCAAGAAATTTTTCCGAAAAGCTATAGAGTATACAGAAAAGACCGTGCCAATAGAATAGGTGGCGGAGTATTTTTGGCAATAAGTGAAAAGTACGATTGTTGTCAGATCCCTATTATCGATGAAACGACCGAGAGCGTGTGGTGCCGCCTAGGTAAGGATAATTCGAAAAAGATATATTTATGCTCATTTTACAGACCACCTAATGCCAAAATTGATTATATTTTAAGTTTAGAGAGGCAATTAGCCGAGCTTAGATCTATTATGAACGACGGTTACGTGATAATTGGAGGCGATTTTAACTTACCGTCAATCGATTGGGAAAACCTGTTTCGTTACGGGAGGTAAAGAACGCGAATCGTGTGAAGCCTTAATTGACACGTTTCATGAATATTCCCTAACCCAGATGGTACAAAAAGCCACGCGTTCGGGCAATGTTCTCGACTTGCTTGCTTCTAACATCCCGCATAGGATAACTAAAGTATCCACAGAGGAGGGACTTAGCGACCATCGAGCTGTGTATGCGGAGTGCGAATTAAAGCTCAAAAGACATCCTAAGCCCCTTCGGAATGTATACGCTTTCGCCAAGGCTTACATCTCAAAAGTACCTTTGTCAGTTATCGTGAAAAGACAGAACGATTAGGTATGGAGCCATCATGGTAATTATTTAAGGATATACTAGGAAAAGGTATCAATATTTTTATCCCCAGCAAGTTAAAATCTGATAAGAAAGAACCTCGTTGGTTTAATAAGGAAGTCAGGATTGCCTTAAGACGACAGAGGCGTAGCCACGCAAAATTGAAAAACATACCTACCACCGCTTCCGATGAGTATCGCACAGCTATAGTCCATGAGTGTAACAGTGCCCGCGTATTAGCGAGAAAAACCATGCGTAACGCATTTAACACCTTCCGGAATGAGGTATTAAATACAAAATTGAAGGAGGATCCAAAAGCGTTCTGGTCCTATGTAAGAGAAGTCAAGGGAGGGGGTCCTTCAATACCCCCCCTGCGATGTGATTCCGGAGACATTCTTCACGATGGGGAGGATAAAGCTAATCTACTAAACGTTAACTTCGCGAAGGCGTTCACGGCAGGTGGAGATAGACTTGACGATAATCTTATTCCCGATGGATGTACTCGGATGGATAATATTAAAATCTCTGAGGCAGGAATAGCGAAGCAACTGAGTGCGATAAAGCCCAACAAAAACCCAGGACCAGAAGGATTTCCCGCGCATGTATTAAAAGAACTAGCAGAAGAAATAGCTCCCTTCCTTCGGATAGTATTCGAGAAATCCCTTACCCTCTGTGAGGTTCCCGATGATACAGGTCACACCCATTCATAAGGGAGGTGACAAATAAATCCCCGATAATTATAGGCCGATCTCTCTAACATCGTTATCATGTAAGATTTTGGAGCACATAATTGTTAGCAACACAATGCGTTATCTAGAGTGTAGATCGCTGTTAGTCAGCTGTCAACATGGCTTCAGAAAAGGTAGATCCTGTGACACCCAACTCGGTCTGTTTGTGAATGATGTTTTATCATGCGGCGAAAATAATAAGCAGGTCGATGCTGTGTTCCTTGATTTTAGGAAAGCTTTTGAAAAGGTTCCCCACCGTAAGTTGTTATTAAAATTGGGAAATCTTGGCGTTAATGTTAAAGTCATTAACTGGGTTCGCGCTTTCCTTTGGAATAGAAAACAAAAAGTAGTCGTCGATGGTAAGTCCTCGAGAGTGGCAGATGTAGTCTCTGGAGTGCCGCAGGGTAGTGTGATCGGACCTATGCTTTTCTTGCTTCATATAAACGACATCAGCTCAGTTGTGAAAAGTAATATCGGGCTTTTTGCGGATGACACCGTAGTCTATAGAGAAATTCGTGGTCCTTGCGACCATCGTCAGCTTCACGATGATCTGGATGCGTTATCTGTTTGGTGCAAGGAATGGCAGCTAGAAATCAATCAGACAAAGAGATCAATATCAGAGGGGACTCATAAAGGATTTAGAAAAAATACAGCGGCGAGCAGCTAGATTCGTGAAAAAGAATTACGATAAAAAACAGAGCGTTACGTTACTCATTGAAGAGTTGAGTTGGCCATCGTTGTAAGATCGTAGATTACAGGCGAGACTTAAACTTCTAGATAAATATAGGTCGGAGATATTCGTAAATGAAATGATACTTAGGGAACCCCTAATATATTGTCTCTTGGTTCTAGCAACGGTTTGGTTTTTTCGTCATTTAGAGCAATATCTTTCTCTCTCTTCACCACGATTTCATCGCCTGGCTCCTGCGTCTTTTAAGTTCCCTTATTTCTATCTTCCTCTCTTTAGTTATTTATTGGCTTCAATTTGATGACTAACAACACTTTTTTCCTCATTATGTTTCCTTCATTTCGTTGGTTCTCCTTTCTGCCAGAGCCTGGTGTCTCATTCTTTCTCGGTCTCATTACGACATTTTCCTCTTCTAGCTTCTGCGTCTTTCTGAATCCTCTCAAATACTTTCTTTCTCAGTTTCATCGCCCTTTCTCTCTCGCTTTCATTTTACTTCCTTTTCAAGCAAAGCAACTATTTGTTCCTCCGTTTCGGTGCTTTTTTACCCTAGCTTCCCATCTGATCCTTCCTTAGCCTAGAATCCATCCCCTCTTTTGCATCGTCAATAAACCCAGCAACTTCTTTAGTAACGGGTATCAGTAGTGGCGGATTTAAGGGGGTCATAGTTGTCGCGCACCAGGGGCCTCTTGAAGAAAGGGGTCCGAAAACATGTTTGCGTATATAATCTCAGAAATATTAAATATCTCGACTTAAAAATCAGTGGAACCTCTGTATGTTCTCATAGAAAAATTACCGTTAAGAGGTGTCACAAAAAAGGTTAGCCATTAGGAGCTGTTTTACTATATATTTAGATTGCAGGAACCCTGACTGCTTTGCGACATGGACCCCCAATTGTTTAGCGCCAGGGGCCCCAGAAGGCTTAACTCCGCCACTGGATAACAGGCATCATAATGACCCGAGTCCATAACAGCACTATAGAAAAGTAAGAAAGTTGTCTGAATGGCCATAATATATAGTACAGTAGGTGGAACCCGATTATTTAAGGAGTGAATATAAACAGATATAGTATACAGTTAATTTATTGCAAGGTTACCATCATATACACCAGGTCGTCCGAGATGAAGCCAATAGTGCTCTTCCGTAATTTCTGGCTGTGGAACTCCATCTGCTCCGTATGGATTAGTAATCACTTCCCACCCCTCCTCAGGACAAAATCTGAAAATCGTTCCCAGTGATCACACACGTAATTCACAATTTTTTCAACAAAGTTTAGCGTGGGCATTCTCGTTCACCTCCAACCTAGGCTCCTGAATAAACAGTGCCCATTCCCACTATTGTATCTCAAGTTGAAATTCTGTCCACTCTAAGTTATAAACCATCCCATGGGATTGTAATGCACCTTTCCGTTAATAAAGATAACAGAGGCCAATTATTTTACTTTCACAAACAGTTTGGTATTAAAGATCACATCAAAATACTCAAATAATGTTTGTTTACATTTCCCACGCAGTAACCTGACCAAAATGGATATGGTAACGTAATAGGCAGAAGAAATAGCAGGATCATTGAAATAAAAAATGAGAAATGGAATTATCCAGCACCCCACACCACGAATGATACCTCGATTAAGTACAAATTTCCAAAATTGAATTTAGTGGTTAAATATTTTGATGTGCTCATTCAAAATAGTTCAAGATGTTACCTTACCTAAGCCATTAATTAAAATTTGCAACGTAAATAGACAAATTAATGACTAATTGTAAACAATTACTGAATATATAGTGGGAAATATTAGTATATATACGTTATTATTACACTTGGATAGTTTTGAACGTAAAGTAATATAACTTACACAATTTTTCACATCATTTGCTTTGTAAAACGAAACGACACACAAAAATACGGTTTAAATGAAAGTAACAAATTATGTATTTTTATGTAAGCAAAACAACAACAAAGCTATGCACTGCTATTAAAAAGGAATTACGATGTCTATTTTCCACATAATAACATTCGACTTGTAAAAGAGCGGAAAATGCGATTTTTGAAACTGTCAAACTGTTAAAAGTGTGAAAATTTACAGTTTTTGGATTCAAAATTTATCTTTAGTCTAGTTAGGAAAGAGTCCAAATTCTTTTATCAGTAAAAATGAAATTCAATCTATATTCCGTGCAAAGGTTTGAAGCTCAAATTTGCTTTTTTACTCTAATCTATTTAAAATGCATGCTTAAAATGTATAACTGAAAGGAATTAAACTCGGAATATTTTCAGAGATTTTCGATTTTTCTAAATCATAACTCCTATGTGTGCGCAAAATTTCAGATTTCAGTTATTACTGAAAGTTCCTAAAAAGCGCTGCGGCCTCTGGTTGTGCAGACGACCATCGCCACCACTGAAACTCAATATTTTAATATACTAGGACAGCGATGGCAAACATTTTATTGCTCGCGTACCAAAATTACAAAAATTAGCTTCCCTTTTCTAACTTACGTTCCAATTTAAAATACATCCAAAAGGAAATAATTTTTGGTTTAACTATGACCATTTATTCTGACTTTAATCTCAGGAACCGATAGATAGTTCAATATATCATTCATAAAGACCAACTGTCCCAGATCATTCATGGCCGAAGGGCAATTATTGGGCAACTAGCATTTCGATCTCAGACAAAAGGTAACAATTAATCAGTTATTTCATCAGTATAAATGAAATTGAAATAGTCTTTTGTATTGTCATAATTGGAAAAAATTAGGAAGGCAGTCAATAAACAATTTATTTCTGTTGCATGCCAAATAAAATCGTCTCGCGTGCCAAATTGAGACAACCGCATGTAGCGCGGAACAATTTATGGTACGAAAAATGAAAATTTTAACTTTTATCTGTAACGTATTTAATTATAAAATATATTTTCATTTACCTCTACATTGTAAATAAACTAGTTTTGAAATACAAATTATGTACTGTATACTGTCATTGGAGGGAGGGGAGGAGGTCGAATTTTTCAAACCTTGCTTAGGTCGCAAATATGTTTAGTCCCGGTTATGAAGTAGGGTTGCCAACCCTCCCGGATTCGCCGAGAGCCTCCCAGAATAGGTCAAGATTCCATAAATTCTCCCGGATTGAGGCCTATTTCTCCCGTTTTCACTTAACAAGGTGATCGCCATTCGGGTTGCATATTTGACCGTATCCATGCTGTTGAAGTGTCTGCAACATTACCAAGGGACCGGGTGGGTCTCATGAAGCTTTATATTTATATTGATTGAATATGGACTCTGACTTTATCCATAAGTATACCGTATTAATTATTATATTATTTAATTATAATAGTATTATAATTAATATTAATTAGTGCATAAAGGATCCGCAACAATGCAATTCATCATGACGAACAAAACCTTTCACCAGAAAATAACGTTGAATTTCCGCGTTCGAAATTAATTTGTAACAAGAACCAAAACGGATTCAAATATCGATAATAGGAAAGTGAAATGTCATTAATACATGCATCATGTGTTTTGAGTGCCCAATTCCTGCGATTATTGTAAATAATTTTAAAATGCCGATAAAAAATGCTGCGCCCTTTCCATTTCCGTCAAATTCCGTTTAATCTTATTTCCCCGTCCAGTTATCCTGTATATTAGGAAATTACGAAAATTTAATTATCTTCTAAACAATACGTTCTATGAAAATTTGTCAAATACAAAAATTTTAGAGAATAATATTTTATATAACGTTTATAATAAGTAACATCTATATTAATTTAGATTTGAAATAGTTATTTGCCAAAAACGATGCAATGACAAGAGTAGACATTCAATTCCCGTTAACCGATTTCAGCCAAAAATTATCATAAAAATTACAAATTACTCGGTTTTTTCCACGAAACAATACTTTCTCTGTACAACGTATATTGAGAAAGTAAAAGATAAAGTTAAGATTAACTACTCGTTATATCTTTCCTCGTCAATATAAGTATACAAGTTTCATGGTTCCCTTAAGCGTTTTATACCTTTGAGAAACTTCTGCCAAGATTCTCCCGAAATTTCCTACTTATGGAGCGGATATCTCCCAGAATCAACTCCTCACAAGTTGGCAACCCTGTTCTGAAGCGTGCCATAGGTTTGCCATCCCTGTACTAGAGGCTACGCTATTGGACCCTCACGAGGCTTAATCGTGCCTGACGATCTACTTCGCTTGCCTATTGTTTTCAAACTAATTTGTAGTTGATATAGTAATATTTGAATAATAAACTACATTTTATTATCTGATTTATGTACACCAACAATTGAAAGAGTAACATATATTTTTATATAAATATGATATATATGTTAGGGTTATGACAACATCATATGTTCAAGTGTTTATTTGAAATGAACTGGAATATAATGTAGTCCATTAATTCCAATTTTTAAAACATTAAATTGATGCTATTATATTATAAACTAGGATGCTGGTTGCAGCTACGCACGCAATTAATGTTTAGCTAGAATTTACCAAGTATTGATAGTGAAAGAAAAGCGGTTTAGTAACGGAGGAGAATATTATCTGGTTGGAGGAATTTATAGTATGAAAGGAGGTGATAAAATGCAGGGCCTGCAAAAAAAATGCTTTCACTGCGATAAATTAGTCAATCACAAAGCTATGTATTTTGCTATAAAACGTTATACAACGTAACACGTGCAAACTTTTTTAACAAAAAAGCCGGTAAATAATATCGCCCCCTCCCTCTCTCTCCCTCTCTCCCGCCCTTTCTTCCTCCCTCTCTCCCCTTTCCTCTCTTCCTCCCTCACTCCCCCTCTCCTTTTCTCTCTCTCCCCCTCCCTCTCTTCCTCCCTCATTCCCTTTCCCTCTCTCCCCCTCCCTCTCTAATTAATAATTACGCTGTATATACGAACTCTCCCACTGTACATACTCCTTTCTATTTAATGTTGTAGTTTTGTATTACCATATGTACACTATCTAGGGTTTTCGCAGGTTTTTCACACCCCCCCTTCTTAGTGGGTGTTTTCCTACGTGGGTTTTACTAGGGAGGACATGTCTGTTTTCACCTAGGTTTTCCCCACAAACACAAATCTGTATTCAATTTTATCTTTTTAATTTGTATGATTTAGGTACATAATGTTTATATAATGTATTTTGTTATACCTTATTTTATTCTTTTTCTTGTATTTATTATATTGACGAAGGGTTAAATGTAAGAATGGACCTTCTGGTCTAAATTTCGCCCGAATATAGACGATTATCTATCTATCTATCTATCTATCTATCTCTTCCTCCCTCACTCCCTCTCACCCGCCCTTCCTCCCTCGCTTTCTCTCCCCCCTCTTTTTCTCTCCCTCTCTTTCTCTCTCCCTCTCTTTCTCTCTCCCTCCCTTTCTCTTTACCATGTTGGTCAACGATTAGAAATAATATTGAAAAGGTAACGACAAAAGTCCGGCACGCTACCTTTCAGATAATCTTACGTTATTCAAATGTAAACAAGAATCGCTCCTAGAATAGAACCCGTGGCGTCACTGTAGACGTTTAAATTTATAAGAATTATTGCCCATAAATCCTGATAGTATGATTCAAATTGGAAATAACGCTAATTACTCAAAAGCGTTTTATATCTTCGTGAAACAGGTAGATCTGATGCAAAATATATAATAGATCATTAAGTCCCAATTGAATTCTTAAAATAATCGGATCATGTTATAAAATCGTAATAGAAATAGCTTTCCACCTTATTTCTCGTTTCTTAATTTCACTATTTAAAATGCGATATTTTTATTCTCTCTCCTCTATCTCATTCCCCATTTCAAAGCATTATACCATTTAAGAGCATTTGAGCCGTTTACACGCTATCAGAATATCTCATTCTTAATGCTAACTAATGTTTTAAAAAAAACCAAGGTTATGAACATTAATGGCAACGTAATGTATATTTATGGCAAAATTATTAGCAGTTAAAAAATGACCTGAAACACGTCTGTACGCTACAAAAATTCGTACTAAAGGAGAATTTGAAGGGCAGAAATTCCAAACAGATGAATAACTCAAGCGCGGTGTTTTGAAGTGACTACGTGATCGGCCTACATCTTTCGACGCTGCTGGAATCAGTGCTTTTCCACGGCGATGGAATGATTGGGTCAGTTTAAATTCTGGCATGTATGCGTTTCATGTAAAAAAATAAAGTCCATGCCAACCTTGAACAACTCTCGCATATCACTCTTGGAGAGATAGTTACATTTTTTAGGGGAGAGATAAAAAGATAGCTACGGAGAATGTGAGGGAGAAAGGGATAAGAATAGGGAGGAGAGAGGGATGGACAATGGAAGAGAGGAAGAGAGAGAATGGGGGGAAGAGGAAGAGAGAAAGGCTTGAAGAATAAAAAGTGCTTTACTTTTAATATTATAGTCATGTATTCCCGTCATTTTTGACGGAAAATTACACTAGTGCTATATTGTAATACCGCCGATTTGAGACAAGGATCTAAACATGATGATGCTATAATCAAAGCACACGACATACGCCATTTATTTCTATTTATTTTAGTCGGACACATAGTCAATATTCTTAATTATGTATGAAAATGTTAAAATGATTTACTAAATTCAAAATTGCGTAATTAAATTACATTAAATTAGCTTGAAAATATTTGACAAGCAAAGTGAACCGTCAGAGAGGGTTAGGTCACATAAGTGGACAAGCGCACAACGCCGTGTACTTTAAATATATTTTTTTACTTAATGATTTTAATTTATAGCTTACTAGCTGACACGCCCGGCTTCGCTCGAGAAAGGTTTTCTTTTAAATAGCAAACGATGTTTATTATTTATTATTTTTACGGCACGCCACGGCATGGATTTTCCTTGCATTAATCTTTATGTGGCTATCACCCTTTGAAGAGGACAACAATTAAGAAATTTAGCTTTATTACCGCATAGAAAAGTTTGCGCTTAAAGGATACTTTCGAGCGATTTAGCAAGCAATGCGACAAAGTCTGATAATAATTAAAATAAGCAGTCTTTTGTGCGTATAATAAGCCATTTCCCGTGATCGTAAGTCAATAATTAGGTGTATTTATATCCACATCAGTGAAGGGATGCATGGCATTTTGGGGTTTCTCCACAACATTCCACAGCATTCTTATGGAAATAGTATTTTGTTGACCCCAAGGGGTATAAGATACCGCAAACCTAAACCAAGTTCTTCCTTTGGTCCATAGGATGGCCCATGAAACTTTTGAATTGGATAGCTTTAGCGGTGTGAAAACTTATAAAGAACATACATACATACACACATACATACACAAATACACACAAACTAAAATATTTTTAGGATTTCAAAATTCATTCTTCCTCTTTCCGTCTCTCATTATCTATATCAATAAAAGGCGGCGTGTATCTGTGTGTGCGTGTGTGTGTTTGTGGACAGCATTTCTCAACAAGAACTCCAAAGCAGTACTAATGCAGGCTGATTTCCCAAAGCTGACATCCCGAATTGATTACTTATGTATATTGACAGGAAATGTTTTAGTATGCGTTAGTCATTTCAAGGAATTCTCATACCATAAATACCACTTGTAGTCCATAGTTTGTCAATGATAGATAAAAATTGGAAAACAAATTAAAGGAGCGTTATCATTGCTGAAGAGTAGTCAAGCAAAAAATAAAATAACTCATTCGTTCACTCGTCTATGTTCAAGCCGAGTTCGGTAATAATCGTCTTCATGGCAACAATCCGATAAAATGCGAGTTAAGAACGCTATGTTTTAATAAAAATTCAAGAAAATACCATCAATTATCAAATTTCGGTGATAAGAATTATAATATACATTCTTTTATCCTTAGAACAGTACAAACATCGCTCTAATATCAAAATTATAAGATATTTTAATGTATGAAAGAAAACATCTCTGCACAATGGATTTGAGATTTCTTATGTAAAACAAATTGGCAAAATAGTTCCTGGAATCGAACCCAGGACTTTAATCTTCGCCAAATAAAATATAACCCGGGGTGGGCTCTGGCAGCATGAGCCTCATACCTAGTTTCATGAATATCGGTCCATTGGTTCAAAAGTTGTTAGTAGGGGACACACACACATACACATAGATAGAACCATTTCATAAGGCTATTTTCCTTTGGAAACAAGCACAAAAACAAAAAAACCTAGGGACTAAAAACTTGGTACACCTACTAAAGACCTTGTGAATATGTAAAACTGTTCCAGAATTTTGATTTTTTAAAGGGTGAGGAAAGTGGAGGAGGTGCCATAATAAAAATGTCCTAAAACCTTCATAAACCAAGACACTAACTAACAGACGTATAACATTGTACACTTACTGAAGAGACCTTGCGTATGTAGTACACCTTTGTGACAGAATTTTAATTTTGGGTGGGGGGGCGGAAGGGCCGTGCTACAAAAAATCATGCCCTACGGTATTCCTCAAACCAAGAAACTTACGAGGCTTAAAACATCGTGCACATACTAAAATGGCCTTGAGGATGTGTATCTCTGGGCCAGATTTTGGATTTATTGGGGAGGGGGGTCACATACAAATCGTAACCTGACTAGAGGCCCGTGTTAATTTTTGTAAAATTACACAAGTTATTTTAAATATTCTTAGCAAAATACCAAATTTTAACCCATATTTAATTCGTTCAAACCAATTAAGAAGGAATATTGGTCACTTATCTCTTGAATACCTTGAGTTAGAATGGAAATATTAGTGAGTGAAATGAGCAAGAAATTTTTTAAACTGTAAACCTGGGGCAAAGTCCGGGTAATTAGCAATTTTTTTATTTAATAGTTTTGCCTTGAGAATAGCTTCTAATCGGTAGTTAAAATTGGATACATAATTTGCCGACTTGGTTGCTTCTATTGACTTCAAACGCTCTATAACCCGCACGTGTTCGACTCGATACACCCCTGGTGACGAACGTTGTACTCTGGAAATTTGCTAAAAGAGATTCCGAGTTCCACTTCCGCATGTGCACCCAAAGCATGGTTAAATGGCGGTTTGGTTTCTCAAATTAATTCATTTTATAGAGACTCAAGTCATATTAATTGGCGTGAGCTGGTTAAATGGTAGGTTTCTCGGTCATTACTAATATAACTATAGTAATAACTTAGTAAATTTTCACATGGCTTTATTTTCTAGATTTTAACGCATATCGTCGCCATCGGGAGTAACGGGAATACAAATAAGGATTCGTACTAAGTTATTATTGCCATTCATGTATTTCTGCAATATAACATCCGAGTCAGTCGATTATATTGACATCGCTGCTTCATAGGGGTGTCCACCAGGTTTGCCAACCTTCCGTAAAATAGAGCAAAAATTTGACGTGTCCGTAAGGTCCATAAAAATATTTAGATGTCCGTAAAAATGCTAAGAAATGTCCAGAAGTTTAAAGCAGTGGTAGTCAACTTTTATATTCGGCGTACCCCATAAAATATTTTTGACGAAATTCTTGTCTTCTGGTATATTTTTAAGTAAACAACCTCAGTAATTAATGGGTAGAGTCTACAAATGCACACACACACACACACACACATATATATATAATTTCTAATTAAATGATTTACATATATGCCTTATATTCTCATTTTGGTTATATTTTTTAAAGTAAAGAAACCTTTCTTTTTCAATAAGCACAAATTAAAAATATGAAACAAAATGCTCTGAATGAAAAATCAGGTATTATTTCTGTTCTAAGAATATTTACTGAACACATCCGAAATTTCCTGTTTTCCTAAGCCAGATAAGTGCGCTGAACTCGTAAATATCATTTCTGTCGCGACGTATGAATGACAGCGTTGAATATTGTTCACTTGAGTTTTTTGAGACATCTTAATATTACGCAAAAAAATGTCCCTAAAAAAGTTGGGTTGTCCGTATTTTATTTCCATATTTTCCGTAAAAATGTTTTTACTGGTTGGCATCCCTGCTGGCCACATAATTTGAGATGAGTGGATTTAAATGTAAGATCATCCGCTTTTCCTATACTTATTTGTAACTATGATTAAATATGGTATTATGCTCGATGGAAGAACAAATTTTCACTAAATGTACGATCAAGCAAACACGTCTCTTACCAAAATCTGTCAAATATTATTATTTTTTCTTATGGTATAGAATGATCAGCAATGAAAACTAAATTTAATTTCAAAGATCAATATCGTGGAAAGTTAAAAAAGCATGACATATTTTTCTATACGTCACATCTGTCTACTTTTGACGGCGTTCAAATGTAGAAACGGTCATTCTCCCATTTCTTCCTGAGGATTCATTATCGCATATCTTATTTTCTAACGGTCAAGAGGGAAACTCATGGCCTATTATGATTTGGTAGAAATGTTTGGCGGGATATTTTTGCGTAGCTTAGCTCAGTTCTATCTGAGACTTAAGAGTGTTCGGAGGTGCCGAAGGAAGTTGCCGATAAGCAATTTCATTTTCGAAGAGAAGGCGATGCAATCCCGCAAAGTTCGTATTTTCTGCAGCAGTGGTAAATAATTAAAAAACAATTTGTTATCGTTTAAAATTAGAAGAGCTATTTGAGCTACTGGTTCATGTTATTGATTTTTAAATTCTTTTAAAAGAAAATCCGTCACGTTGATATTAAAACTTGTAGTTTTAAGTCTTCGGGAGAATTAAAGAATCTATTTTGAAAGGGACGAAGAATAATCGCAATACAAGCTTTTGGAAAGGTTTCACTTGCTCTAATTTTATTTAAGAAGCCACCTCTTTAATCACGTTAAAGCACTATCGGTGAGGTTCGTTATTTTTCTATTCCAGATGCTTCGTGACTGTAAATCCCTTTCATTTATTCTATTTCTAAATATATATATTTACCCTTTATTACCTTTGTTAATACCAAAGTGCTTTCCATTTCTACCATTTTCCCAGCTTAAACTTGCGTGGTTGTCAATTCCCCCATAATATGGCTAGATTCCTGGAATTCTTTCTGCTTCTAGATTGAGGCATTTCTCCCGTTTTCTTTAAATAAGTTTATCGCCAGGAGGGATGCGTATTTGACCCTCACATTTATGCTCCCACGGGGCCTCCGGAGTTTCATATATCTTTACATTAAACAAATATACTGTTACTAATTGCCAAACCTGATAAGGTTAAACTACAACCATTACTGAAATTGAAGCATCTGCGGAGAATATTACTTACTTACTTTCTCTGTTCCTGCTTGACACAAAAAATCACTTTTGCTAAGCCAGTCGATTGATTTCATTTTTCTGAGATTGCCTGTTACAGTAAACTGAAAATAATTAAAAATTATTTTAGATCATCCATGGTACAAGATCGGCAATCAAATTTTAGCATTTTTCAATTGAGTATGATATTGCAAAAACTAATAATTTTGATGATGAAATTGATAAACTTGCATCTATTAAAGCAATAAAAGTATTATTGCCATCACTGTTAAGTATACGTTTGTATGTATGTACATATTAAGTTTTAACTAGTTCATGTTTTTTGTCAACATTGTAAATAAAATACTGTTATGAGAGGTGATATTATATACTTTTTACGTTCGATTGGAGGCGAAATTTTCAAACATTGCCTAGAGCGCAGAAATACCTTCTCCTGGCTCTAATTTAAATAAACAAATTTTATCACCATAAATATTCGAAATCTTACTTCCAATTCGGCCAATTTTATCACTTATCAAATCATCCAGTTGAAATTTTTGTGATACTCGCCATTTTCTTTTACAGGACACATATGTATCACACGAGATTTTGAAGATATGGCATCGATATTAGAAACATTCTAGAATCTAGAATAATAATTCCCTGCTAAGAAAAGTAAAAACATCTAGGCTAAAAATCCCTCGCTGAGGAAACATACATCGGTCTGACGTCAGTATTTCTCTTTTGTGAAGTAAAAATTCGTATGAAGAAATGAGTAAGAGAGCGATCAAGTATCATCAACGGTCATCCTAGAACGTTAAGGCCGGAATACACTGGTGATTAAGTCCCGACACTAGTCGGGCGAGGAAATCACCGAGGCATTTAAACTGTAGACAAATCTTGCGCGATTTACTATCTGCGAGGAGCTCAACGCGACTTGACCTTGGTGTTGTCCAGTGGCGGCTGGTGAGCAGAAAATTAAGTGGTGCATAATATATTCCTATCCTGGAACAACCACAAAACTATCTGCGAATAAATGGAAAATGCTTTTTATATATTTCGATTTTAAAGTTTCTTTTAAACTGTCTGGTTTCAGTTTTTACGGCTTGAGATATGTTTTAAACTCTAATTTCTCTTCTACACTTCGAGAAAAAACCGGTTGTGATAACAAAGACGCTACGGAATTCATTTTCACGATGAGTACACGACACAGATAATTAGGGCTGTAGGCAGCGATCGAATTCCCCACTTCGCTGTAGTACGGATACTGACTACGAGTGAATAGATGGCTGTAGGTAAACATGACTCACCAGAATGAAGGAGCTTGCAAAATAGTTCGTTTTACGTACAAATATAATGCAAAAAATACTAAATTATCTTAAAATATTTATTTTATACTAGCTGAAACGCCCGGCTACGCTCGGGACAGAGTTTTCATTTAAGTTGCAAACGATGTTTATTATTTATTAATTATGGTAGCCATGATCTTAATCTCCGCTTTAAAAATATTGATTTCAATATGGAATTTTGTAAAAACCCTACATATAAAATTTAGTTGTCATTCGTTGAGTCAATTCCTTCCAAATTCATAGTTACTGAAAGAGTTTAATTTGTAATTGTGGCACCCCTGTTTAGTTGATCCGGTCCTAATATGCCATTATGGATCTATATATATGTTTACATAATAAATATTATAATATGGTTAAAATATATGCTGACAGTTCAACACAAACTTATAAAAAGAAAATTTTTATTAGTTTAATTATCGCAGCCCTGCTTTCTATATCTATCCTAAAAATCTTAATTGTTTTTATTTTATGTTACACATCTCCTTAATATAAAATTTCGTTCAAATCGGTTGGGCCAATTCCATCCAAATTCATAGCTATCGAAAAGTTTAACTTTGCAATTGTGGCACCCCTACTTAGTAAATCGGGTCTAAATATGTCATTTTGGTCATGACTTTATGCGTAAATTCTACGTACCAAATTTGGTTGAACTTGGTTCAGCCAATTCCTTCGAAAAGCATAATTTCCGAAAAGATTTATTTTGCCGTTGTGGCACCCCTGCTATGTCGATCCGACCTAAATATGCCATTTAGTCATGAATTTATGTGAAGATTCAAAGTACCTAATTTTGCTGAAATCGGTCTAGTCATTTCCTTCCAAAAGCATAACTACAAATAATTTTACTTGGCAATTGTGGCACCCCTGTTTGGTCTATCCAGTCCAAATATGTCATTTTGGTCATGTATTTATGTGAATATTCTATGTACCTACCAAATTTGGTTGAAATCGGTTCAGCCAGACCTTCCCTGATATATACGTACAGGCAGACTGACATTTGCGAAATTTGGACCGACGGTTCCATGGGGACCCCTCAAAATCTTGAAATTTCGATCGACCCTTACAATATGATCCTAGGTCGATTTGAATTATTTTTGGCACTGAAACTCTCAGGTTCAACTTGAAGCTGCTGCCAAATTTTGAAGCTTCTACATTTATTTTCTAAGATTTATGACGGCCACAGATACGCGGACACACAGATACACAGACACACAGACAGACAGCTTCTTTTATTATTAAGAGTACCATCAAACATAATAATAATGCTCAACAAACACTAGTATGTCACAACCTAATGTGAATTCAGTTGCTCGAAAACTGGCAACGTTGTGAGGTTGAGCAACTTGTATTACACATAGGGAACTGCGTCCTTTCCCCTCCCACTCCCAGCCCCATGGACGTCAAGGAACTCACCGGAATCCAGGTTGACTGGAAGCTGCAAACCAGAACCAATACAGAGAGTAATTCGCACCGCGAAATACGACTTAAAATAATACATATCAAACAGCTACGATTTTTTTCCCGCTAAAGAAAACCATTGCTGGCGTTTTCTTGTGAAAGCCGTGAAGTGATCCCAATTGTGAACATATCATTATTTTGATATCTCGTAATCTGTCAAAAGGGATGGGGTATCGCAAACCTGCTATCCCATTGAAGAGCCACCCCTGGTGCTGTCACAGCAACTCTCGCGCTTGTGTGTACACTGTGCTCTGCGGCGAGTCCAGTGAGGTATGAGTTCGCCAAGGAAGGTTCTGTGTGCCGCTGCGTTTGTTGTTGATAGCATTATTAAAAAGAAAATAAATGAAAGAAAGCACTTGGCCAGATAATGGATTCTCAGAAGATCGAATTTCGGTGATTACGAGAATTTCTTCATTAGTTGTCTGCAAATGTCCTGCAAGAGTCTTTGTTGCCCTTATTATTTTAAGGCGATTTTTGTAATATGCGGATTTCACATTCCATAACTCTACATTTTACTCGTACATTTGAATGAGTTCAATGGTGTCTTCCTTTGACCATATTTTCTTCTGATCGCCCATGTTTTCTCCTCACCCAG
Organism: Tanypteryx hageni; assembly: GCA_028673005.1. Classification (NCBI taxonomy): domain Eukaryota; kingdom Metazoa; phylum Arthropoda; class Insecta; order Odonata; family Petaluridae; genus Tanypteryx; species Tanypteryx hageni. The sequence continues at coordinate 256,287,536 of CM054112.1, read as the reverse complement.
CTCTCAGACAGTAGCAATAAATTCCATCCTAGCTGGAACCGCGCGAGAAGCTTTCGTGACCAAACTGATACCTGTCTACACTGATAGTGAAAAAGAATTACGATAAAAAACAGAGCGTTACGTTACTCATTGAAGAGTTGAGTTGGCTATCGTTGAAAGATCGTAGATTACAGACTTAAACTTCTAGATAAATATAGGTCGGAGATATTCGTAAATGAAATGAAGGATATTATTCGACAACCAACGTATATCGGACGGAGGGATAATGAGGACAAGATTCGCGAAATAGATAGTAGGACGGAGAGGTATAAGGAGTCATTTTTCCCTAGGACAATACGCGACCACAATAGATAAGTGAATAATAATTAGTTAGGAACTTGGTGCGCGGCACCCCCTGCCATCCACCGTCAAGGTGACTTGCAGGGTAATATGTAGATGTAGATGTAGAACTGTCGTTGCTTCCGCTGCAAATTGATAGCCCTGTCTGAGAGACTGCTCGCGGCGCTGTCTACGCTGGCGAGATTACTATCAGACAGCTACTCGTACGACTTTAATCACCAGTGTATTCCGGCAGTTACAGGCAGCACGGCGTTTCGCGCGTTATGAGGCGCTCAGGGCCGCAAGAAGATTTTTACATTTGGACATTCTGAGGAGTATAAGACGGCAGAGATTTTAACGGCGCCTATTTTCATATTGAGTACTTGATAAATGGTGATTCATGGGCTTCTGTTTGAGGCCATTTTTTAGTTCAAAGTTCAATTAAATTTGCAACATCTGTGGAACTGTATATTGCTGCGCGGGGAGGGAACTCGAAAAAGTAATAATAGCAATGTTTTCAGATTAAGGCACTGGGGTGGTGAGTGTGTTTGGCCGCACTCTAAGTGTTTAAAACTCTGAGAATTACTAAATTACGATTAAATTAAAGATCAAAGGCTAGCCTTTTGTTCGCCTCTAGAGTCCATAAAGTCCACTGCTAAAACTGGCACACGAATATATAAATAAATTTGTAATAATGTAAAATCTACAATTTAATATAATTTAGCTGTAAAAATTATTGGACAAATACTTACAGAGGGTTAAATGAACATGCGATTTCTTATCATTTGTCTTTTTATCAACCATAAGAACAAGCATTTAAAAAATACTTGTCTCGCGTATATCCAATAGTCACAAGGTAAAAAAATCAGATACGTATATCGCCTGCATTATTATAGAATTTATTTTCGATAAATTACCATTATAGACGGCTGATTTGTAGCCGTAATGCGCATTTGGTTTATTAACCTTGTTGTGGCTATTGGAGATATCTGAGACGATTATTCTTTAAATGCTTGTTCTTGAATTTGTTCAGCCGTAAGACCGGTCCGATAGTTCCCTGTTTAACCTTTTTTTATATTAAGTTGTCAGAAATCCCTGCAGAAAAATTATTTATTGGCAGACAGAAAATTAGTAGTTCGAATAATAATGATAAACACACTTCACATATACCTTATACTCTGATATAATAATCATTTTGTCGACTGCAGAAATAAAATTATTTATTAGATACATATGCTAAATTCATGTAACTGATTTTTATGGGCATACCATAAAATTTTCTGATTTCCGACACGATTTAAAGACTTTTCACTTACTGACACAATGTGTGTTTATAAAACGTCTAAATTTAAGCTTCACATTATTCATGGCATCTACCAACGCCTTAAATGCAATTATTGCCCCAATCAATCGAAGGAAGATTGAAATCGCATCCGATTGTAATGGCTCTGTCTATATTTATCAAACTTAGTGTTTCCGGATGATGAACCGTTCGTACACTTGCATTAGAGACCAATTAAAGGTGCATATACAGATCGTAGGGTTTATCAGAGGATGATTTAGTAGTAGATGAAGCATCAACGTATTCAGTTAGAAAAGATCATGACCATAAAATACGTTAGATTGTAGAACAGAGCGTTGTCATGGATCGTCTTTTCCGAGAATAATACGAAATCAACCTGGGAAATTTGAACCTGCGTAGAAGATTGTTAGATACACTTTGATGCATTGCAACCCCTGGGTGAATTAGGTGAATTGCAGAGTCTCCTGTGTTTGTAGATCGTAAACAAAAATCGGTTGCAATAACGACCATTTTCCTCTCTGGTCATTAATCCTGCCATGACGGCACGATGATTTAAAGTCAACTCTGTGAATAATTTTAGCACTGTAATATCTACTTGTACCCTAAATATAGGTTCACAGTTGCGTTCTATAATAAAATTTATTTACACAGATTACATACAAATAAATAATTTAAATTATATATAATCCCCATATCTAGTATATATTAACAATAATGTAACGATTGTAAAGCTGTAGGCAGTATAGTACGGAATAGTACAGAAACATTACATTAAACGTGTTATTTATTACTAGTTAGACCACAATTGGAATACGCCTCAAGTATATGGAATCCGTATGGGAAAGACCTTATAATTCAATTCCGGTAAAGCAGAACGCTGAACAGCCAGATTCCTTAAACGAAGGAAAGTGTCACATCATCAGTGAGGAATTTCATCTTAATACCACTGAAGGACCGAAGTCTGAACTCCAGGTTAAGACTCCTGGATAAATATATGTAGTTCGGAATGCCTGGCAGATGAGGTTTTGGGAATAACTGAGTCTCCAACTTACATATGTAGAAATGTTCGTGGTGGTAAAATACATGAGATCGATTGTTAGACAGAATATTACCGAGGATGATTCTTCCCAAGGACAAAACAGGAAAGTCAAACCTACGAGAGATAACTGTTTGGTAGGTTTTTGCGCATTGCACCCCCTTGTCATCCACCAATTTGGTTATTTACAGAGTAATATGTACATGTGTATATTGGAAAAATGGGCCTGAATTTTTATACGTAGGTGAACGAATATTACCTCTTACATTTCCCATTTTACAAAACATTCCTTTCCAACTAACGTTACTCCAATTTTCGGCTAAAGATATTCCACGTATAAAATATGGGCCTCAGGTTCAACTTCCAAGAGCAGCTATATATACTACACCGCAACCTCTCTCCCGAGTTAGGATTAGCAAATGAGTACATTTTCCCATTTCATTCTCCATTACTGTTGCCTGTTCTCCCTTCTCACTCATAACACTCTTCCATATATCTTACCCCTCACCTCTGCAACTGACCTTCTCCCTTCTCCTCGAACATTCGACCCCACACCCACCGCCTCCTCTTGTTTTTCTCCGCCCTCTAGTGGTAACGACTCTCTCACTCATTAATGCTCTCTACTATATACATAGTTGTAAATGTAATTGGATAATTGCCCTAATTCCATCCAACTCCCCACTCATCCCCTCCTTCTCTCTTACAGACCTTCATTTAAGCCATTTCTGTACATTCTTGTTGTCTGGTAATAAAGGTCAATCGTCCAAACCGGTGGCGTTTATCAATATATGGAATCAATCAAGGACTTTTTTTCGTTGATATTTCACATAGTGAATTGCGTAATGCTGATGAACATATTAAAATATATAGGTGCAGTCTGGAAAGAGGGGGAATCAGAAATATATAAATTAATTAAGTTGTGAAAGTTAGATTAGAAAAAGATGATACCAGCAAAGTTAGCATTGGGAGAGAATGAAGACAATGTTGTCCAATTTATTATATATGGAGAAAGGCTTATGCTAGAAGCGTTAGAAGGGACAGGAGATTCCAAGATTAGGGAATGGATTATGATAACAGTAACATTTTCTGTTGATCAAATAAATACTGCAAAAAAGAGCTTCAAAAATGATTAATAGATATAGTAATAGTGACAGGTAAAATATTTGGAATGAAAATAAAAGCAAACAATCATAGTCCGTAAAAATATCAGGATAAGCAGAATAATTTGAATTAATAACTTATGGAAAAGTATTAGAACACGTTTTAGGCAACAAATACGTTTGAATCGTCATAACGAGTTGAAAAATGAACCGGTGAAACAAGATATAATATGTAGAAGGCAATAGTAACCTTCAGGAGAAAAAAATTTCTGCTATCAATACGATCTAATAATTCACTTGATTAACTAGCTACAGATAATCCCGAACGCGTAGACAAAGTCTCCCTCGAAGAGTGAAAAAGCGAGCAAAAATATATATACCAGGGATGGCAGATGATTTTTGTTTCGCGTGCCAAAAAAGTAATGTGAATCATCAGAATTTTTCCCGTACAAATATTTTATTCTTTCACTAAAAACTTTGTATTTTATTTAAACGAGTAATACAAGAATACGCGTGCCAGAAAGTTTTACCACAGCCGATTACTCAATTTTAATTCGTACTTGCGTAGTGAATAACCGCTTTTTCGCGAATCAAAGATTGATAAAAATATAGAAGCAACATGGTGGGTTTTAAGAGTAATTAGTCTCTAGAGAATTGAAACATAATTTAAGGGTGATACTAAAGAACATAGCTTGTACAATCAGAATTTACAGATCGCTCTCAGACGTCAGAGAAAATGTCACTCCTGGATAATTATAATATCACCAGAAGCCAAGATTGATAAAAGAAAAACAATTCAGCAAACTTACTACGAAGCACGTTTCAAAGAAAGACTATCGATGCATAAGACGATTAAAGATTTCAAAGAAAGAGTCCTAGACGATTGTTTGGAGGAGGATTCTAAATCATTCTAGGTCTATGTCGAAAAATTTTAAGGCAAGGATCCTTCCTTTGCATCATTACGAAATGAGGTTGGTTTATTGTTCACGAAGGAGTTGAAAAACAAATATATTAGACAAATACAATTCAGAAAGATTTTATTGTTAATGTTCACATGTTAGAGAAATTCACACCAACATATAGAAAAGACTATATGGACGACAGCAGCATTCATCACGCAGCAACTCTAAACAATCAGGCCAAACAAATCCCCTGGTCCAGAGTAAACTTTGCACCTTCTTTAGCATAATTGTCGAGAAATCCTTGTCACAAGGCGTCGTCACCAAATATTGGAAGTTAGTGCACGCAGCACCCATTCACAAGGATGATGACAAAGAAAATTCCTGCACGATCCACGATGCGGTTTGTAGATACCCGGTTCCTACTTAAGAAGTGTCAGCACAGATTCAGGAAAGGAAAATCTTTTGAAGGCCAACTGGGTCTCTTCGTAGCGGATTTATTGAGTTTTGTCGAAATAAAGAACTGGGTCGACAGCATCTCTACTAATATTTAGACTAGAATCTCATTTCTCTGTCTGGATCTTTGTTACTTTCCCATGTCTATGGCGTTAAATGGCAGAATGAGAATACTGATTGTAGCTCGAAAACTTTTCATTCTTATACAATCAAACTTTCAGAAATTACTTAGCAATATAACTTTTATATTTTACGTTTATTGCTGTCAAAATAGAAGTGATGCGTTGAATTCCAGGGGAGATTAGTTTTTCATATCGATTAACACGAGTACATTAATCATTTGCATTTTTAAATGACTTAAAACCATCGTAGGAACTCGAGACTTGAAACATCGAGCGCCTAAAGGAACGAAAGTTTGTTTTCCTGCAATCTAAATCTAAATAAGACTATACTCGATCAGCAAATTAGTTTTTCACGCGAAAATTTCACGTATTCTTCGGTAAAAATCTTTCGTTGTCTAGGTGATATGCGTTGTTGCCGGTTTCGTGTAATTGCGCATGATTAACAGGTATTATAAATTTAGGTCGCATCTGTACACGTATTCACAAAATTTCGATGCTGTTTTGAAGTATAAACAATATTTTGATTGGGATAAATAATACAGTGGTAACTTAAACAAATATTCAGTTTTACATTGATACTGTGTTAATGAAGTCAGATATAGAGATTAAAATTGATGTAATATTTTTAGAGAAATTTACATTCGTTGAGTAAAAACAGAAAAATAAAATTTATGCGTTTATTTTAATGAAGGCACGTTTTGTATACACTAAAAAGTAAACAACTAAATCTTAAATTCAAATAAATTAATTTTCCAGAAAGTGAAATTTGCTTTTGGAATGTGAAAGTTCTGTAACAAAATGTTTAACAGATAAGTCGTGATTAACATTTATTTAAAAAAAATGTATTTCCAATACTATTTTTACTTTCTAAAACATTAAATTATGTTAATTTTATATATATATATATATATATATATATATATATATATATTATTTACGATTTTGTGCAAATATAATATGGTTTCATTAATTTTTACTCTCTCCATATACGAAGTATCCCAATTGAAAGTAATTTAAAAATGCATTTTTAGAAAGCCTTGCACTGAATCCCATGCTTTTCTTATCGGGTATTGAAATGAAAGATTGGGGTTAAAAACACCACTTAAATATAAAAGTTTTATGAATTTTCGATTTTTCTGGTTGGTCGTGACTAAAACCTAAAGCTGAAGTCGTATGATTTGAAGGTGTCTTGTGTTGTGTATTTATATGTTCGGGGTAAAAGTGAAAGGATGAAGGGGGGCGGGAACCGATGTGGCCACTAACGCATAGAGAGGTGAGTGGGGGATGAGTTCCTTCCTTGTCGTTATTCATAACCGTTTCTCGGTCTTTGTTTACGAATATGCTTTCGTAAGCGTCAAGTTTCCAGTCTGTTTGTATTGATTTTAAGAGAGTCATGTTTTCGATTTTAATTTGGTGATTGTTTTCTTGTATGTGTGCTGCGACGCTAGACCTGTTAAATCTGTTGTAGCGTAGCTCTCGAAATACGTATTCTGTGCTTGTTCCAGAGAGGTTTTTCCTTATTTGTCTTGTACTCGTGCTTTAATTTTTCCTTTTAGGCTTATGTTTCGACCACAAGTCCCTGTTAGGCTGTTCTCCAGCAAACTTGTATTTTTATTTATTTTAAACTTTTTTCTTTTGAGCGCTTCTCTGGGTAAACGTTACGGTTTGGAGTTAGTAATTTTTAAGAAAGAACCTTTTGAAATTTTGAAGAAAGATTTCTGCAGAAATGTTGCATTTTTGTGTGATTTAATGTCAAATTACAATCATTTGAATACTTCTCTACAAGGTAAAACTAAATCCATATATGAAATGTGGAAGCAAATTCAGTCATTTCGGAAGAATTTGAATTTTTCCAAAATTGACCTTACCAGATCAGCCGAGCATTTTCCTGAACTGGCAAAGGTAATTGATAAACAAGATATGGATAAAAACTTGCAAAATTGGAATAGGAATTAATATATAGGTGTTTTAGACTCCTTGATTAAAGAATACAATGACAGATTTAAAGATTTTGAGAACATGATGCCACACTTAGGTTAGCTTTTCAGCCACATCTGGTTGATGTCTCTAATGCACCTGAGTATTTGCAGGAGTTGATTGAGCTCTCCGAAGATAACATTCTGAAACCTCTATTCGACAGTAAAAATGATCCCATTGAAATATGGAAGAATACTGTTGAATACTCACGACTGCGTCAAGGTGTTCGTCGTTTACTCTCTTGTTTTGGCACAACCGGTTGTTGTGAATCAACATTTTCACATATTGCTCAAATCAAGAAATGCTTGAAGTCACAGATGATAAACACCCCCCTGGAAGACTAATTGAAGCTAAAGACAACAATGCTGGAACCAAATATCAAGTTCTTAGCTCACAACAAACATTCACAAAAAAGTCATTCAATTGTTAGCCTTCTTATTTTTATGAATGTGATTGAATGCAACATTTCATTTTCAAGTCCTTAATTTGTTTTAATTTCTTTAAAGTTTATTAATGTATTAGTAAATATGAAAAATTGAAATTTTTCCTTTAGATTAAAAAGTCATTATATTGTGTCAAAGCCTTCAAAGTTTTTAAAAATATTAGTAAATATGAGGAACTGAAATCTGTATTCGTTAAATTAAGATGCCATTAAATTGTATTTGCCTCTCTATTACATATTTCAATTTTGATATATGTGAATTTATGCAACGTGCATCGAAATGTGCGGCCTGATGAGGTCTCCGTTAAGTAACATTTGGCCTTCCAATGAAGAAAGGTTCCCCACCCCTGGCCTAAACAATAGTATCCTCCTGATATATGTTTATGACATCATAAGTAAAAAGCGTCAATATAATATAGATGTTATCTATCTTATATTTTAATCCTCCTATGTAAGGAACGTGTATATCTATAGTATATTGACGCTTTTTACTTATGATATGTCATTAACATATATATCTATACCAGGGGCGTACGCAGGATTTGTTCTAAGTGTGGGGTTCTTCTTCTCTTCTTAAGGAACATAAATCAAACTCAATATAAAAAGATAAAATATTTTTATTTGGTTATTAAAAGTAGTAATGAAAAATAACACAAATATTTTACTTGGAATATAAAATTTATTATTCCAGGCTTCATAGCAAATTATTTAAATATTAAATCCAACATATTTTCCCTGTATATATTCATCAAAGCCAATCCATTCAAGCTATCTTTAGACACAGTCGATCTTAGATAAGTTTTCAATCGTTTTAATGTGAAAAAACTTCTTTCAGCTTCCCAAGTAGTGACCCGAAGTGTTATAATGATGCATAGAAGATTATAAATGTTCGGGAATACTTGATCGTTACAACATTTAACAATATCTATCAATGAAATATATTTCGCATTCACCGGAAATTGTTTTAAATATTTCTGCTGAAGTACTATTTCTGCAAGAAGTTCTTGCCTGCTGTATGTTATGTCCTCTGGATAAAAATTGCATAAATGTTAAACATTGTGAACGTTAATTGTTGATTCATTAGCGTAATTCCAAGTCCGTAGTGGTAAAATATATTGAAAGCTTTCTATTGTATTTCTGTGAATGGAAAAATTTCACTTAAGTCTAGTCAGAAAATTTTCTAATAATGGTAAAAATACATAATTTCTATAGTATTCTTTAGGTGATACAACTGGAGAATCGATAACTGGCCGTCCTCGAAGGTTTCGTTTTTCAATTGAAAAATCATATTTATATACAATTCCAACAGATTCAGAGAAAAGGCTATCAAATTCCGTTGCACCATTTTTTATTCTAATTAAAATTGAAATAAGATCATCAGCAGCATTCATTGAAGTCTAGAACTCTCGATTGCAAATATCAACAGAGAACAAGACTATAACTGAAAACATGATTTAAACAAATCATACTGATGGTAGTTTGAAAAATTTTAATGGTATATAAAAATTGCTGTGCTTTGGATTAGGCAATACTATTAGTCCGATTTAGTATTGTTTATAAGGCATCTTGCAGCTCAGAAAACGTTGAACCTGAGTTATGACGTTCAACCCATCTAGTGGCGCACAAATTTATAAATTTTTCTTTTTTCGTTTCTGGGCAAACATTTTTAATCGAAGCTAATAATTCTTGTTTTACGGTACAGTAAAAAAAGATACAGCTCTCCTAAAAGGGTCAAACACTTCTTAATCGTACGTGCATCACAAACACTACCAATATCTAAGCTGAGATTATGACTCGAACAGTGGACATAAAGTGGATTAGAAATGTCTCGTAAATATTTGCTTGAACACCATTTGCAATACCGCCCATAACCTTGGTCACAAAGCTTTTTAAGATTAATTCCAAGTGGTGATAACGTTCTTAGTATTGTATTTTCTAGCCCTTCTGCAGTGACATCTGGGGCTGGTGTAAATATTAAAAACTTTTCGCATAAGTTTGGCTCTTCATTTTCTAACATCAAATATATTATACATATAGAGACTTGCTCAATGCCTGCAATATCAGCGGTTTCATCAGCAAGCAACGCAAATCACGGTGCTTCATTAACTTCTTTTACTATTTGCTCTCTTATAAAATTTCCTACTGTTTCGATAATACCATTTTGAAATCTAGGACTAATATAAGAAGCATTATTCGTGACTTTTCCAACCTTGATTTAAAATTTTCATTGTATCTAGCACAAAATATAAGTATTGCTCGAAAATTACCATCATACTCGTGTGACTCATCATCACATTATATGGGTCCCGAATCTCTATCCTCTTAACGGAATTCCTTGTATTCCACATAATATATCTCAATTATTGGAATTAGCAAGTACCTGTTATTCTCAACTTGTCTACGGTACTCATGGTCTATTTGTATATTTACTGGAATTATTTCATTATTTTCAATTTTTACTTTCTCCATACGTAGTATAGGGGAAAGTATTGTTTTTATGAAAAAAACGACTTCCAGATTTCAACGGAAATACACGTTTTGAGATCCCCTGAATACGTTTTGAACCTTTTCTCGATGATGTGCGTGTATGTGCGTCTGTGGGTGGTTGAGTGGGTGAGTGTGGGTATGTGTGTATGATAGCTTTTTTGTGGGTGCTCTAACTCAAAAGCTATTAATCACGTCAACGCGAAATTTTATATAACATTTTTATGCAAGTCACAAGAACTGATTAGTTTTTAGTAAGCATCGGTCAACTGGAAGTGGGTGTTTACTCCATTCACTTGTCCGTTATTTTGAAATATTTGCTTTAATATTTGATAAATATAAAAATGTATTGGATTAAAAGTTGTAGGAAATTTAATTTTCTAAAACTTTTGTTTGAAACATGTTTCCCTATAATGCATTGTTTAAGAGATATCTTATACTTTTAGCTGCCACCACACCACCTACGACGACTATTGGTAACAATTGACGCTTAGTAACGTCTTAGTAACGCTCCTTTTTCTTTTCTTAATTGTTGGAGCTTTGTAGTTATATCCAATAACAGAAGGCTATAGTTTGAGTTTATTTCTGTTCTTTGTAAAGTCAAACATTTTCTCGCAGTTTCTTAAAATATTTATTATTATTTGGTATTTTTAGGAATATTACAGATATGGAGAAAGCCATGTGGTGGCCACATCAGATTATTGATGAGGTTGTTACTGTTATGAGGCCGTCTTTGTGATAAGAGGCATCATAATGCGAACGAAAACGTTCAATGGCGAGCTTAAATGTATCAAATCTAAGATAAACTAACTGTCTTAAGTCTTGATTGCTTCTTGTTTGATCATTTTTTTTCGAAAAAGAAACAGCACCATCAAGACTCTTCGAATATGACAACCAGTGAAATCTGTCACACCAACTTCTAAAATTTCAAATTTTTTCTACCTTTTGGGGAAAATTTATAAGCCTCATCTGGAATTTTGAACAAACCGATTGCCTTTAATTTATCATGAGGCATCATTGAAGCCACTTCGTCAAAATAAAAGCCAATGTCATCATTTTGTAGTATCATATCAAGTGAGTCAATGATTTTAGGTAATAATTTTTTCTCAGATACACTCTCACATCTGCTATCTGAATTCGAGGAGCAATCGTTGGAACACGTTAGGTGTTCGCAATCATTTATCTCTATGCAATGTTTCTTGGAAACTACTTTAAAATAACTTAACAAATTATTCTTTCGTTTGATCATTCTGAACCGCAAAAATATTTGTTATTTAAAAATACGACAAGGACGACAAACAAAAATGATCAGCGAAGATTCTATTTAATATTAATTTAAAATATTGAATAATCTGAATAAATATTAAATTTTATACTATGGAATAGAAAATGAAAATATTTCAAATCATAAATAAATATAAAAAAGTATAAAATATTTTCTAATAAATGATCCGTCATCAACTGTCAAATGAATTTTCTGAAGGTTAATAACTATGGAGACGGGACATGATTCTTATCCAACCGATATCTCTTCGAAGGGTTGGATGAGAATTAATAAGACCTGACAACGGGAAATTAAGTGTTAACATTAGAAATACCATGATCACCTACTGAGTTACGTGTATGAGATCATTACAACGATTATAACACAAATCAGGGTATTAACACAACTATAGAAAGATTATTCACACTTTTGCATTGATCACTACACTAGGGTAAATCGAAAAAAGTTTTTTTTTTCGAAATTTGAAACGCTATCCCCCTCAAAAGTTGTGTTTTGGTGCACATTATATGTGGTTAAAATTAAAGCCATATTTTTAGGTTTCACAACAACCTTGAATTTTTAGAATATCAGTAAAAAATTACGTTTTTTAAACTGCGCATATTTATTTCTTTTCGGACTTGTGATACAAAACTCTGATGTGGCCACCACATGACTTTCTCCATATCTGTAATATTTCTAAAATACTAAATAGGTTACATAATAAATATTTTAAGAAACTGCGAGAAAATTTTAGTCTTTACAAAGAAGAGAAATAAACTCAAACCATAGCCTTCTGTTATTGGATATAGCCACAAAGCTCCAACAATTTAGAAAAGAAAAAGGGGCGTTACTCAGAGGTAACTAAGCGACAATTGTTAACAATAGTCGTCGGTAGGAGGCGTGGTGGTATATAAACATAATATATCTCTTAAATAATGCATTATATTATATATATTATATGAGAAAATGTTTCAAAAAAAGGTTTTAGAAAATTAAATTTCCTACAACTTTTAATCCAATGCATTTTTACATTTACCAAATATTAAAACAAATATTTAAAAATAACGGATAAGTGGTAAGAGTAAACACCCACTTCGGTTGACCGATTATTACTAAAAACTAATCAGTTTTTGTGACTTTTATAAAAATGTCGGATATAAAATTTCGCAAGAAGTAGGTTCTCAGGATTTGCAAAATATGCGTTTTCTTGAATGACTTTTTGCACAACTTCGCGGAGATCATTTTCCAGATATCTTGAAGGAAATATAGTACGTCAGAGGTATTTTGGGGTGTCTTTGCATTTTGGGTGGCAAGTAATTGTAAACCACATGGAAGCGTAGACACCCATTATGAATGTAGTTAATTTCTGTAGTTTTTGAGGGGGAATAGGCGTTGCTAGATCAAGCCGGAGAATTCTGTTTGCAGATGTTTGCCAGCGAGAGTGTACCAACATTCCAGGATCCAGGTTGGCTAGGCTCTGAGGATTAATACCAGAGGAAACTACGTGACAAATTTTCAATAAGTATTTTTTATCTGTACTTAATTTTTCCATGTAAACTGAGGAAAAGTCACCTTCAACTACCTCAAATTAAACCGGCGAGGAGTTTTTGCAAGGGGGAAGTCTCTCTCCAATTGAGCCAGAGAACCCGACAGGTCCTGAAGTCTTGCCATCCAATGGATGTAGCATATGACGGAAAGGCAATTCATTTGAATGCAACATGCATATAGCCACTGCAAAGGTCTTTGGAGTTTCTTCTCTAGGCGACGGATGACACTTTTATGTACTCCGGTGTTTGCTGGTTTTCCATTACTACCAATGCAGGCTAGTTTAGATTTGTCAAACTCCTTTTTCTAGAGAAACTCATTTATGCCACTGCTTATGTTCTTCACAGACTTAGATATTGGACTGACGTGCCCTGTATAAGATGATCCTGTTTCTTACCCTTAAGAAATGTGCTACTCCCATTGTTTTCTTCGGTGTGACTTGCCGTCTTCTGTTTTACAAATATACAAGGTAGATAGCACCAAGTTTGTTACTTTCCCGATAATGATTCTCTGGAATTACTGCACGGCTCTTTCTGCGTTCTCACCTTACTTTACTCTTATCAATGACTGGAACCATTTCCTTCCGAAAACCTAGGTGTTGGATGACATCATGAATGACGGAAGAAGCAAGATCAGCAGCAGTTCTGTCACTAATATTTCGTCTATCAAACTTTCTTGCGAAAGTGGGAAATGGTATCCTTACTTGTGAAGCAGATGTAGAAGTAGATGGAGAAAAGTTGTTTTTAGATGTCAAAAGATCTTTTGGATGAAGAAATAATCGATTTATTACTAAGGTCGGAGGACCAAAATAATATTAGCGAGAATGAAGGAGGAAGTGAGACGGAAACTGAAGATCATGTGGAAAAGGACGATATTGTTTAGACTGATAGAGAAGATGATGACAGTGCCCACCAACTAGTATCAAGTGATCAGGAAGAAGAAGACGATCCGGTAACTAATCGATCTCGCGTCCAGAGAAAGAGTCAACAAGAAGATCGTGGGCAAGTAAATAGAACCCCACCCAATCAGCTTATAATAGTCCCAAAGACCAAAAGCCTGAAAGGAAAGAATGGACATCGTTGCTCGACATCACAGACCACATTTCCAACCAGTTTTCAATCAATAAACATTCTCCATTTTTTACAAGGTCCAATAAACTCAGCTAAAGACAAATACTCACCGTTAGATGCTTTTTCACAGTTATTCACCGACACTATGCTGGAAAAAATTGCGACACATACAAATACGCAAATTCAAGTAAAGCGTCGGAGGTATGAAAAGGATGAAGACTTCTTGATTTCTGAATTAAAAGCTCTAATTGGTATTCTGGTACTTTCAGCTGCACTTAGGATAATCATTTATCCACTAGCGAAATGTTTAACTCAACGCTTTGTGGTGAAACGTATAAAGGAGCATTGTCAAAAACAAGATTTGACTTTCTTCTCGATTGCTTACGTTTTGACGATAATGCTACCAGAATTGACAGAAAACAAAACGATAAATTTACTCATATCAGAGAAATTTGAGATGACTTTATTTTAAATTGCACCACATCATATAAGCCAGAAAGTTACCTCACGATTGATGAACAGCTTCTTGGTTTTCGTGCACGGTGTCCTTTTGAAATGTATATCCCAAATAAGCCCAACAAATACGGGATAAAATTAGTAATGACATGTGATGTGAAGACCAAATATATGTGCAATGCGATTCCTTATGTAGGAAAAGATACTTATAATGGTGACTTACTCCTTGGAAATTATTTCATGAAGGATCTTACAAAGCCATTTTATGGTTAAAACCAAAATGTAACCGTAGTTAATTGGTTTACATAAATACCAATGGCATTAGATCTGGTTAAACCCCCATACAACATCACAATTGTAGGAAAAAATAAACGCGAGATTCCACCCGAAATGTTATCTACAGACAAAAGAAAAATTTCAAGTTCTATGTTCTGTTTCGACAGAGAGATGACATTATTATAATACAAAACAAAAGCGAATAAAGTGGTTCTTCTTTTGTCTACCCTGCACAAGAAATCGACTATCATGGTTACACAAAAACCAGACATGATTGAGGTTTACAACAGTACAAAAAGAGTCGTATATACAATGGACCAAATGTGTAGCACAATGTCATGTAGACGAAAAACACGACGGTGACCTCTGTATTTTTTTGGAATGCTAAACATTTACTCCATTGACTTTTGGATTATTTACCGTCACAATAATAACAGAATAAAATGAAAACCTCTGGCCAGAAAGGAATATATGAAACAATTGAGCACTGAATTAATGAAACCATGGTTGGAGGAACGGTCAAAATATCCAAGTTTGCGACGCCCAATTCGTCAAGCAACATTCTGAAAGTAGATATGCAGCCTGAAAGAACGATACATCAACAGCTTAAAAGAACCGTGTGTTCAATGTGTTCCCCCAAGAAGAGGCGGATGACGCAATTATATTGCACCCAATGCTGTACAGCGATTTGTGGTGAACATTGCGCAAATTACTGCATTGACTGCAATGAATATTTTTTAAATATCGTTAAAACCTGTAAGGACTTTGTGAAACAAAATAAATGTAAAACGGATTTAGAAAAGTGTTTTATTTTTGTCGTCGTAAAATTTCCGACGGTCTAGTATTTGTGTAACTCCCAGAGACGTCTAGCAGTCTAGGGATAGCCTTCCTTGGTCGGTGGAAATGGATGATCATCAACATTTATTACAATTGATGATGAATCATAGGCGATATCTGTTTCCGAAGAACTAGATATAGGAAAGCTGGAAACCTCATCCATGTATATATTTACTTTTTACGGCTGTAGAACTTTCGGTTTCTTTTCGAGTACGTTTCGTTTGCAACTGCAGTGTTAGCTCTTCCTCATTTTTTTTCTTGGTGGTTTTAAGATTTATCTCACTCATTACCATAGCTCTATCAGATCTCTGATCCTTAAGGAAGGCACGCTCTTGTTCAGGTAATTTCCGTTCAAGTTCGCGTTTGCAGCGGAGGAAATCGGTGCACTTGCAGACCGCTATGTCTAATGGATGCTGCGCTTTCTAACAGTAACATTCAAGCCTCTTCCAATAATTATAATCATTTATTTTTCAGCTTTTCTTCAGCTTCTGAATAACGTTGTGGTACTTCTAGATTCTCTCTTTCTCTCTGTTATGGAAACACGAGAAGAAGTAAGTATAGATGCTCTCTTTCAAATTTCTTCAACTTTTGCAGGAACGACATTTATAATATCGAAAACCGAGGGGTCTTTTCAATTGCTTTCTTCCTTCATACTATTCCTTACGAAATAGTAGTGACGCATGACGTATAGGTAAGTTGAAAGCGTATTCACATTCATCTTCTGGTAACTATCTAATATTGGACAGCCGTTCTGTTTTCGTGTTTGGGCTATTTTTACAACAACTAAAAACTGTAACACAACTTCTTCCTATCTGGTGGGTGAACTTGCTAACTTGAAATGACGCGAGCAACTGCAGTGATCAGATAGCAACGTGATAGACGGCTGGAGATGAATCGAGTGTGGATGGGCAAAGGTCAAACTATGTTGCCATGTTGACCCTATCCGTAATGTCTAGACTGTTTACTGTAAAGAGGATACGCGTCCCATGCAAAAAACCAATTATTATTATCATTATTTTTATTTTACGTGAACACTCGACGTATCATTGCCATTGCAATGCTTCCAACGCCGAAAACGGATAAATTTCATGGATTTTTGAGCCCTCGAAGCTCCCTCTCAGTCCCCCTTAGGCCAATACTCTCCAATCCATGGCCAAAGGGCGAACAGGAGAAACGATTCAACGTATCCTAGCATCAAAACTTCGAATTAAAAATTAACCGAGCTATTTCGAAAACGTGCTGTTTTTAAATTATATTTCGAAATTTCAATGCCGCTGCGGAACCTGAAGACGTCGTCACATATTACTGTAATTTTAACCACGTACTATGTACGTGTATGTACTTCCTGCGCAAGTAGGATTTTTCCAAGGTCGCCCGGTCCTCTGTTTGTGTGGTTTGAGGAGGCCGCGCAAATTCAGCTGTTCCGTCCTTCGGAAGGGACATTAATCTGTTGGCCCCTCAGGTGTTCTTCGTAAGAGCAGGTAAATGCCGGCACCGGGTTTCCCTCCTCCCTTCCCCGGCTATTTATTGCACTACCTCTGAGATACACACTGTGCGTAGGACAGAGGCGAATCGGCTGGGCATTCAAATTCAAATACTATGTGCATCAAAACACAACTTTTTAGGGAGGTAGCGTTTCACATTTCGAAACGAAACCTTTTTCGACACACCCTACTATACCTACACCCATACGCATGAAGTTGACCACAACTCGAACTGAGTTCTGAGTTGTAAGGACAACATTCCCTCTCTCGGCGCTTTATTCGACGACTTCTTGATTAACTTCCGAATTCTTACGGTTACGTTTACATTGCGCGCAATTTCTGTCATCTTTTTAATTGGACAATGTCATGTGATGACAATCGCTCGATCATTATAATCACTCACAGCCAATGCTCGGTATACATAGATATGGACGATGATGCGTTCTTTTTAGAAAAAATAGACTACGCATCATCTCTAATCGCACCTTATGAGGATTATAGAAGTTAATTTCCAAGTGTCAAATTAAGAATCTAAGGAACCGTTCCTTAAGACAGATTTAATACGGTTCCCTGGTGAGGAGCGTGACTGTACCCGCTTACCCCAGTAAAGCGGATATTATTTTGAACGCGGGTACCCCTGGAAGGTATGCAACCGCTAAAATTTGCTATTTCACATTTTAGTTATATTTACGTTAAAATAGTAGTTAAATTAAAATAACTTTTTTACAATATCTTATAATAAAAACCAAACTCTTCGTAAAAATATCGTCATTTTTGAACATACATTTGTCGGAATTATTTTGCTTGCGGGTACCCCTGGAATGTATTCGAACGGGAATAATTTGCTATTTCGTATATTCGCTATATTTACTTTAAAATTGTAGTTAAACTAAAATAACTTTTGTACAATGTCTTATAATAAAAACCAAACCAATATCGTCATTTCTGAACAAATGATTAGTTAAAAAATGTTAATATTATAAATTTATAGATTGAATAATTTCGTCAATATTGCAAAATATCAACAACCAAATTCGCGGAACATTATACCTTACGAAACAAAATAAGAAAACGTCAAATTCAAATTATTTGAAATGACAATAATTCCCCACCAACTGAAAGTTGAGAAAAATTAATTGCCCAATTAAGTTTGAAGTTTGTCTCATCTCTTAACCCTTTCGCTGCTAAGGACTTTTAGCTTCTGCGTCAGCCGTGCGCCGAGTTCAGTGACCTTGAAGCACGCCTGTGCTGAATACTTTCTCTGGGAGCTCCGCATCTACGTTCTTTCGTTCGTCTATTAGTCTATTTTTATGTTAAAAGTTATTTCGTCAATCATTTACATTCATATTGATTATTAACCATCTCGAAAAAATATTTTCATCTTTTTTGAGCAGCGAACAGTAAAGCTTCAAACGCATATATGCGTCGTTAGCAGTCAAGGCACCGCTCTGCCCGCCCGCATATATGCGTCGATAGCAGCGAAAGGGTTAAAGGGAATTCAGACCACATGGATCCCCCCTACGTACGCCAATGATTTATACTTTATTGACGCTTCTTACTTATAATAGATGATTAATATATCATCGCCATATGTAATCTGTCCGCAGACAGGTCCGTGATTATTCATCGTTAAACCTGGTTCTCCATATACTCCAATTTTCCGATGTCATCTTCATATCATGATAACTGTCTTCCCTTTCAAAGCGTCTATCAGCTGAAACGTTTTCCTACCTCTTTCCCTTTTTCCGTCTAGTTTTCCTTCTAACACGTCTTTAATCATACTCTCTCTCCTCAGGTAATGTCCAAACCAGTTTGCTTTCCTCCTTCTAATAGTCTGTATAATCATTTGCTTCTCTCCTACTCTTCGTAACACTTCATCGTTTTTCTCCTATCTGTCTATTTCATCTTCAGCATTCTCCTCCAAGTCCATAATTAAAAGCATTCCAAGTATTTGATGTCATTTTTTCTTAGCGTCCAAGTTTCTGCCCCGTACAAAGCTATACTCCATACATAGTATTTTATGAACTTGATGTGGACATTTTCCCTCAAATTCCCCGTAAGTAGGGGTTTCCTTCTTCTGAAGGCCGCTTTTACTTTTCCTATTATAGTTCTGATCTCATCCGTACATTTTGCTTCTCTTGTTATGATGCTTCCAAGGTATATTCTGACACTTTTTCTAAAGGCTTTCCTCCAATACTTTTGTTCAAATTCTCTTCTTTGCCCGATATTAGAATGAGCTTTGATTTTTCTGTATTTATTTCCATAACGTATTTTCTAACTGTTATTACTTGTCTATTTATCATTTTCTGGAGTTCCTCTTCGTTTCTTGCTAGAAGTACTTGATCATCAGCGTATTTTACTGTTCTTATAATCCGTCCTCCAATTTTGAAGTCTCCTGTGCCTTCAAACGCTTCTTGCATTACACTTCCTCCATATGTATTGAATAGGTTCAGCGATAGGCACAGCCCTGTCCTACTCCTCTGCCTATATTTACTCCGCAGGTGTCCGCATTCTCCAACCTGGCCTTCACAACTTGATTCACATATAGATTCCTGATCAGTCTCCTGTCTTTCCAGTCTACACCTATATCCTTTAATATCTTCATATACAATACTCAATTAACTCTATGAAAGGCCTTCTGCCAGTCTACGAAACATACGCAGATATCTTGACTGTACTCTATTGCCCTTTCTGATATGATTCTAACTGCCCCTATCGAATCTCCAGTTCCTCGTCCTTTTCTGAAACCATATTGATCTTCTGCTAGCATTTCTTATGCCCTTTTCTCCAGCCTTTTATTAAGAATCCTCGGGATTATCTTCGACGTGTGTGACAGATGGCTAATCGTTCTGTAGTCTTTACAGTGCCTTTGGTTTCTTCTTTAGACAGATCATTGTTACTTCTAGGAAATCCCGAGGCCACTATCCCGTTTCGTAAATCTCATTAATTAATTTCGTGATCGTTTTGAGTCCTTCTGATCCCATGACTATAAGTACCTAAGCTGGTATTCCATCGCTGCCTGTGACCATCAGTTACTTTAGTTCTACTATCGCTTTTTCTACTTCGCTCTCCATAACATTTTGTCTTAAGTTATCATCTTCGTACATAATTTAAAGTTTAACAACTGCTTCACAGTGAGAGTCATTCGCGCTCTCCCCGACAATGCTTCGGCTCCCTAACTCCGTCAGTGGGAGCTTTCGCATATCCATCTCCTAAACTCCTTCACTCCCCCTGGCCTCAACCTTCGATAGCTTTTCACTCCCTTTCTGTCTTCTCCCAATCCCCAACCCCCTCCGTATCCTCCAATCCTCGACCTTTCCGCACTACCCTTCCACCCCCATGCCTCCACCCAGTGTCACCGCCATCAGTTCTCTCTCTGTAG
This sequence comes from Tanypteryx hageni, assembly GCA_028673005.1. Lineage (NCBI taxonomy): Eukaryota > Metazoa > Arthropoda > Insecta > Odonata > Petaluridae > Tanypteryx > Tanypteryx hageni. The sequence goes on along the minus strand of CM054112.1, from coordinate 256,267,085 downwards.
CTGATGAAGGAATAATTCCGAAAGCTTCTACGTTTGTGATGTTTCTGTGTTTTAGTGTTCTTTTACGTGTGTCGCTTCGACATCCCCGGGGCCTATATATATATATATATATATATATATATATATATATATATATATATATATATTAATTTATATATATTTTTTCAGTGATTCAATTCGGCAACCCCAGCTGGTCACCAACTTGAAGACGCCTTATTTGGTGAGTGCTCACTGGGCTTCCTTATCCCAACAACTTCTTGCCATCAATTGAATCGAACTACGATTTCAAAGCAAGGACAACTGTCTCTTTAATACATACTGCGATCCATTCGATTCCTTGCAGATCCATCTCGCTTTTAAATGAAAAGGAAAAATAAATTCATATAAATTCCACTTCAACGAAAAAGAATGACCCGTATTTCAACTAAACTATATCGATATAAAGGTTTAATTCAATTTTTGTATTGAAACGCGGAACACGTTTATCATCAAAATGGCATGTTAACTACTTTTAAATTAAATATTGAATTGCGCTTGAATTAACGCTTTCCATTGCAGTAGATTATGCATCAGTTATGATCGCTTTACGGAAGCAATTTTATGATTCTTAATCATCGCAATCATAAGTCGAATGGCAAACGATCCCACAATAGAACGAGTGCGCGTTAAAATAGCGCCTTTATATTTAATTTACCTCGGATCGTGGAGGGAATCACGCCCAATATCGTCCGCGGCCTAAGGAAAAGACTTGTCGCGGGGGCTCTCATTTTTTTACCCACTATTTTTATATTCCTCAGGATTTTAAAATCCGTTTCAAAACGACGAACAACAATAGAGACCACGAAGACTGAATAGCCCACCTATTTTCTGGCGTGCTTTAAATAAAAGAACTACTTAACGAATGCTATCGGGGCGATAATTAAAACCTAGGAAAATTATGTGTAGTGCGAGAAATCGCGAGTGAGAGAGAAAGAGAGTAATGAGGAAACAAGGTAAGAGAGAGAGGGAGGAGGTGGGAGGAGGTGGGAGGAGGTGGAAGGAAGAAGTGGGAGGAGGAGGTGGAAGGAGGAGGTGGGAGGAGAAGGTGGGAGGAGGAGGTGGGAGGAGAAGGTGGGAGGAGGAGGTGGGAGGAGAAGGTGGGAGGAGGAGGTGGGAGGAGGAAGTGGGAGGAGTTGGTGAGAGGAGGAGGTGGGAGGAGGAGGTATGTGGAGGAGGTGGGAGGAGTAGTTGGGAGGAGGTGGGAAGAGGAGGTGGGAGGAGTTGGTGAGTGGAGGAGGTGGGAAGAGTAGGTGGGAGGAGGAGGTATGTGGAGGAGGCGGGTGGAGGAGGTGGGAAGAGTAGGTGGGAGGAGGAGGTATGTGGAAGAGGTGGGAGGAGGAGGTGGGAAGAGGAGGTGGGAGGAGGAGGTGGGAGGAGTTGGTGAGAGCAGGAGGTGGGAGGAGGAGGTATGTGGAGGAGGTGGGAGGAGGAGGTGGGAAGAGGAGGTGGGAGGAGTTGGTGAGAGGAGGTGGGATAAGAAGGTGAGAGGAGGAGGTCGGACGAGGAGGTGGGTGGAGGAGGTGGGAGGAGTAGGTGAGAGGAGGAGGTATGTGGAGGAGGTGGGAGGAGGAGGTGAGAAGAGGAGGTGGGTGGAGTTGGTGAGAGGAGGAGGTGGGAGGAGGAGGTTGGAGGAGGAGTTGGGAGCAGGAGGAGGGCGCCTCTCCTACCTCCTCCCACCTCCTCCCTCTTTCAACCGACTCCCACCTGCACACCTTGCTTCCTAACCCAGCAGCGGAACCGTGGCAACCGGATGAAGGAAATTAAGAAGAGTTCGGAAAGGAGGAGAAGGAGATTGTGAATGGTGAGGGGATTTGGGGAGTTGGGGGGGGGAGCAGGGAAGCAGGCTGTTTGGGAGATTCAGAGGGGCGGAGAGTGAAATCAGGGTTCGGTGGGGGAGAGGTTGGGGACTAGACGCAGAAGTTGAAGGCGTCACAAGGCCGAAGAGGAGAAGATAGTGGTGAGGATTGGGAGAAATAGAGATATTTGACGGTGTGGAGTAGGGGCAGAGGGAAAAAGAGATTTGCGATTTCCTGGAGTGAGAGAAAGAAAGATAGAGAGAGGAGATGGGTCGACAATTTGGAGGTAGGCGAGAGGGGCTCCAGTAAAAGGAAGGAGAATGGAATTGTGGTGGGGGAGGAAGGGAATCTTGGGAGTTGAAGCAAAATCTCCGGTCGGAATCTCACGGAGGGAATCGCCAGGAAAATGGGAACGCGTGTTCCGGGCCCTTTTCCGCCCCTCCTCCTCCCCCTACTTCACCCAACTGGCCCTCTCCCCCTCCTTCACTATATTCTATCCTCCCTCCTTTCTCTTCTCTTTCTCTCTCTCTCTCTCTTTTTCTCGCTCTCTCTCTTTCATGCTCTCATCCTCCTCCCGTTTCTCTCCCTCCTTCCTTTAGTCTTCTCCTTTTCTCCTACCTTCTACCTCTCCTCCCCTTCTCACGTTCTCTCCCGATTCCTTCCTGTCTTCCCATCCGCCCCTGTACTCTTAATTCCACATTCGATTCCCTAGACATTCTATCTACACGGTTATCTCCCTCTCTCCCCCGTCCCCCTCTCCACCCTCAGGTCTCTTTCTCTTACCTCCTCCGTATCCCTCTCCTACTTCTCCATCCTCTCCTCCCTCACCCGCCTCCCTCTCCTCTTGTTTTCTCTCTCCTATCTTTCTTTCCCTTCGTCGACTCTCTCTCTCTCTCTCTCTCTCCTCCTCCCTCTCCGACTTCTTTTTTCTCTCCGCATCACTCCCATCAGACTTACGAAATCCAGATTTCCCGAACCCCATAAAGCATTATGTTTTATCTCCCCCTCCTTTTTCCTCTCCCTCTCCTACGTCCTCTCCTTCTCACGTAATCCCTTCCTCTTTTTCGGTCCATGCTCCGAAACCCTAAGCGACCTCCTTTCCCATCCGCCCCCCCGTCCCCTCACTTCCAGATTCGCACGTTGTTTTAGTACTCTGAAGTGTCTCTTTCCTTAGAGGACATGATCGCCCAATGTTATCCTGAAACGAATGAGGGCGATAAAAACCTCTTTGAAAATCATAGCCCGAGAGAATTTTTTTAAACCGTAAATTGTTTGGACGGCGCGGTAGGGATTTCTGGTCCCGCTTTTCTTCTCTCGCGATCAATCTTCGCGCTTGCATAGGGTTGTGTGTTTGTAGGTTTCTAGTGCGCTCCGATCCCCCTCTTCGTAGATGGAAATATCTCTTTGGTACTTTTATCCATTTTGCGGAAATATAAGTTACTGGCGTAATTATGTTGATTGCATAACATTTAATAGGGGAACTCAAAATATATACATTTGCAAATATTATATTTTGATCTTACAGATATAGGTACAAGCTAGTAGCAGTATCACGCGCCAGAATCTATACATAAATTTAGTATATTTATCAGTTAAATTGTCTATATTCTATTTCAATAAGGTGGTTTTTCTGACGGATCGATATGTGTCAATTTATGTATTATGTCTATATATCTGTCAGCATCATTGGCACTCTGTTCTTATTGTTAGATAGGTTATTTATTATTACTGGTAAAACCTAGCTCTCCAGGTACTCCTGTTTTACGCGCTCTTCCTCATTTGATCTCTTTCCCTTTCAAATTTACGATCATCTGAAAGCATTTACTTCCCCTTTCTCTTTGTCCATCCAGTTTTTCTACTAACACGTCTTTAACCTCTTTCTCTCATCGCGTACAATCCAGTACGAAATCCTCTTTCTTATGATCTGTTCAATTCTTCGTTTATCTTGTACTCTTCTTAGCAGTTCGTTTTTAAATGAACAAAGCACGTTTTCGGTAGATTTCACAAATATCATTCATAAGTATTTTAGAAAAATTTATAGAAATATTTTAATGGGCAATGTGTATGTTTTATTCCCAGCAAAGTGTCACCCTTGATTAGATGATCGAGTCAAGTGCATATGCCACTTTTCGTATTTGACTTAATCGTCGAAGTCCTTCCAACAGTAGAGCCCGTTTCATGCATACAGATACCTATAGGAAAAACCTATTAATTAGAGCTTTTTTCTTAGAAAAACATTTGCTTAAACATCGCGCACTGCTGGGAAAAGAATTCAGTTATAGACAGATTACGAAATGTCAAGAGATTTCAGTTTTCTAGAAGATGATGCAAACGAAAATTCTCCTTGAATTTAACCTCGATGGTAACAGAAATCGGTTATCCATTAAATTCTATCCCATGATTTTTTTAGGAGTAGACTCAACATTTTCTTTGGGAAAAAATAATTCTTATATCTTCCATTTTTAACATCTCTTCCACTAGTTCGATTTCGCAGACAAATACTTTTTCACAATGAGCGTTTCTCATTTGCTGACATTTAATCACATGACTCAGAGTCAAACAATTGAATAAATATTTTTACGAATATTTTGCGTTTATATGAATAGGTCGATACTACATAGAATTTTTTTAAATATAGAGATGAATATATCTTGTTATATGGGCCGTGCAAAGCACACATCGCGTTCATAACATAAATTGGTATAATATACAATATTACTTTGTGTTTAAATTGAAATTTATGTGAAAATATACATTCTGACAAAAATAGCAATTGTAAATATTGAAATCTATTTGCAGGTAGCTTAAGAGACATTTATTTACAATTCCCGCGGTAGCAAAATGAATGACTTGGAATGATGAAAAACTTTAATAATCGGTGATTGGTGGATTACCATTTAGTATGAATAACTTGTGAATAAAATGTATTTATGGTTACTCAACTGTTTTATGTCTACGGGAATTGATCATGCATTGCCTAGAAGCCGTAGTCTGAATTTCATTTTCTGAATTACTATAATGATTCTAATAATTGGATTTGCTAAATTACAAATGCATGGCAATTTCGTACCAAGGATTGAAAAATGATTGACACTGTCGGAAAAATTCTTAGTTAATTATGTTTTACTACTTGCTATAATTGAGTTATTTTTATGTTCAATGCACGTGATCTATGCGTTGATCAAATATTTTTATTTGCTCGGAACTTAAATATATCAGAATGTGATGCTATGGAGGTTTGCACTAACAATGATTAATTACCAGAATACTATTGTTACCTTAATTTCTCCATTGGGATTTTGTTCCTAAATCGTTACTTTCTGTTACAAAGAAATGGTTCATAATCTATATTTATCTTCTAATCTAACTTAAGCTACAGAATAGCTTGCAGGAGACATGCTATAATACAGCAGAATTTGTATCTGAAAGAATCGAAGTATCTATATTTCTAAAATTCTTGATGTTAAATAGAAATTAACTCCTTAACCGTAAAATTCAAAACTAGAGACACACAATGAAAAGGGGAGAGGAAAGGAAGGAAAGGCAGAAGACAATAAAAATTATAAACTTGCAGGTTTAGGGGTTGTTATTCCATGCCAGGGACCTGATGTCACTCACACATTCACTCACTCAATTGCACAGACACTAATCCTAAAGGTGGAAAGGAAACGGGGCCGAGCTTGCGAGAAATTACTCTGCGCCAGGGGCCCAAAAAATCACACCGATGCTAGAAGGTTTGTGAGTCAGTACGACCACGACCTACTAGGCAACCACAGACACAGGCGCAAGTACACGCCAAGAGGTAAAGAGAAAAAAGGGGCAAGGGAAAGGGAAATAATCTCAAAATATGCCGTGTTCGACTCCAAGGATGACATTTCCTTTTCTCATACATTAGCACGTAAAAATTGACTTTTCGACTTGCAGGCTTTTATTATTTTTCAGATTTAAATGAGAAAGAATTAACCTACGATTTTCGGATCTGAACCATTTAAAGAAACAATTATAAAGCTTCTTATTCTGTTCGTCTGTTTCCGCCTATTGTTCGAAATTCCTCATGTTAAACGTTCAATTCACATACTTTGCGGAAATCTTGCCATTTTAACGGGATGTTGCATTGCCATTCTTAAACCTCGAAATTATATTGTTATTTCAATCCTTGTGGTTGAAAGCATGCTTTGAATGCTTTTTTAGTACGAGAGAGAGAGAAGGAAGGAGAGGGAAATGATTTTGATATCAACGAATGTTGTTTACATTTACGAGAAGAAATACATTTGAATATAGAACATTAATTATTCGCATATTAAAATTACCTAGAATCATGGTTGGAGTTCAAGGCTTGAAACAACGAATGCCTAAAAAACGAAAGTTGTTTTCCTGCCATCGATTTTTTAATACGCGTCGAATCGATCAGCAGATCAATTTTTACTCAAGAATTTGACGCATTCTTAGTGATTCGCATCGTTGCCGGGTTCGTGTAATTGAGTACCATCGACTTGAATAATAGCTTCGCGTCGTATCTATTCACGGAATTTCATTTTAAAAACTCTCTCGTTGAATTTCAACGGGTATCTCCCTAGTAAGATAATATAAGCCAATAATTCTAGTGAACATGAAGTGAGAATTTCATTTTAAATTTAAAAAAGTATATAACGTAATAAAATAAATCAATAGGTTTTCCTAAGGTTCTACTACTCCGATTTTGCATTGGTGGTAGTCGAGTTGGGAAGAGCTACGAGGGGAAACCATGATCCTTGCTTGTCAGATTGACTTGGCTGTGGTTTAGTGACAGCGTGTTGAAAGGTATATTGAAAACATTATCAACGGTGAACTTCCTCAACTTCTTCTTTCTGTCATGAAGCATATCCGAGTAGAAATTCATTGCTCGCAACACAGCCCTCTTCACTGCGCAGCTTCGTTAAACATTAGGGTAATTCTCTATCAGAATCTCAATCGCATGAGAAACCTCACTCGGGCACCCTTTGCGCTTGCGTGTGTTTTCCGACTTCTCGTGTGCTACCCGCTGTTCAGTCAGCCCTTGTAACTGCTCGTTGATTAGTGTCCCCGTGGCGATCCAGCAGCTCCCGCACGTCGTCGATGTCGACATCCTCGAAGTCTACTGATTCCGTTTGTGCGATCCAAGTAAGATGGCGGCTACTGAGAACGAACGTAAATGTAGCTCGTATTTATTATCGTTTAATAACTTAGATAAATTTATTTTCTGGGGTAATTGCTCTACGCAGTACCATCTAAATGCTCTAGTTTAACTGAAATAGCTGAAAAAGTTTTATCTGAGAACTTATCTCTATTTTGGTCATGTGCTTATTGTATACCTGATCGCTCATCGACAATAGTAGATATAAAGGTGCAGATATTGGCCATCCTAGCTGAAGTGTCTAGGCCTCCCTCAGGAAACTTATCCAATTCCTTGAATCCTCCATCTCCTAAAAAAGCGTCCCACGTACCCAATAAGAACAAAATGTTGGAGATGTCAACAGCACACCAAAAATCGGACTTCAATGCAGTCGTGGTATCTTTCCCTCCGGAAGCATCAAATGTAGCACCTAAAAGTACTTCCCAGCGGATTTTCTCAGGTGAAAGAAAAATTAACTCAGGTGACGCAGACGCAGTCAAACATCGCCAGCGACACGTCGTGGGAAAGGTAACGCCGAATACCAAACTTCCCCTGATGGAGAAGATTTTAAGGCTGCACCGTATAGAAGACTGTCAAGACATTGCCATTGCTATTCAGTTTTTGGCACCGATACGGAAAGGTCCAGTGAGTTTTTTGGGATCCCGCGCCGTCTTTGGTTATACATTGGAAGAGTAAGTAAAGTTGTAACCAGTGAATGTATCATTAGACAACTAAAAAATTCCCAGGACATACATATACATGCGAACTGTTGAATTCTTATGAAAAACTCTATTTCTTTCAAAGTTAGTGCTGACTTTGTATTATCTGAAAAATTATTTAATAGTGCCACTTAGACAGATGGTGTCTACGTGGAGAAATATTTCCCACCTAAAAACTGAGACAAATTGGGTGTAAACAGTGGTGTTAATTGTGGCAATAATTATACCTTTGCTGTCAGTAAAAATGTCATTAGCCAAAATGTTGCTATTGTGTTAGCCCTATGCAATCGAATCCCTCGCCAACTAATGAAAGTGACATAAATTGTGTCAACCCCGTTTGTGGCGTAACTGCACGTAGAATGAATGCTGTAAGTAGACCCAAAATACTGTGATTAGGCACCCTGTGTGATCTCAAGGTGCAGCTAAATAATGGGCAGTGTCTCAGTAATAATTCTTGTTAAACAGGAAAATCCTGATGTTTTGTGTATTACTGAACATTGGATAAAAGATAAGCCAATTGTAATTCCAGTTTATGTGTGTGCAAGTTTTTATGGAAGGTCAGTTAACAAAAATGGTGGCGTGATTATTTTCACAAAAGATAATATTGTAAATGAGGAACCAAGTTTTAATATTGCTTGCTTCAATGAAGAAAATGTGTTTGATTGTTCATTGACTAAGATTAGCTTGGCCAATCGTGAATTTCATATATCAGCAATATACCGTTCACCATCTGGCAGTCTTAATGACTTTCCAAATAAATTATATAACTTCTTATACACTCTGACAAATAATCTCAGTAAAAAGTATTAAATTATTACAGGAGATTTTAATTGTAACCTCCTTATTGAACAGACAAATCAGTCAGTACTTAAAAGAGTCTTTGACTCTTACTCTTTGTCTCAACTGTTTTTCTCCCCCACCAGAATTACAGATACGTCTAAATCGTTATTAGATAATATTTTTACAACCTTTGATATAGACTATGTAGATACTAATGTTTTTGACTCCCTCATTTCTGAACACCGTATTGTATTATATCGTTTTCATACGCCCAATACCGTTTTGAATGGTTTGACAGGTAAAAATATTCGAGTTTTCTCTGATGTAAACATTCAGTTTTTTTATGCATTTCTTATGAAGTATGACTAGTCTGAGATAAAAAACAATGAATCCTTCAATGTGAGTTTTGACTTATTCTATTCCAGCATAACATATTATTTTGACAGTGCATTCCTTCTTGTGTCAGTTAAATCTAAAACAGTAAAAAGTGGATCTCTCCTGAGATAAAAATGTATATATATATATATATATATATATATATATATATATATATAATATATATATAAAGAATGGAATGTGCTTACACAGATAAGTTTTTTGGTAATAAGGAGACTCATACCCATTGCAAGAATTTAACGAAATCATACCGTAATATGATTAGAGATACAAACATACATGCATTGACAAATGGCTTGATAGAGCTTCTAACAAGACTAGGAAAGCTTAGAAAATCTTAAATGATAGTTCTATACCGGAGAAATGTATTTCTTTGCCTAAAATTTCTAATGTTTTGAATGCATTTTTCTAAAATCCTCAGCTCATTCAGCTGTTAACAATCCTTTAAGTCCCCCTAGGTATGTGATAAATAACTGTAGTCCCAAGTGTATCAATACTACCATTTTCCTTAAACCTTGCAATGAGTGTGAATTAAAGATATGTTTTGTAAAATCGAAAAGAAAAACACAGCTGTGATGGATGCAATACCATGGAGAGTAATACTAAGATGTGGGAATATTATAATCAAACCACTTTTGTATCTAATAAATAGATTATTGGAAGAAGAAATATTCCCTGAGGCTTTAAAAATGGCTAAAGTTATTCCAATTTATAAAAATAAATGGGACAAAAGTTTAATTAATAACTACAGAACTATATCCCTTACTTCCCAGTTTGCAAAACTTTTTGAGTATGTTTTTTATAATAGGCTGATAAATCTTTTAGAAAATAATTTACTTTTGTCCAATTCTCAGTTTGGCTTCAGGAAAGGCAAATCCACAAGTCCTCTTAACAACTTTTAACTTCATCACAGAAGAAATTAATAGATATAATAAACCCTTTGCCCTTTGAATTAGTAAATCATGACATTCTTTTATCCAAGTGCTCACAAATAGGAATAAGGGGAATATCTCATAAATGGCTATCATTTTATCTTAAAGAGAAAAAACAAATTCTTGTAGTAAACAAATGTAATATAAATGCAAAGTGTAATCCGGGAAATATCTTATCTTGTGTTCCTCAACGGTCAATTGTTTATCCTGTTATGTTTCTGATCTCTGTGAATGATCTACCAGGGCGTGTTGTCAGTGATCATAGTAGAGCTATTATGTATGCAGATGATGTTAGTGTAAATTTTAGCAACCATGACATGGTAGAAGCTAGCTTAAACATAGTGCATAAAATGCAGATGTGGTGTACAATGAATAAACAGGTTTTAAACTCTCAAAAGATTGAAATTATGTAATTTTCACTTTTCATGAAAAAATTAGACCCCATTTTCTTAACTAATAGCAACTTATTAGAATTTACTGAGGAAATTAAGTTTCTGGATGTTATTCTTGATCCCCAACTTAAATGGAGTGCTCACATTGATTACTTATGTAAAAAATTAACTAGAATATTTTATCTGTTTTCTGTGCTAAGGCACACTGTTAATATTGAAGTTTTAAAAATGCTCTACTTTGCACATTTTTATTGTCATATTAACTATGGTATTGTACTCTGGGGTTCATCTTCACATTTGATTGTTATTTTTATGCTACAAAAAAGGATAATATGTTCTCTATGTAATGCTCCCTAAAGGGCACATTGTAAACCAATTTTCAGGATGCTGAATATTTTGACTGTTCCCTGTGTATATATCCTCAAAGTTGTTTTGTATGTTAATAACAATTTGTCAAGTTTCAAAAAAATAGTCTGATTCACAATTATAACACTAGAGCTAGTGCTAATCTACATGTTCAATACCACTGGCTTAAAATGTGTAGAGGGAACCATAGATCGATGAGTGTTAAAATATACAATAAATTGCCACCATGTATTAAGGATAAGAAGAGACATATACTGTTTAAGAGGGCTTAATTCAACTTTTTAATGGACAAATGTTTTTATTCTGTTAGCGAATTTATGCAGTCCCTACGATATTAGTATCTTTTGCTACGCAGAACTGCTTCTAAGCTGCACCCTTGTTTTTATGTATTTTATTTGTACGTTTCTTTTTATGACATGTCTTATGCCTTCGCCATCATGCTGGGTCTACAGGACCAATTAAATTATTATTATTATTATTATTGATTTCTGAACCTTTGTTAATTAGCATTATCTTTGCGGAAAAGACCGGCTTTGTTACAAAGGACCTCTGTTCCAAGAAAATAAAAGTGGTATTCCTGTATTTAAATTTGATTGTTTATTGTCCATTAGACGTGTTCAAGAGAATCCCTTCTTATAATAAAAAGCTATGTTGGTCCGTTTGTCCATCCGATGGTTGGTTGGTCTATGTCACGCTCTTAAAATGCGAATAACTCGATCAGATATACAGATATAAACGTGGAATTTGGCAGATATGAAAATGCTGTGACAAAGGAGAATTTACGAAAAACGTCCATTGTTCGACTCCAGACGAGGATTTGCATTCCTCATAATATAACACGTAAAAATCGACTTTTTGACGTGCAGACTTTTCTTATTTTTAAGATTAAAATTATAAAGAATTAACCTACGATATTTGGATATTAACCATTTTAAAGAAAACATTATCTAACGTGTCTAATTCTGTTCATGTTTTCCTGCCATGATTTCAAAATTACTCATGTTAAACGTTTAATTCATATATTTTGGGGAAATCTTGCCATTTTAACGAAATGTTGCCTTGTGTACCCATTACAATGTTAAACCTCGAAATACTATTGCTATCTCAACTCCTATAAGTTTAAGGCTTTTAATACGAGAAGAAAAGAAAGACGGAAGGAGAGGGAAATGATTTTCTGTAAACAACTTTCGTTGGGTTATTTACGAAAAGAAATACCACAAGCGCTGATATATTATTCGAAAATGAAAAATCGTAATAATGAGATAAATTCAATATTAATGAAATAGAAATGGTATGAAAATCTAAGAAACGTGCTGGACGTTTTAATAAACAAACCGAGCGTGTAAAAAATGTATAGAGTGAAGTATTGGGCGATAGGTTACGGGAGTTAGGTAGAAGGTTGGAGGACTTGAGAACGGTATGGGAAATAGGGAGAGAAGAAGAGGTTTAAAAGAATCACGAAAATAATAATGAAAGGTTTTCAGTCCGTTGGTCTGAGTGTAAATTTATTAAAATGCAAATAACCTGATCAAGGATGTAGATAGAAAATTGAAATTTGGCAAAAATTTATATAATGTGCTAATCAAAATTCGTTTACTTAGGGTTGACATGTTAATTTAAGAAATAACTGTTCGTTTGTGGCGTTATTTAATGAAACGTTATTTTATGTGGACTGAAAATTAAAAAATATATAATTTACATTATTGTATGTTCCAGAGACTTGAATTCTATTCTTGTAGGTGGAGTTGAAGTTGCAGCACAAAAATAACAATAATAAATTATAATTCATTATAAACATTATATACGATCGAATCATACACCGTTGCCAAACGGCGAGATTTTATAAAACTAAATATAACGTAATTGCAATAGATTTTTTAAAATTATATTACAGAAAATATTTCAAACCGAATTTCTTATAGGATTGAAAAAATAATATTCAATGGCGTTTATTTAAATTTCTTTAAATAAAGCCAATTTTCTGAAAACTTTTTAAAACTACTATAGTTAAAAGAAAATTTCGCTCTTAAAATATAGTTCAAATTCATTGCAGTTCATGTAAGTATTTAGTTCATCGTAAGTTACTATAAATTTTTCCTTTGATGGAAAATAAACTTTTCATTAATATTTTACCCTGTTTTTACGAGTAAGAGTAAGCAATTCAATTATTAAGTTAGAATCTCATTTTGTGATATTAAATAGTAATTAAGAAAACTTCGGTTCTCTTTGTGAAACTATGAGTGTGAATGTTGGTGTGTAAAACCGCAGTGTGACGGTCCATTATACCATTGATTGATAAAATGACATTTTGAGCGCTCAGGTCGATGTTACCCGAGTGCTGAGAACAACCTTCATGTAACGCTTTTTACTATTCACCGTTGCTATTGATGGCTCTTCTCGATCGCAAAGAAAAATGCCGCCCAATAAAATTATATCTACACGCTGGAAGTGGTTGTAAAGAGAAGAAAACGAGTGACGCGATGATCGAATGACGGAAGAGAGCTCTCCTGAAAATATTATCCCGAATTTCTTCAACATTCTTTTGAATACGGGAAAGGTTAGATGCGTCGGAATGGCGGTGATGTTTGCCGGGCGGATAAAAAGAGATATGGGAATAAAAAGTTTGATGGGGAGACTCCAAGTCCGTCCCTCTAAACCACCGGGGAGGGGAGAAGGGGGAGGGGAGGAGGGGGAGGGGAGGGGAGGGGAGGGGGAGGGGAGGGGGAGGGGAGGGGGAGGGGAGGGGGAGGGGGGGAGGGGCGGAGGGGAAGGGGATGAGGAGATAAAGGTGGGGGAGAGGAGAGGGAGGGGAGAGGAGAGAGAGGGGAGGGTAGAGGAGGGGGGAGGGTAGAGGAGGGGGGAGGGGAGGGGGTAAGGGGCGCGAGAGAAAAGAATGAGGTGAGGGGAGGATGATGGGATGAGGAGGAGGAAGGAGAAGGGGAATGGGGAGGGGATGGGTAGGGAAGGGTAAGGGAAGGGAGGGGGAAGGGAGGGGGAGGGAGTGGGAGGGAGGGTGGGGAGGGGAGAGGAGGGGATGGGGATGGGAGAGGAGGGGAAGGGGATGGGAGGGAGAGGGGAGGGGAGGAGATGGGATAGGAGGAGTTGGGACGGGGAGGGGATGGGAGGGGAGGGGGAGATGAGGGTAGGAGGAGGGGAGGGGGAGATGGGGTTGGAGGAGAGGAGAGGGAGGGGAGAGGATAGGGAGGGGAGAGGAGAGGGATGGGAGGGGAGGGGTAGAGGATGGGGAAGGGATAGGAAGGGGAGGGGAGGGAGGAGGAGATGGGAGGGTGGATGGGGAGGGGGAGGGGGGAGGAGGGGAGGGGGGATGGGGGGGAGGAGGGGAGGGGGGATGGGGGGATGGGATGGGGAGAGTGTAGGAGGGGAGGGAGATAGGGTTGGAAGGGAGGGGAGTGTTGAAGGGGAGGAGGAGAGGGTGGGAGGCAGGAGAGAAGGCCAGAAGGATGGGTCGGCAGGAGGATAAGGAGGAAGTAAGGGAGAGGATTTTAACTGCTGCAGTAGCGCCCTCGTAGCAAAGGGGAGGCGGGGAGACACAGGTTCGCCGAAGGCGGTTTAACGAGGGATAACGAGATTAACTAAGCTTTATGCGAAGTTGAAGGAGTGGAGAGGACAGAGAATGATGAGAAGTAGAGGGAGAGAGGGAAACAAAGTGAGTGGGTTGTAAGAAGTGGCGCGGGACACCGAAATTCTCTCCGCAATCCTCTTAAAGCTATTCTCACTTTCGATCTTTCTCTCTCTCTCTCTCTCGTTCTAGAACACAAAAATACACCTCGATTTATCTTCCTCCCTCAGTTTTCGTACTTTCCCCTTCCACCTTAATCTCCTCTCCCACTCTACCTCCTAGGCATTCCCGGCGGCGCTGTCCTGACGTCGACCGCACTCACTCCCAAAGAAAGGGACCGCGGTCCAAGAAGTGCGCGCGCGCACACACGCACGGGACGAGGAGACGATGAGAGAGGAAAGGTGTGCTGAGGATAATGTGGCGGCTCAACAGCGATCAGTGGATATTGCGAGGTCAGAGGTTTGCATGCGAAAGCGCACCCGCGGCGTTTGATGGATGCGGCGCAGGTGTCGGTGGAGATGGAGAGGGACGAAGGGATGCAGATGTGCACTTGAAGAGAAAGGAGGGAGAAGTAATAGGAGAGGAGCCAATTTGAAAGTTTGTTTAAGTGATTGGGATGTGAAGATAATGTGATAAATTGGGGAAACGAGTGACGCTAAATGGATTATCTTCCAAATTTGGAATAAAGATTTGATTAAACTTGAAATTAAAACAATCGTTGAAATTTGAAACAGAATAATCGTTAGATAATATTTATCTGATTTTTACTATGACGATTTTTCAAAAAGTTCAGCAATTGAACATTTTTTTCAGTTTTCACAACTTTTTTGTAGATATGTAATTGCATAACTACCTGGTATTATTAACGACTACATAATTTTTTTCTCCTCTATCGTAAAGTTTTCCCACTTACTAATTGCGTTTATCCTCCGTTCGCAAATACTGGAAATTTGAATCGCAAGGTAGCGAGAGAGGAATGCAAAGGGAGGTCTGTTATAAGAACTTGATGCTCGCACTTCAAGTTACATCTGTGCCGTAAACATGTAGCTTAACTTTTATGATGGGTTTATTTTTCCTTGAAACTTAAATTGTAATCCAGGTCTATTCCCATATACTGTCGGTCGGAACGACGCATAGTAGTTAGTGAGACCACCTTACCAGTATTTTGTTTTTGTATTACTTTAAGCGTATTAACACTAGTTCAAGTGAATAACCATTGAATAGAGTTCAGATACATTCAGAACTCATTCAGGCATAAAATTAACTTAAAGTTTCCCAATGCATTTCGCCCACTAAGTGGGCATCTTCAGGGGGTGTGTTGCTTACGACAGTGACCAAAGTCAACTGCCTCAACCAACATAATTGAAAAGAGTTATTTATGAGTTTATGTTTTAGCAAATATTAGATTATCTGATATTACTCTGTTTTAAGAATAGTTGCCCAACTTAAACTAATTCTTTTACATATCTGCGTGTAAGCACTCAAATGCATCTTCATCATAGGTAGTCTGTCTGTATACAGGTTCGTGAGAATTCTTACAATTAGTTAAAATTTTAGCTCTCCACAAACTCCAGCTTTCTGTAACCTCCTTAAATACGAAATATTTGTCCCGTAACAATTTATTAAAAGGAATTATCTTTTAGTTTTCGCTAAATTACT
This sequence comes from Tanypteryx hageni, assembly GCA_028673005.1. Taxonomy (NCBI): domain Eukaryota; kingdom Metazoa; phylum Arthropoda; class Insecta; order Odonata; family Petaluridae; genus Tanypteryx; species Tanypteryx hageni. The sequence continues at coordinate 256,251,295 of CM054112.1, read as the reverse complement.
AAAAATGCATTCATGGTACTCTTGACTACGTATTATTTAAGAATATTGTGTGAGTAATTTATTGGCTGATGATTCGTGACAGAGATTACTGCATCTATACTTGGAAGTGTGGAATAGAACGCTTCGTTTGCAGATCGAAAGAATTGCTACCCTTTAAGTCTTGATGGGCCATTAAACACCCATTTCTTTAATAGCATATAAACCTAAATCGAATAAAAGGTAACCTACGGTTATTCAAGCATTCTACTTCACTGAAGTGTCTTATAATCCGAATTTGGGGCAAAAACACATAACACTCACTTAGGCAAAAAAATAAAGAAAATATTTTGTACTTTGGATCTTCCAGGTCATTACCCCTTGGAGGTAACGCAATGGTTGTTTAGTTTTATTTTAGTTCATCATCATCATAGATAGTCTGTCCGTGATTATTCAGGGTTAAACCTGGTTCTGCATATACTCCTATTTTCCAATGTCCTCTTCATATCTTGACAATTGAAGGTAACAAACACCTTAACGTGTTTTGCATCAAATTAAACGTCTCAACCTGCAGGTTTGCAAAAAAAATAATAAAATTGAAATCGGTCATACCGTTAGCGAGATATTGAGGTTTTCTTGACCGGCTAAGTTCTGCTCGACGTAGTTGTAGATGGTTGATGTTAAGATGACGTTTTAGGAAATAACGTGGCCTCTAGCAGACAATAGTAGAAGTTGCTGAGTTTCTTGGCAATGTGTTTATTCAAGTTTAAACAAGAAGGCTTACTACCAAGATATGTGTCAAGATACAACTGACATTAATTTGTTATAAACGTTTTCAAAATTGAAATAATCGGGACATAGTAAGTATATAATGAATTATAACTGTTTTTAATGCGCATGTCACATTAATATATCCTTTTTATTTTGTTCCAAGTGTAAACAATACAGGCACACTTTGCGATATGTTTCTTCGGTTTTAGACTCTTACACTTTCTCGATACGCTCGCTTGATTCGGACATACGCTGCTTACAAAACCCGGAGAATGAAGGAATCTTCCTCTGCCTATTCAAATTGGTCTCAACGCGAGCAATAAAAACAACTTTGTTTCATTATATATGAACTACATTTAAAAGTCTTTCATATTTATTTTATGTGTACACGATATTGCACCGGAGAAATAATTTAATCGACGAGTTTCTTTTTATGTCCAAGTTAGTGTTTCGGCGGACTACAGTCAGTTTTCATTCCGAAATCGTGGTGATGACACATTGAATTTGTGCTCGAGTTTTTACAATTATATGTTTAAATGTCGCAAGAGAAAAAAATCAAAGCGATCCTATCTTTCACTTGGTTTTCAATGGGATTTTTCATTGGTTTAGCAAGATATAGCGCAACAAGACCCTTTTTAGGAACATATCTGTCGTGCTTACCCGTGATTTTAATCCATTTAGGGACGTATCCTCTTTTTTATAGCATTGCTCTAATGTAAAAATGTGTTTCGCAATATGCTGATTCGCGATAAGATCTGTTTTGTTTTTGGAACGCAACCCGAGCGTATTGCGACGTATACCTGTATATTTCATTTTTTATTTTGTTTCCACGCTGACATCTTTTCGTTAGAAACATTTTCAAGTTGAAATGATCGAGAAATAGTAAATATGATAATGAATAATATCTATATATTAATAGCGTAATAAAATGAAATTTTTAAAGCGAAAGTAACAAACACCTTAACCTGTGAAGCATAAATTAACGTCTCGACCTGCAGATGTGCAGGAAAATTATAAAATTGAAATCGCTCAAACTGTCGGCGAGATATTGAGTATTTTTTGACTGACTAAGCTCTGCCTTGACGTAATTGTAGTGTTCGATGTTAAGGTGGCACTGCTAGCGGGCATTAGACGTTGTAGGAAATAATTTGGCAGTCCAAGCTTACATTAATAAAAGGAAATAAACCTTGCAGTCGCTGACCTTCATGGTAATGTGAATGAAGGCGAACTACCAAGACAATATTTAATCTAACCAACCAGTCGATTCATCGACGAGCATCTGCTAGTAAATATATTAATACAGCGCTGCATATTTATATTCATTGCAAGTATTTCATAAAAAGAAAACATTTTTATAGCAGATTTTTCGCGTAGGTGTTTAAAAACTGCGTAGATATTTTGAATCCCAGAATATTTAAGCATAAAGGAACAGAAAAATCGGAACACCAATATTTATGTAGACTTCAATTCGACATATTCTGTCCTTCTGTTTGAAGCTTTTATTTTGAATGAGAGATTTGAAATATGAAAAATTTAACACGTTCAATTTTATTCTCGAAAAATTCCACCTAAATTCGGTTTTTTTTATTAAAAATATCACTGAAATTACCTCTAAAAATGGAGCAGTCAACATTAAATAGTCAGAAATAAAAAAAAATATTATCCGAACGTTGGCACATTTTCCAATGGATTAAAGCCACTTAGGCTAAGATTGAAAATTTATCCTATCATCGTTCATTGACAAAGAAAACCTCAAAGGACACAACTAATCAATCCGGCAATTTATTTTCTCATGTTTCTCATCTTCCAAAACCAAAACAGATATTCTACACTGCACTACAGCTCGAATATTTACGAAGTACATACATAATGAAACATTAGTGGACTTTCAAGGCTTGCATCATAACTGTGCATCTGTCATCTCGAATATATTTATTTACGAGTGAACTTCAACCTCTGAAACTAGGAGTTCTTACTTCTCCCTCTCATATCTTCTTCAGAGCAGTGGACCCCACCCCTCCATAGGTTGGTCGACCATTCCCCATCCCCTCTCTATGGCCTTGGACACCTTTCCAACTCCGCTTGTGTAGGGCGGTAGACCTGCTCTCTCTCTCTCTCTTCTCTCTCTCTCTCTCTCTCTCTCTCTCTCCTCTCCTCTCTCTCTCTCTCTCTCTCTCACTCTCTCTCTCTCTCCTCTCTCTCTCTGTCCGTGAGCTCTCCTCCTCTGACACGTTCGCATCCCGTCGGCTCTCGCGTCCATTTCTCCACTTCTCACCGCAAACCTCAACCTTCTCCACCCACCACGACCCTTCCTCTTTTTACCCACCTGACCGAATTCTTTGAGAGTTGGTCGGCCGGCCATGGAAAGGGCGGTAAGCGGATCGGATCGGCATTAAACATGTAGCGGACCAAAGCGCCGCGGCTGTTGGGACGCCATGTAAAAACATGTGGCATCGCGAATTAAGGGCGGAGATGGTGACGTGGTAGAGCCGAGGAGATTTTTTGAGAGAACGGAGACAAGATCGTTGAGATGCTTGTTAGTGATATGGGATTGGGGAGAAGAGGACTGGAGAGGGACAGAGAAACGACGGTGATGCATTACGCGTGATATGAACATTCCCGTGCAATTTATCGCAATAAATTCCTTAAGAGCAGCCTAAGAATGACGTTGTAAAGTTATCGGTGCATTTGAGCGATTAAAAATTCTTACGTTTATCAAACAGCAATTTTTTTTTTTTAATTCTTCCGTTTCAAAGTGTTATGATTCAGTCCGTTTCGGTTACGTCAGTGATCTTCTCTATTTTTATAGCGGAAGCCACTTTGGAAAAAAATACTTCAATGTGACAACCAAAAACCTAAATTAGCACACTAAATTACTATTTCTTAATAATGAAATTTTACAGAGCTATTTGTGGACCAAAATTAAAGTCGGCTGTTACAATAAAACTCCTTTTATGGAAAATAACCAGGAAATATATATAGAGATAAAACGAACGCATGAAAGTAAGTGGAAACTTACGATAAAGAGTAGATGAGCGAAAATATTCCTGTTGCTGATTGACTTTATTAATGCGGTATTTTGTGGTTTATCAATGATAATAAGCCAGTCCAAATGTTTGTTGGCCAATTTTTTTCTCGGTTTCTTTTCACAGTATTCATTGTTGGAAACGTAGATTCGCAGATACACGAGCTCACAAAAAATTACAGTATTATTGCACTCAATGTCTCAGAGATGGTATTGAGTATCAGGGACCGTGTTTCAGAAGTCATAGGCCTTATATTTAATCTTCATTATGTCATTTGTCTCAATATTTTACTCCCCAGTGTAGCACGCTCTGAAGAAATTTCTGTGATGTAAATAGTGAGGATGACACAATATGCATTGAAGGGGGTTTTCATTGAAAAGAAAAAAAACTCCTTGTACTTAATTACGTCTTTGAATCTAGGACTCGAATTCCACTCTCAATTCTTCCAACACTCGTCCAAATGAATTGGAATTGAAATATTTCTAAGGCTCGATATTTTCTAAGGTCACTGCTCTGAGATTTGGAAAGTGAACAAACGGCGGTGTCGCGAAAGAACAATGTCTTATTTGGAAAGAAGTTAACGTCACGTAGCAAGTTACTAGGAAGTTTATGTTCCCCTTGCAACTAGAGATTTAGCACATTCAAGAGTCAACTAATGTCAGTTAAAAATACCAGATTAAATACCCACATTTAATGTTCCAGTTCTTCCTCATCTTTCCCTTGCTTTCGAGTAATTCACGCATCTGAAGAAGGAGACAAAAATCTTTCAAGAACACTGCCAAGGGATAACCATTCAGCCCTCGTGAAATGATAAAATTGAACACCTTTAGGACTGCCATACACTTTTCATCTCATTTTTTTTACTTCTTGGTGTATAATGTAATTAATCACGGGCAACTTTAGGCGTTTCCTCATCAGGCCAATCAGACCTTTCTTTTTCCCTCACAAATTTGGTGCCCTGTCTGTACACGCAGATATTAGTCATGTTAGACCAAATTATTCCCATCAAAATCATCAGGTAAAAGTTTCCTGTTTTGCTTAACCTTTCAACGGTGTTAAACACAGCGGTTCATCCCGGATGTATTCTTTTTTGGGAAGTAAACCAAACACAGTTGTGAGACATCTCATATATCTGTATTATTATCCACTGCAAGGCTAATGCTGTCGAAATATTTGCAGTTATCATTCGTCCAATTTCGTTCCTATGCCATCGATCATTCTCAATATGGTTGTACCAGACAGTTGCCGCCCTTTTATTGGGTTTAGGTGGCATTTTTATTACGGAAATAAACTTACAGGTTTATAGCAGTAGTATAAAAACTCTTTTAGGTTCTCTGCGTAAATGCCGTTTTATGTCTTGCTAAAATCCATGCTGTTTCAAAAGATGCCTATGTCAAACTCTTTGAAGCGGAGCTCGATCCCTTATATTTGCTGGCGTTCGAGTGAAGCAGCAAGATGGTCAATATTATTTTTTCTTGCTTCACCTCCAGGTGGGTCATTTTCATTGGAGTTTGCATTTGCGTTCTAAATTTGCTGCGCATAAAAACCATAACACACAATATATTTCGTTGCCGAACGTCACTGTAACCCAAAACTTACTCGAGTGACATAAATAGAAATAACTCATAGTTAAATAAACCCATTAAGAATTAGAGCGTAAGAGTGATAGCTTGTGGTAAACTTTGGAAAAAATACACACAATTCATAAAGAGGTCAGTTCGTGGAACCGTTTCCACGAAAACAACGCCGGTCGACCCCAAGAGCGATTATCCTTTGAGTACGCGACGTAATCGCCCATAGATTGAGAGAAGAGGACAAATGAGAAGGGGAAAGCGAAAACGCAGAGAGGAGGAGGGGACAGAGGCGATGGAGCGAGGCGTCGCGTGGAGGGGAAATCTCTCCCGCCGCCCCATTCCCCTTTTATCCCTCATTCCCTCCCGACTCCTGTCCCCCAAAGCAGCTTTGATTTATGCCTCGTTAAATCCTCACCCGGGCCGCAGCCCATCTACGCAGACGGAGAAAGGGAACCACAGGGGACTTGAATGGCAGCTGGGATGGATGGAGGCACTGCGACTGGCCCGAAGTTGGGCAAAGTGAGAGTGCAGGATGGAGAGGCGGAGAATGTGAGAGAGGGAAAAGCGAATCTCGGAGAAGTGGAGTCGAAGTGAGAGATATATAACGTAGTTGGTGGAGAGGACGAGAGAGGGAGGGGGATGGCAGCGGAAACTCGCTCAAAAGGGGAATTATTGCGTAATCCTCGGATAGGAGATGAAGAATGGTTTAGGAGGACTGGGAAGGAAGGAGAAAGTGGAGGAAGATGGTGGAGATGGCGAGCGGGAAGGGAGGGAGTGAAGACTAAATGAAAGGGCTAAGCTGTAAACAAACGCGAATGAAGTGTATGGAAGAGCCGTCAATTGGGGGATTTCATTCCATTTATAAGAAATCAATCTACCGTGGATATTAAGTTACTACAAAATGATGTACGAACGAAACATTTCTTTGGGCGAATTATTTGATGTCCTATGTGTAATCGTTGGCGTTTCTTTGTACAAATTTTTTTGAGCTATCGTTATTCATGATGTTAATAAGCGTGACTTTTATGGGCATATACTTGGTTTCCTCGCCGATTATGACACGTGCCGTTAATTCATTCCATTACGTATGTCCTTATTCATATTAAAAATTCGAAAAGTAAATTACTTGGTGAGAAACATATATATAGAAATAAAGTATAATAATCAATTACTTATTACAATTTTGTACACAAACATGATATGTGCTACACGTTGGAGGGTTTGAATTTTCATATACCAGCGAGAAGAATTGCCTTGGATCCTTTTCTCTCCGTAGTTGTTACGTTCTGGGAAAAACACCACAGAAATCAAAACTAATGACAAATGGGGAAAAGGGAATGGGTTCGGTTCCTTGCTCTAATGGCTATGTATTTTTAACAGAACATAAATATATATTAATCGCAATAGAACCTATCAAAAGCTTATGGGACATGTTAATCGATAAAATATTGTAATTAAAAATTATAATCGCTCTGGGGAATAAGCTATTTCGTAGTTACTCTTTTGTAAATAAGGAAAATAATGCACATTTCAGATCTTGCCAGCTTCGCTTCCTTCTGCTTCTTAGCCTTTTTTTCCTAGAAAGTCTTTGGAATTAACGTCATCTACTCTAAAACCCATTCCTAAAAGTATACGATTTTTTGCCATACATAATTTTCCTTTTCGAGCTTTCAAATTATATATTACCTTTTTCTCATTAT